>JAQJVK010000057.1:365000-867500 GCA_035578135.1 Flexamia atlantica | reverse complement strand
TCAAAGCATAAATCAGCTGTAACAATGTGTCCGTTTGTGAAGCTTATACCATGTTTATTAAATTAATTCAAAATGTTCCATTTAAAAATGTTTTTTTACCGTATTATGCTAAATACTTTGTATAGGTAATATTATGATCAATGGTATGCTATTTTAATTACTTACTGTTTGTCATGTTGGCATCTTGTTGTCAATTGAGAGCACTTGAATTCACTTTGTCTATTCTAATTGGGGAAGAAACTGGCAAGCATTAAATTAAATTGACTCCTCGTGAAATGTAAGTTGATTGTAATTGTAATTATAATTAGGAACTGATTGATTTGCATTGTATAAAATATCGTATATAAGGTTCATGATTCAATTTTCAATTTTATATCTGTTTGATTCGTGTAAATATCTGGTAACCCAAGATTATTCCAAAATCACTGTTTCACATTTCGTGTTCTGTTTTGTTATAAATTTTGCACATGTTCATAATTTGTAAATTTGCATTTTAAATTCATTTTAAATAATTGTATGTGTTTAATACAAACTAGTCTGGGTTATCTGTTTGTTTCCAGACGAGGTTCGAGTCTAAGCAGTTAAAACTTTATTCGAGTCTATAGTTTATTCAAGTCTATAGTTATTCAAGTCTATAGTTTACTCAAGCCAAAAGAATTACTCGTCAAAGAATTATTCAAGAATTCTAAGGAATAATATTTTATCTGAATATAAATTAACCAAATATAATCATCAAGGCTCCGAGGATTTTTTTCAGATTTTGGAAATAAGTAATTGATGACTGAAAAATATGTTCTATGCAGATTACTTGGCCAGAGAAAATCTAATAACGTAATAAAATGAATTTTAAAGTTGTAGAATTTTAACATTGGGCTTTTGAGTTGCCATGATAGCAAAGAAATAAACAAGGAAACTGAAAACAAATCAAGTAATCATAACAGCTGTTTGAAAACTACAGCCATTTGTAGAAAAATACAGCGTGTGGATAAAAAAATGCATGGAGGAATAAGAAAATGTACTTATACATCAATATTTTTGAATTGTTTTATAATACAGTAAGTGGATGAACTGGTAAATATAAAATAATACCGAGCAAGGCTCGGTCCAGCAGGTACTCAAATTACAATCAGCTGTAACAGCTTATACATTTATGAAGCTAACTATTTTTTATTGAAGAGATTGTAAATTTAATAAAATGTTGAAAAAATACCAGCTATGATTGAATGAACGCTGAAAATGTAAACAACAATCGTCCTACACCTTTTTATGGGAAAATTAGACAACTTCATCCTCCCCAAAAACCCTTAAGACTTCGAATTTTGAAAAACCCTCTCTTAGCGGATCTCTACGCCCTGAAAGGTCCGTCCATACAAAGTTTCAAGGTTCTAGGTCAAGTAATTTGAGCTGTACGATGTAGATCAGGGATATTTGACAAATACCTAGTAGATATTCAACACATGTAAAGTAAAATATTTGAATATTTCTTGAATATTTAATATAAATAATACTCTAAAAAAGTATATTATTTCATAATTCATAAGCTTCAAACACAAGGAAATTAATCAGAGAATCGCATTAAATTTCATTGCAGTAATATAACCCTTTTTGTATTTCTTAATAAATCACTGAAAGAAATCACTGCGGTGTTTTTAGCTTAACGGTCTGGGTAAAAGTGTTCTCGGTAAATTACATTTATTGTAAGAAAATTAGCTTGATTTTATGATAGCAATAGTAACTCATGATTGTGATGTAGCTAAACTATTTTTGCAAAGTGCATTAGTGCTGTTTTAGAAGAATGCTCAATACTAACAATAAAACAAATTTTTAACACTCATAGACAGTGTAGCTACTCTAGTAAAATTCAAGATGGCTGTGAGAGTACTTCTTTTTTTAACATGAATAGTGAAACTATAGTGGTAAAATAGTACTTTTTATTTGAAAACATGTCTTAAAGAAAACTATTTGACGTTAATAAGTTTGAAGATTTGAAAAATACTTTAATTTAAAATAACACTATGTCGTGTTTAAAAATTATTAACCGGAGTGGCGAAGTTTGTAGGAATTAAATGTGTACTATAAATCGGGGATATTTTTGGAAGATGAGGAGGAGCCAAATGTCTTGTTGATATTCTGTAAATTTTGAACATTTTATATAAAATTACGTGTGCAAGTTAAACATACATTTTCACACAAACGTTACACGTGTTTACTTGCCGGTTGCAGACATTAAACAGGAAATTTACAACCGCGATCAAAGGTTGCAGTATTTCTCTGCCCCTTATTGTGTCACTCTTTACACTTTACTCGTTACATTTAATATCTTCAAGGTATATATAAATTAATAATGCTTAAGTACCGCCACAAATGAATCAAACAATAAAAAAACATTGTTCTAAGCTATTTAAAAATGTACTTGCTTAGTTTGACATATCCAGCAGAACGACTAATAGCTACCGAAATTATGAATAAATAAGTACATTTATGTATTTAATCGGAAATATAACTACATAATATATCACTAAATCACTATTTATACATATTATCTTAAATCGTAATGGTATAACACTTATAAATAATAACTAGAGATCGCCTACTGGTTGAAAATCAATCGGAACATATTTAGGTTTAGTTTTAACCCATTTGTCCACTAAAACATGTGACTACTTTTTACACTTGGGTATTATTTCGTAACAAAACATGGCAACTCATAAGGGCCATGTTATTTTTTTTAATGATTTCAAGTTAATTTTTCTAATATTCTCGCAAAACATAGTATTATAATGGGACTGTGTACATCTACGGGAAAGTACTTTTCTAACTGCGTGATTAAATCATTGCTTCGCTGCACCCAGGCTGAGAAAAAGGGATCTCAAAAATCATGCTTGCCTATTAATTATATAGGTCTAATTATCAAGCAGTTTTCTAATTTTTACATTCTGATCATTTCAATTTATAAAATCTTGTGGCATAACAGTTTCGGACAGTCTTAATCACTTTAAAATTACAACGAGTAAACTAATACAAAACTTAAGAGCTATTATTTTTTACCATTCTAAAGTGATCGACTCTAGCGTAACGATCTTTCACTAGTGGAGGTTGATGTAGTTGGTGTTCTGCACACCTAGAGCGCTGCTGTACAGAGCAGCAGATTTTCCGTTCAACGACAGCCGGCACGTCGGTATAATCAAGGCTACAACATTTTGTGAAGTGTCATAGACATAGCAAACCACGAGCTCAACAAAAAATATTCATAACACAGGGCTTGAGAATTGAAGTTTGGTTGACATGTCCTTTAGTCGTTGCAATGTTTAGGCCTACTAAGAAACTGTTTGATTGAACTCCCTTTGGGATTCGCCCCAATGATCTCCAAAGGTGCTATGTTATTTTAAGAGAAAATTAACATAATGAAGTTATTAATTACATGGTAAAATTTTAAAAGTTGTTACATTATTACATGCTACTTTTACATGGGCTAACGTAACATTAATGTTACGTTTGACCAGGGACGTTAAGTTTACGTTAAAAAGTTACCTGAAACAAATAATTTTAAGTAAATTTTTCTAATATTTTCAAAAAAATATAGTAAATTACAATGTTACGTGCATTAGGCGAAGCTATGAAAAACTTATAATGCGACTTTTAGTAGACTGGCAGAATATAAAATAGTATTTTTAGCTTAAAGTTTGCCGAATTAATGAATAAATATATGTATATGTATTTAATCTATATCACTATTTATGCATCTCCTTTCAATCGTAATTGTATAATACTTATAATAACTAGGGAACTTAAGAATCGCCATATAGCATATACCACTTCCTATAAGAACATCCATAAAGCGTGATAATGTGAAAGTCAACATTGGACGGGTTGTCTGTAGCTTAAGAAAAAATATTAAACTAAAAACAATGCCGCAAACCGAATCTTAAAAGAACGACTCTTAACGCCTCATCCCCTTAGGAGGTAGGAGTTCGCAGATTGTGCCGATAAATTGTACTTTATACCAAGGAACAATGTAGGTCCAGCTCTGTTTCGTGGGTTCAGGATTAACAATAAAAGAATTATAAAGCTCCCCCAAGACTTTTGAACACCTAGTATATTAGTTTTGGTACAATAAAGGATTCATGAGTCATGGTTAAAATTAATAATCATATTATTACAAGCAAACTTTAACTAATCATCTGAAAGAGTGTTTAGGATAGATTTAGTCCATTGAGAAAAGGCAAAAGAAAAATAGGGAAGTTAATATCAGCGTAACTTATTCAGGGTGTTTACCAATAACCCTTCAGGACTTCGGGATACGGTTATAACTGGCGCCAATTCTTGGAGCCCACGCCGTCCATAAGACCAATGCTAAAACTAAAATTAGTCTTTTGGTCGGCGTGGGCCCCAAAAATTGGCGCCAGTAATACTTACATGAAAACTAAGAAAATGGTTACTATAAACATGGATCCTAAAATGCTAGGTTAACCGTCTGTCGGTATGTTTGTGTTTTTAACATGGTTTTCCATAACTTTGGAACCACTAGAGATATCAACTTCAAACTTGGTGCGTTTGTGTTGTTGACTGACAGGACCTTTTGGTGCGGAGTACGCAAGTTGCTACTTTGTTAAAAAAAACAACAAAAACTACATGTTCCAAAGGACTGTCTGAAGACTGCTTATCTGGCTTTTTTACAGCGTATTGTATTGTACGGACTAAGACTCTGGGGTGACGCTACTGGGGTCGAGAGGGTCCTGCTCCTCCAGAAGAAAGCTGTCCGTATTGTTGCTGGCGCAGGGTATTTAGATCACTGCAAGCCGATTTTCATGTCCGCATCCCTTATGACTGTGTACAGTTTGTACATTTTCCAATCTCTCATGTGCGCGAAGAAGGAGCAGGGCACTCTCGAGCTCAGGGGTGATGTTCACCATCACAATACTAGAGGAAGAACAGATGTTAACTTGCCTTATGTTACTGTACACCCTATAAGAATGTTTAATATCTTCCCTGTACAGCTCGGAACCTGCCGAAAGCAAAATTCAAAAAAGGGGGTGGAAAAACTGTTATTGGCACATCCAATCTATTCCGTCCATGAGTTCTTTGAAATTCCAAAGAGTGCTGCAAGTCTATTTTTTGAAAACATGTGACGTTTTTGGTTTGCTTTCTTTGTATGGCTTGTTTCAGCCTGGAAAAGCACCATTTTATGGTTTGTATTGTTTGCTTGCTAAAAATGCTTGATTTATGTACATAGACTTTTTCCTAGTGCATGTAATTTATACTTGCATATTGGAAATAAAATTCTGATTTCTGATTTCTTTGTACCATTTATAAATGGCAGCCATTTTATATTTTAATAATTAATATAATAAAACAGTAAACTTTACGAAAGTTGTACAAAAGACAAAAAAGCTGCGCAATTTCATTTCCTAAAAAAATCATATAAAGATTATTAAAATCGAACTACAATTGACGGAGTCATTCTAATTTTCCTAACAGGATTTGCTATAGCTGCCATAAACAAGCATTAGTGAAGTTCCTGGGCGTCAAGCTCACAAAAACCTCGGAATACACCAAATCAAAATGATTTTTTTAGATTGAGGAGGAATTTTCTTTTTCATACCATAAATGAAAATCTTTACCCATTATTTTGTTATGCTTTTGACTTTTTTCACTATTTTAACTCAAAAATTAAATTAATCACATATTTAACATTTAAAATGAACTTTTATTGACTTTTTATCATTGTTTTTTCTTATTAAAAAAATAATATTAGACCAATTGCACAAGAAACACTTCAAAGGTGGCAAGTACTTCATATTTACAAAGTTTTCATTTTCGGCCACCATCTTGAATCCGCCATATTGGTTACCAAATCTTTTTTCAAATGCTGACATAGTGTTTTGACTAATCATTTCAAGCTAAAATTCAATGCTGATTGCAATGCCGAAATCCGATTAAAGAAATTTTGACTCGTTTTCGAGGTATTATATAATATTGTAAACTTGTATATTTTAATACATTTACAGTTTTTTTCATAAAGATAATACGTGCCGATTTATAATTATTTTTCACGAAAGTATCAATAAATAACCACGGGCTATTACTAAATAATTATTACTTAGTTAGCTTATAATTGATTTTAGGCTGCCAACTTTGATTTGTCATTTTGAATCCACCATATTGAAATGTGACAGTTGAATCTTGAACATTGAACGCTTAAGGGAAATCAAATAAATACGGACGGACGGAGTTTGAGGAAACACAGGAGAAAAAACATTTTTCGTTTCATCCTTTCGTTCGTTATGGAAAGAGGTAGCAAGCTACAAATAACCGGAGCATTCTGATGTATCCGTGAAGTAATTCTTCTATACTTACTCGTTTAGGGAATTATAAATGGTGAACTACATTTGCGATAATATTGTGGTTCTTAATGCTTGGAACGTTTAAGGACGGAAGAAATTCTGAAGCATCGGGTCGAGGAAAATCCAGGTGTAGATGTATTCGCTTTGATAGCTTTTCACATTAAATCTTCAATTTAAATTAAATCTTAAATTTCAAAATAAAACTTACATAATTTAACCATAGCAATATAATTCACCATGTTAAAATATCGGTCTATTGTAAAAAATACAAGTTAGCAAAGTACAAAGGTTAATAAGTGTACACGCTAACTTACTGTTTTGTATTCATGCCCTAAAATGCGAAACTACACATATTGTGCGCCCTCTTTCGTTATCGAACGGTAAGCGAACGACAGTTGTGTTTAGTTACACAGTCTGATTACCAGGATTATAAGAATTCCAGAATTACTCGACAGTCCCAAAGTAATTTAAACCATTGCATATAGACTTTACGTTACTGGCTTATATGGATATTTCATCTTCCCACTATTTATATTACCTTTCACTTTACATAATTATACAAGCATGATAGGCCTCTAGAGAAATGTAGAATGTTTTTCAATATATATTTATAGCCAGAGGCCATAATGTAAAATTCTGTTTGGATGTCCCCTAAACCTTAGAATTAAACTCTTTTATTAACATCCCTGATGTTTTAGATGTGTGCCGAAATGGAAACCACTCCAATGATCCAAGTTTAATGACATGTATTATGGACGTGGCAGCAAACATGTATGGCGCTATCAGATATCCTGTCACAGTGGTGTTTTATGTTGGACAGCTTTGTAATGAATTTGTAACAGACTGACGGCTGCTGCGATCGTTTCCTAGAATTTATAAAGTAACACCAAATGTCCAATGTCTATATGAGAATGCTGGAAATACATTGGGAAAAGTAGGATGAAGTAATGACGTTATACAGAAATATGTATTGGCAAAAGCAAGAGATAACCTATGTTTAGAGCTTTGGAATATTGGAGGAAATAAGCTAGTTAATTGAATGTCATTGTCATGCCTCCAATTGCCGAAGCAACTATAAAACAGGAGAAAAAATATATAACATGTTAGATATAACAATACATTTTTTAAATATCTAAAAGAGTTAGAAAAGCACGTATCATCATGGAAAAATATGAATAGTCTAACATTTCAAAGTTGTGTATATTAAATAATAATAAATATGATTTGTTTAAAATGGGCCTTCTCGTACATTTTTGTTAAAATTTTCCAATATATGAAAACCAAGCCACACCTAATCATTGTTGATTAATAAGTGTATTTCGTGTAGGTGGCCATTTTCGGTTGCCATCTGGTATGCAGCATTTTTATTTACAAACGATTGTATTCTTTGTTTGAAATTCATTGTTGGTGATGGTGATTTTATATTTTGTCTCAGCTCAGCTCTGATTGGGTGTGGACGTGGTTTCTCCTGTCTGGTGATTCTTGATACTTGTGATTTTTGTGTTATTTTTTGTGTTATTGTTTTTACTTTCAGCATAGCGTTTTTGTGACTGCTTTTACAGTTCTCTGTTTAACTGTGTTTTTGGCGGGGTTTTCCTGGCTATGTGTTACTAATCTTGTTATGTTCTAGGTTTTGTTCCACCTGAAGACGGGATCAGATTCCAGATCCCGAAACGTCGTGAAACTTGTTTTTTACTAATCAGTGATGGCAAATGTCCGCAAAAATCCAAATCAAAATAAAAAAATAGACGATTGTACTTGCACGTAAAGGTGGTATTGTGATCTACAAGTTTAGGCTAGATTTTTATAGTAATTAAAATGCCTCTCCGTTGCATTCTTAGTGAATTTCAAATACGTTAAAACGTAGTTAAATTAACACAATATATGACGGGTTTTTGAAAAAAGGTACTGGTCAACTACCCACCTCTCGGCAATGGCGTTTGTCATATGATCGTGGTAGAATCCTCTTGACACACATTAAACACACTCACGAATCTATGTTCAGTAAGTGTTGTGTGTTGGTATATTTCGGGCTACAGCCAAAACTACATGTCGTAGGCCCCTTGATCTTGGTGTACAATTAAATCTTGGAATCTCATGATGTGCACTATGGTGGTTGGGTTTCGATATATTTTAGGACTTGGACTCAGAATCGTCCTAAAGGGACCTATTTCAGGGTTTTTTTAGAGTGTTTCGGGGTTTATTTGTTTATATCAAAACACTTGGTTTAATTTGAAATAGTTACAATGGTTACCAACAGAATGCAGCACCTACAATTATTTTTCCACGACAAGAGGCGTGTTTATTTACGTTTTTAATTATTTATTAAATTTTACTGTTATAGGTTATGTTATTAAGAATATGAAGTAAGCCATGGTGTAAAGTATACCCATTGCCGTCCTAGTCCGGAAAAACGGAAGTAAACAATCAGCTGATTTACAGCAAACCGAGGTTAATAGTATATTTCACTACTAGTCACGAAATGGTACTTTTGTGACGAGTTGTGAACAGTACTTTTCATCACGATGCAAATAAGTAACCAAACTCATAAAAAAATGATCCAACATTTCATAATTTAGTAATTTTTCTATAAGTATACACAATATGGCTGAACTGTCTATTTTAGTTTATAAAGTCAGCTGGTTGAACTGTCAAATTAAGTAATTCGTTTGTTTGGGTACGGCAATATTTTGTTTTGGTAAGGAAATGGTTTGTTTGGGTACGGGAATGACATGTTTGGGTACCGAAAAAGCAGCTGATCATTACTTGTTTTGACGTAAGGAAATCGAGAGTTCTCGTAGATCTCAGCTGTACGGTAACGGGCAATTTTCGTATACAGAGTGATGAAAATGTTGTTTATTGGTTCATTTTTTGAGGATTGTAGTGGCAGCACTGACAGCAGTAGCAAATATTTGTTCTGTTTGTAATAGGTTTGGTTTGAAGGCTTAAGAAATGTATGGTTTACGCAAGGGCTGCGTTATGATTGAAAGAACGTTTTTTCTGAATAGTATGACGAAAATTTTCGTACGTTACACGGCCAGAAAGTTTCACCGTACTCGCTTGAAAATCCCCATTATTGCCGGCCTAGGACGACAAAAAGTTTTTGCCGGACTAGGACGGTAGTGGGTAAATTTCGAGCCAACAAGAAGGAGTACAAAACAGATCTTTCTGAGTCAGTATGATGAAAAAACCTTTTCTTTTTCTTACTTTTCACGATCACTTACTATCATGCTCGTCCGGCAAAACAGTATTTTCCGGCCTAGTATAACGTAATGTACTATTTTCCGGACTGGTACGGCAATGGGTAACTTTCGAGTCAACAAAAAGAACAGAAAACAGATGTTTCTGTGTCCTAAATGTTTCTGTGTCAGTATAATGAAAAGATTCTAATGGCTGTGATTGGTTGATGGCAGAGCCGAACGCCACCGAAGCGACCCGAACGCACCCGAGGGGACTGATGTTGGCTTAATTATAGTTTGTATTTTCGTTATGTAAGTCAAAATCCGATATATTTTCTCAACAGTAGTAATGCTTTAAATATTTCAAGCAATGAGAACATATAACGGATTTTAATTGTTTTTGTTAGTTTATTAGGTAAGGTTACGGTATTGTGGCGTAAAATATCATACTTCACTCGTCGGAAATGTGTGTACCGGACTAGTAACGTAACACACTAATTTCGTGTCTATACAGTAGTTGGGTATTTGTTTATTCATACAAATGGAGGTGGAGTTTATACGTTAAGTAAAATGAATAATTGTCTTTCTCAGGAAAATTGGCACCCGCGGCTTCATCACCACAAAAAAACTTTACAGCTAATTCACCTAAAATGGGATTTAAATTTTTTTAGACTTACGCAACTTTCTCTCTTAAGAGTTTCGTATTACAATTAGTTTCTCCTGCCTCTGCTGTGATCAAGTGGATTCAAAAACCAATTCATAATTGAAGCAGAATACATTACTACCCCTTCACAATAGAAAATATAGCCCAATACAATCCGAACAGTAATGAATGAATGAGTTGAAGATAATGGAAAAACAGCAAAACACGCAACATCACCAGGAGTGGTTAAATGGTTAAAATGTACTGTGCTTGTGGTACTTGTACATTTGTCTCTTATCAGTTGTTTTGAAATTTTCATGGCACATACCTATGGCAGGTGTTGCTCTATTGTTGTTATAAAAAGTCTGACATTAAGCATGTTTTAATAAAATATAATTAGGTAAATTAGTTACAGTAGAAAATAATTAATCAAATAAAATAAACTTCAACAATAATCAGACAAGACTCCTTCCTTGGACTTATATTTATATAAGTAGATGTGAAAACATTTTTAAGAAACGATTAAGTATGAAAAACTTATTGATGAAAGTTTGATGGATGATACTGAACGAATAGGATGTTGGTAAATAGTTTAACCGAATGTCAAACCGACTAGACCATTCATACAATTAACAAGTTCGATTAGGTTATGGGAAGGTGAGGAAGATCTGAAGCCACTCTGTGGAAACGCGTCTTTTTGACACGGGATTGGCAATCTGCACGTGTCCTCTCACGGCTACTGTACGAATTATTGAATGTTCCGTTAGAATCAGCAAACGTGTTGTACTATAGGTTAAACTGTTATACGAATAGGTAGAATGAATTTCATTTTAGCGAATTGATAAATACACAAAATCTTAAATCTTAAGTATTTTATTAAAAATATTAAAAGTTTACGGATTTACGGATTTTGTATTTTTTTGACAATTTATTTAAGATAAACGTCCACAAAACACTGTATTAAAGATATAATCAGTTAAGATAAATATAATTCAAAACTATGGAAATACTAAAGTGGATGATTGGTATAGTTGTTTCATCAAAGTGTATTTTTTCATTCATTGTCCTAGTTTCAGAGGCGTAATGTGAGGAGAAAATTTGAAATATACTTAATTATAGCATATTCTTAGTTAAATTTTTCTCTACTCAAGTTTGATCAAAATTTTATAATATTGAAGATTTTATGTGTTAAATCATTAAATTTTTGTTCCTCCTAACTAGTGCTTGAAATATTGTTTTTCTCCCTACAAAAAAAACTTTCATTTGATTGGACATGTTACACAAAACCAAAATATTTTTAACAATTTCGGTCAAGAAGATTTTAAATTGAGTTACTTTGGAGGAGAGGGGAAACCGCATTCACCGAGAGTAAAACAATGGACTTTATTTGCTGGCGCCTTTTGTTTCAATATCAAACTTGATTCGTGAAACGTGAGCCGTTGTGGGCAAGTCAATATGTTAAAAATCCTTGTTTCAAAATTGGAAAAAAGGTTCATACACAATATAATCAATTAAATTTTCAAAACTGAACATCATAAAGGTTTAAGTTTTATCCGAAATGATTTGTGCCGTGTTAAATAGTTATTGAAATTTCAAATGGGGCGGAAGTTATTGCCAAAAATTAAATATTTTCAGCGTGTTCGTTTCACTTTTTGGCCAATATATTGAAAAAATATATTGCTTTTTGTTAAAAGTTTCAAAGTAAGAACTTTTATTTCAACGCTTCGAAGTTTCAATTTTATAAATACTATTTTGTGCTTAAATGTTGAATGTGGATGAAAAAGCGAATTTTGGAAATTCAAATTTCAAATAGCATTTCAAGGTTTAAATTTTTTTGTCTATAACCTCTCTACTGCTTTTGTATGCAGTATACTCTTGATAGTTCGACACATGACACTTGTATAGTTCGACACATGACACTTGTATAGTTCGACACAGTCTGACAACTAGCATTCAAGGACTACCAGTTATTACGTTCAGTCGTGGTTCAGTGATAATTATTGAGATCTACATTACGATAAAATTTAATAAATTGGCTGTGCAACGGTTTCGGATGGTGGTGTTTGTAATACATTTATAAAGATGTACATGTGCAACCTTAATTTTAATGCTTCTATTAATGTAAACACCATATACTCTCTATAGTTCGACAATTCGATCCTTTAATACCCACAAAGACCACTAAGTGTCGAAATATGAGAGTCCACAAGTTAATCATCGCTCGGTGATACGCTTTCTTAAATATTTTAATTTACTCTACTCAGCCTGGTAATTATTTTTCCCGCACACGTCAAGTATCGTTTTACGAACTAAAAACTAACTATTCAAATTTTATTAGGTTACAGCTCGCCAGATCCGATTACTTAACACTTTTTTGGTTTTGACTGAGCTTAAATTGTTTATTACTTAAAAATGGAACATTTTGATACAATAGCCGTGAGCGTCGACGAGTTGGAATCAATAAGTAAAACATCAAAAGGAAGGAAAGCTTGTTGTACGTATAAGCTTGTTGAACGTAAATAGTCTTTATCTCTTTCAACAATCATAATATAATCTTTTCGTCGTAAAATACAACTGTAATTTGTTATCAGGTTTCTATGAAGGTAATGTTTGTAATTTACTAGGAAATAAGGGCTTCTCCCCCTCGGGGATGTATTTTACATAAAGCTGACGTGTATTCCTTTTGGCAATGAAAGTACACATATTCATACTTATTTTATTAAAAATGTTGTCCTCTACAAAATTACCATTTTCATATTTTTTGTACCTTTTAGCGAATTTCCCCCTAGAGGGAAGTAGCTATTACCGTAGGCGGCATGGTGAGACTTAAGCCCGGGACCATGTTATTTTTTCGTTTTGAGGTCCCTAGAGCCCAAAATCACCGTTCGTTCATTTACACACACACACACACACACACACACACACACACACACACACACACACACACACACACACACACACATATATATATATATGTATGTATGTATGTGTGTATCCGTAGGCACGATAACTCTCGTAAAAAAGTCCGATCTTGATGAAATTTGGAACAAACATTTATAGCGATATTCATGACTTTAAGTTCGAAAATCAGCAAGATCGGTACAGTCTAAGGCAGTTTTTATGACTAAATAAAATTTATTTTCAAAATTTAACATATTTCTATTAATTTTATGTAAATTTATTGGTCAGAATCGAATTCAGCTTAAAAAAGTAAACAATATAGCATTTTGAATTATCGCTCTACATCAATCGGTTACTGAGATATCGGATCTGCAAAATGCAGTACATTGTCTTTTGTTCTTCCCTGAAGGGACATAAACTGTCCAAATTCTGGTATGAATTACCCAAAATTTTCATTCAATTTCCCTAAAATGGGATTTAAAAAAATAATAATACAAACCACATGATTAAATTTAATAATTATTCAGAATGGAATAATTATTCAGATCAGAATATGAATAATTATTGAGAAATAAGATCATGAATGGTAAAATTTATTTTATTCAGATTAATATTTTTCAAAAATATTCAAAACAACAATTTCCCTAACTTACGTAGAATATGCCCACATATAAAAAATAAATCCTTTAGAAATTAACTGGGTATGCAATTTTGCTAACAAGTGTATTTAAATTTTAAGATAAATCATGTGTTTGGATTTAATTTTTTCATGTGACTATTTTATTTGTTTTTATTTTGACTGATTTTAAATCATTGATTGTATGTTTGCTTACATTTTTATACTACAACAAGGATACCCTAAAAAATAGACTGATAATTATAAGAATAACAAAAAGAGTATTGCTGGAATGGATACCGATGTGATTCCCATGATCATTTCCCTTATATCTAAAGCTCTTGAATTGATGTGTAATCTACTTTTGCATTAATTACATAACATATTTTCCTGTACATATATTAAATAAGCTCCCATATAAAAATTAATTCTGAGTACGCAGGTTTGCTGCGACGGGGGTATTATGGTTTTTGTGTGGATTAGAAAAAGAAATTTATAGAGAAACATTAACCGGAATGGTTTTTAACGATGACGCTGGAGCACAGCAAAAGGATATCAGGGGACCTTTTGGTATTTTAATTAGGGAGGTTTATTTAACATATGTGTGTAGTTTAGATTTGGTCAGTGTGACATATGACTATATAGCCATATGATTGTATTTATTATTGTTTGATGTAAACAAAAAAGATACTTTTGACTGTATAAATAAAATATAGTTCAACTTATAAAGATTATTTTAATTTAACTTATAAAAAGGAAACATGGTGCCGAAACCCAATAAAACCAGAAAGAAAGATAAGAGTAGACAAAGTTCTCCTTTTAGAGAGAACTACAAATCTGATGATG
The DNA here is from genome assembly GCA_035578135.1 of Flexamia atlantica. Classification (NCBI taxonomy): domain Eukaryota; kingdom Metazoa; phylum Arthropoda; class Insecta; order Hemiptera; family Cicadellidae; genus Flexamia; species Flexamia atlantica. The sequence goes on along the minus strand of JAQJVK010000057.1, from coordinate 852,971 downwards.
AAGAAAATAATGATGAAAAAACAAGTAAAGAATTGCCTTTAAACATCAAACCTCCAAAGCCATTGATAGTCACAAGTGGCAGTGAGATGACAAAAAGGTGGAACTTATGGAGTAAGCAATTTCGGTGGTATGCTACAGCTATTGATTTGAAGAAGAGGTCACTAGAGAAACAGATAGCTACTTTCATGACAATAATTGGAGATGATGGAATTGAGCTTTTTGAATCATTTGATATAGATGAAGAATCAACAGACTTGGAGAATATAATATCAAAATACGACTCATATTTTAGAAAGAAGTCAAATATAATATATGAAAGGTTTATCTTTAACAATTTGAATCAAGAAAAAGAGGAAACCTTTAATGAATTCCTAACCAAGGTCTCTAACCAAGCAAATAAATGCTCATATGGCAGTATGAAGGATAGCTTACTACGAGACAGACTGGTATGCGGCATTAACCAAGACAGTACTCGCCGAAAACTATTTCATGAAGAAAACTTAACACTCGAAAAGACAATAAACATTTGTAAGTCTTCTGAAGAAATACAAATTCAGCTATCAACAATGGCTGAGAAGAAATACAACAATGTTTATGACATTCAAAGTAAACAGTACACAATTTAAAGCGAAAAACGTGATGAGAGCACATCAAACAAGAAGCTAGAAGAAAACACCTTCACTTGCAGACGCTGTGGATATCGCCATGGCCCTCGAGCTTGTCCTGCTCATCAAAAGAAGTGCTCGAAATGAGGTATCACTGGTCACTTCTCTAAAGTTTGCCGCTCAAAACCAAACAATCAGATAAAGTCATTAAAAGCTGAGAACTTGGATATAGATGGTAAAGTAGATGCGATTCAACACTCAGACCAGGTAACTTTAATTAATTCCTTATCTAATGAACAAAGCACTGTTGATTGGACTGAAATCTTATTATTACCCGATAGTCAAAAGGTTTCTTTCAAATTAGACACTGGAGCTCAGTGTAATGTAATAAGTAAAAGTGTAGCATTAAAAAGTAATTTAGAGATTGAAAATTTTAGAATAAAACATTTGATTTCATACACAAATAACAAACTCTCAGTGCTAGGAGAATGTACCGCTATTGTAGAGACTGCTAACAAAAAGCGACAAAAAGTCACTTTTATAGTTGTTAATGGACATTATCCAGCCATTTTAGGACGTGATTCATGTCAAACATTGGGATTTGTCAAAAGAGTGCATGAATTACAGACTAGCAATTTTGATGAAAATATATTTAATGGGATAGGTTGCTTAAAAGATTATGAGTATGACATTGATATAGTTGACAATCCCTCACTTAAAATCTATCCAGCTAGGCGTGTTCCTTTTGCATTACGAGAAAATGTTAAACATGAGCTTGACTCTATGGTCAAATTAGGTGTTATCAAACCTGTAACTGAACCAACTCCTGTCGTATCACCTATGGTTGTTGTACGCCAGAAAGATAAAGTACGAATCTGCTTAGATCCAACTGATTTGAACAAAAATATTAAACGTCGCCATCACCCACTTCAAACTTTAGAAGAAATAGCTGCCAGGTTAAACGGTTCAAAATTTTTTACCCTCTTAGACTGTAGAAAAGGATTTTGGCAAATAAAAGTCACTGAACGTACCTCTAGGTATTTAACGTTTTCCTCACCTTGGGGACGGTACTCCTACTTAAGAATGCCATTTGGCATAGCCTCAGCTCCTGAGATCTTTCAAGAACGTATGTGCTCAATTTTATCAGGTTTAGAAGGGGTTGAAGTTTCAATGGATGACATTCTCATCCATGGATCTACTATGGAAATACTAGAAGAGAGATCTTCCAAAGTTTTAGCTGCTCTCAGTGCAGCAGGTCTAAAACTCAACAAAGAGAAATGTGTTTTCAGAGCAAAAGAAATCAAATTCTTGGGGCATATAATTACTGGAAATGGCCTTCTTCCTGATCCCAGTAAGATTGAAGCAATAAATAATCTAAAAGAACCCTCAAATGTAACTGAGCTACAAAGATATCTGGGTATGGTAACTTATTTAGGTAAATTCATTCCAAACTTTTCAAAATTGACCGAGCCTTTACGAAAACTGTTGAACAAAGGAATAGCTTGGGTTTGGGATTTCGATCAACAGACAGCATTCACAAAACTAAAAGAAGCTCTAGCATCACCCCCTGTGCTGCACTATTTTGACCCAAAAATTCCCATAACATTATCGGTTGATGCTAGCTCGCATTCAGTCGCGTCTGTACTTCTACAGGAAAATCGCCCTGTAGCATATTCCTCTAAATCTCTTACCAAAACACAACAAGGTTACAGCCAGTTGGAAAAAGAAGCTTTAGCAATTTCTGTAGCTTGTAAAAAGTTTCATGAATATGTATGGGGTGCACGTGGTCTGGTAGTTGAAACTGACCATAAGCCCTTAGAATCAATCTTCAAAAAACCGTTACACGATACTCCTCCTAGGGTTAGGCGTATAGTTATGGAGATAATACCCTACAATCCGCATATTGTTTATAAGAAAGGAACAGAACTATACATTGCAGACACCTTGAGCAGAGACTGCATAAACAATGCATCAAACGAAGAAGAGCTTGCCTTTTATGTAGATCTTGTAATTTCCATGCCAAAGGAAAGACTTGTAGAGGCCCAACGTCTCACAGAAGAAGAAGCTGAGCTTTCAAAACTCAAGGGAGTTATTTTAAAAGGTTGGCCTAAAGAAAAATCTGACTTGTCAGAAGAGCTACACAAGTACTGGAATTATCGAGGAGAATTAGCGGTTCATGAAAATATCATTTTTAAAGGGGAAAGAATTTTGATGCCCTTGAATCTTCGTCCGCTAACGCTAAAACAGATACACCTAGGACACAGAGGTATACAAAATTCGCTCAACTTTGCTCGTGAATACGTCTTTTGGCCAAACATGACAAACGAGATCAAAAATTATGTTTTGAATTGTAAAATATGTTCTAGGCTTCAAAAAGACAAGCCTGAAGAAGAACTATTGCAGCAAGAAGTACCAACTAGACCGTGGATGGAAGTGGGAACTGACATTTTTCAACTATCAGGAAAAGATTATCTTGTAGTTGCAGATTCCTACTCTGGATTTTTTGATTTTGTGGAACTAAAATCGGCTACATCTTCAAATGTGATTATTGAACTAAAAAAATGGTTCTCAGTGCATGGAATTCCAGAAACGTTGTTGTCTGATGGAGGTACTCAGTTTAACTCTTTCGAGTTCAAAAAATTTGAAAAAGATTGGCAGTTTAATCAAAGAGTTTCCAGTCCTTTATTCGCAAGATCTAATGTCTTAGCCGAACGGTACGTGCAAGAAGCTAAACTGATTTTAAAGAAGTGTCTAGAAGAAAAGGCTGATATACATCTTGCATTACTTCACCAAAGGAACATTCCCCGAAAAAATATTGGTTCCCCAGCTCAGAGACTTATGGGTCGCAGAACAAGGACACTGCTTCCAAGCACTGATAAAATTTTACAGCCTGAAATAGTGCAAAATGTTCACACTAAACTTCAGAGTATGCGCAATAAATCAAGACAATACAGCAACAGAACAAAGAGGAACGGACCTGAATTTGAAGAAGGCGAGAGAGTATTGTACAGAAAAGAACACAGAGACTGGCAACCAGCGATAATACTGCGTAAAGGTCCCGAGCCACGATCATACCTTATTGAAACACCAGATGGTGGTATATACCGAAGAAACTCTTGGTTTATAAAGAAGTTATTTGATAATAAGAAAGAAATTAATAATGAAGGAAAGGAAGAAGCTAGTCAAGCAATGCATAGTTCTAAGACGTTTTCACCTAGAAAATCATCAAGAAACGTTAAAAACCCCGATAGACTTAACTTATAGGAAAGGGGAGATGTGACATATGACTATATAGCCATATGATTGTATTTATTATTGTTTGATGTAAACAAAAAAGATACTTTTGACTGTATGAATAAAATATAGTTCAACTTATAAAGATTATTTTAATTTAACTTATAAAAAGGAAACAGTCAGGATTCGTCAGATTGATTCCCTTAATACGTCTAAAATTCCTTGACTAACACTGATAGGAATGAGAGTTTACTTGTCATAAATAAATAAGAAAACTTAAGTGAAACAATAAATTTATCTGTTGTGTAAACGTAATATTTGTTTTCATCGTATAATCAACTGAACACCAATTGGCTACTTCGAAAATATTAAATTTATTATTAATAATTAATTGCGGTGTGTTGAAAAATATCGGTCATGACTCGTTCATAACTTGGGTTGAAAAGCAGTGTTATTCTGGCCTTGGCTTGACGTCTTGAGAGTGAACTCCGGACCGAAGATACCTGTCAGAATACGGTGGAAACAGGACCGAATTATACCTGACACACCTGAAGGGGTGGCAACACAGATAGCCTACGCGACCCGGAAACAGGCACTTTCCATCCTGAAAGGGCGCCTCAGTATAAGTTGAGGTAGGTTAACTGGCCGGAGAGGTTGACCAGGACAATGGCCAGACCGGCCTGAAGAGTAAATTCTATTGGTCACGCGTCGCCGAACACACCACTAAAACGGAAATGTCAGGGATAAATTTGAAAATGAATAAATGCATAATATGAAAAAAGTATTATACTGGAATTTTAGCTTTCATAAAAAACAAACAATTGTGTGTTTGTCCCATGTTAATCGACCGACTTTTAGTGTTTAACAGTATACTAGTTGTTACCCGTCGATACTCGACGTACACGAGTCATTTTTGCACGTTATTAGAACTCTATAGGAATTATCTTGAACAATAAAATGTCCACATCGTTTCCAGTATTCCAATATGTAGTAAACAATTACTCTTCTTATAATTTTATGTTGGTCTTGATTTCCAAGACCACTGCCCATGAAACTGCACGGAACAGGCAATTATTTCCATCGCCTACAATGGGCACAATTTTTCCTCACTGGTTGATGTCCTTTTTTTCAATGAAATACATAAATGAATTAGGACTAAATTACATTTCTACACGAAAATATTTTACTTAAACACTTGAATTCCACGCAAGTTAAATAAAAAACTGTGATTGACTCAGCGTCACAATTTCGGAAACCGCTGAAAGACAAAACGTTAACTGTTTACCGGAATCCGATTGAATGTCAGGGATAAATTTGAAAATTAATAAATGCATAATATGAAAAAAGTATTATACTGGAATTTTAGCTTTCATAAAAAACAAACAATTGTGTGTTTGTCCCATGTTAATCAACCGACTTTTAGTGTTTAACAGTATACTAGTTGTTACCCGTCGATACTCGACGTACACGAGTCATTTTTGCACGTTATTAGAACTCTATAGGAATTATCCCGAACAATAAAATGTCCACATCGTTTCCAGTATTCCAATATGTAGTAAACAATTACTCTTCTTATAATTTTATGTTGGTCTTGATTTCCAAGACCATTGCCCATGAAACTGCACGGAACAGGCAATTATTTCCATCGCCTACAATGGGCACAATTTTTCCTCACTGGTTGATGTCCTTTTTTTCAATGAAATACATAAATGAATTAGGACTAAATTACATTTCTACACGAAAATATTTTACTTAAACACTTGAATTCCACGCAAGTTAAATAAAAAACTGTGATTGACTCAGCGTCACAATTTTGGAAACCGCTGAAAGACAAAACGTTAACTTTTTACCGGAATCCGATTGAAACGTCAGTGTTTCATGCAGTGTGGTGTTAAAAATGTACCTACAGTTCTGGCCATAGCATTAGGCGAGTGGCGAAAAATGGAAATAACTTCAGCTATATAAATGACTTAATGTTAGAGACACCTCCACTCCTCTACACGTTTAAGTATTTGAACATATTCTCAACAGATAAAAGCACATTTTAACCATCGCATATTTCAATGATCAGCTGATTCAGCAGAACGTAAAAAAGAGCAAAAAATCAGATTAGTAAAACATTAGCCAAACAACATATTTTTAATGCCAGCAGCGCACTCACTCACCACAGCCAAAAAATGCTGTGGTCAGAACAGTAAATGATGAAAGCACAGCATATTATAACCATTTACATTTTTATTATGTTTGGATGGTTCGATGTGTAAAGTTCCAATATCTAAGTTTAAATAATAGAACCCAATTGCCAACAGCAAGAAAAAAATCTTAGAAAATAGAGATTTTAGTTAGAGCTTCTGTCAAAGTAGGCTATGCCTTAGAAACGATAATGCTGCGTCTTTCCTATACACAGATGCTCTTTAGGAATACACAGGATAAAATTAAGGCTTAAACCATTGAATAAGAATTTCATAGTCAATGCTTAAATCTTAGGTCTAAACCTAGAGCCTGTTTACTTAGTTCTATACCTTAGTGGCCTAATTAAAGCGTTCTATTAGGCTCAAAAACATAAGAAATAAGTAGGCCTAAAACTATAAATTTGTATTGGATTAAGTGGTTTATGAAATGTTTAAGAAATAAGTCTTTCGAGAATTTTCAAAGGCCTATAGGCATTGTAATTCCTATAAAACTTAGTTGACCTAAATAAATATCGGTATTAGTAAAAAGCAGACCTTAGTGACGCCATTTGTAACGACGAATCCAAAAGTATAGCGGCGCCATGCGGACTCGAACCTGGCTCGCCGAGTCGGCAGACCGGTGCAATGCTGATGTAGTCAAAGTAGCTTGCCGTCGTGGCGTGAAAGAAAGCTTAATGAATTAATATTGGAACAACTGACTACTTGCTGGGGATGGTTACGAAATTTGCTTAACACGCACAGGATTTGGAGCGGACGTCGAATTAAAACCAGTGCATTTACTGAAAAACGTATAGTCGGGGTTAATATGAGTTTTTTTAAGGTAAACTGCTACCATATTATATTACTGTCTCGGCTAAAATTTAGTCAGATCCTCTGCAAAGTTTTGGATTAGAACCTGGCTCGCCGAGTTGGCAGACCGGTGCAATGCTGATGTAGCCAAAGTAGCTTGCCGTCGTGGCGTGAAAGAAAGCATAATGAATTAATATCGGAACAACTGACTACTTGCTGGGATCATTACGAAATTTGCTTAACACGCACAGGATTTGGAGCACACGTCGAATTTAAACCAGTGCATTATTACTGAAAAAAGTATAATCGGGGTTTTAAGGCAAACTGTTACCATGTTATATAACTGTCTCGGCTAAAATTTAGTCAGATCCTCTGCAAAGTTTTAAATTTCTTATACCTCCTTATTATGCTAAAAATGATATTTACTGTGATTGTACACCATTTAAAATAACTTGCCTTTGCCTTTATTTGCCATTGTAGTAATCACTTGGACCTGGACCATTAATGGTTACAATCAGCTGTTTCACATAATTAAGTAACTTTAAAAATAACCCAACAAAATTTAACAATAAAAACCTGTTTTTATAATTCACTAACTATAAACTTGTTTGGTTAAAATAATATAAAACTGCATTATTTTTCCTGTCGATTTAAAGGACAATACGTAATATTGTACACGTTTTTGGGTACTGGCCATAATAAACCAAATGCTTCTTGAGCGTTTGCTCTTTTTCTGTTGTTAGACAGAATAGCTCGTGCCGTTCAAATCAGCTGATTGAAGAACTGTTAAATAAAATTATTGCAAGGGTTTGGAAAATTATATTTTTTCAATTTAAAAAAAAGATAATGTAAAGGTAAATAAAACCTGCAAATATAGATAAGTTGAGCTTTTATTCGGTACAAACTACATGTAAATCGGTCCAGTGGAAGTCTGAAGAATTGAAAAAAGTTAACTTTCTTACCCATGTTAAATCTCCATAAGAAAAGTATATTTTTTATTTTTTACCCATTTAACGTAATTTATTTTAAATACGAATAAAACCTGCTAATATAGGAAGGAAACCCCTTGTTTTGGTTCAACCCGCATATAAATCGGCCCAGTAGAAGTCTCAGACGAACTGTCCCAAGGTTTGAAAAAGAGGACTTTTTCCCTATGTTAAATCTCCATAAGAAAAGTTTTATTTTTCATTTTTAACCCAGTTGTTAACGTAAACATTTTCAAAATACAAATAAAACCTGCTAATATAGGACCGAAACCCTTTGTTTTGGTACAACCCTTATATAAATGGCCAAGTCTGAGACGAACTGTCCCAAGGTTTTTTCCTAACGGCTTTAAATATATAGATTTATAGTTTTGGTGTATTACACATTCGTCATCGTCATATCTTTTCAATTTCATCGTTTTCCTCAAATATTAACATTTTTTACTTTGATTTACAAACGTATAATGTATTTAATGGATGAAATTGCATTATCTAATCTTGTCTATCTGGAGTATCTACTCTAATAAGCTATTTTTACCTTCATATAATGCAAATAAATACAGTCAGTATTAATATTAAAAAAATAAAAACATGTAATTTTTTAACTACGTTATATTTAAAAAAATCATATCGTTAGTCCAAACACTTAAAGTCGGTCGATTAACGTGGGACACACACAATTGTTTGTTTTTTGAAAACTAAAAATACAGTATAATGCTTTTTCTCCTCCAGCATAGGCTATTATTTCCTCATTCTGTATTGTGAAGTAGTCCATTCATTATCACGCGGCTGAGATCTGCGAAAATCAATTATTCCCTTCTGAGAGGACAAATAATATAATTATGAGCTGACTTTTTCTGTGCTAAACATTGTTTTTTATTCCCAAACAATACTTTGCCCATACCAAACCAAGGTCTGGAGATAAGAAGAGAATAATAACACTATTATACTGTCAAGTTGCCTAAATCCTATGAGGTCTGTGAAACGAATCAGTTATTGTAGGTTTCTGGTCCATATAAGACGTCAAGATCCTGCTGTAGGTTATAGGTTTCCGATCTATAAAATACGTCACGATTTGATACATTTTTAACTTAGATAACCTGACATAAGTACATTTATTCTTCCCTTCTCATTTTCTCTGCAGTCCTTGGTACCAAACCAATTTTTTCCAGTTTCCAACTGACTTAAGCCATAAATTAAATCGTAAAACCAAGAAGTGTTTAGTTATGGAAAGTTTTCGGCTATGACTCTCGAGTAAACCGCAATATTGCTCCGACAGACGAGTAAACTGCAATATTGCCCCAATAGAAGAAGTAAAATATACTATCAATACATTTCTTAAGTTAGTTGAAGTAACTTCTTAAACTTGGCGCGTTATATCTTGAAACATGGGCTAGTCCATTGCTGGAGCTGTCAGAGATTGTTTATTTTCAATGCTTTTGGACAACAAACAATAAAAAACGAATTTCTACGAACATCAACTGTATTTTGTTTAAAAATGACAAGATACATATTTACAGCTGATGGAAAATGCTTACACTTCAGGCTGAGTGTTTCTCAACTGTTTTACCAGACGAGCATCAAATAGTTCCCACGCGTTTTGACCGATTGTGGATAAACTTAGAGAATATAACGTTGCGAATAACACGAACGTAAAAACAATCTCACATATGCATATCCTGATCTCACGTATTTACTGAGTAAGTGTACTTTTTCGAATGACTCGTGAATGAAGCATATTCACGCAGACATATCAACTGCTTAGAGAACGGTGGAAGTAATAGGCTACGAATGACGTCAGAAACTAACTTTCGGCTACACGCCCTTAGTGGCCAAATTGGCGTACAGATTTTTTATAAATTTTTATTTGAGGTAGGAGTGATAGTGATAGTTGATATAATAACTTTAACTTTATGACTGCCCATTTACACAATGATTCATAATAGCCTAGGATCTTAGTCGGGGACTTTCAGCACTGCACCATTTTAATAATTACACGAATTCGTCTGCGAACAAACAAATGAAATAATAACAGGCAAATTAAGTTTAATATTTAAAATAAATTGAAATACAACAAAAACTTTACATTCAGGAATGGATACGTGAATGCAATGAAAATGGTTTTAACATGAATTATTACAATTTGCAAATATAAAATTTTAAGTACAATAAATCTTTTGAATCATATTATTTTAACATTGCTCCATTCAATTTTCATTTACACTGATTTTACAAATAAAAACAAGGTTGAATACAATAAGACTCTTCTCTAATTTTACTTACATTTCACGAGTGGTAATTTAATTTACTTATTGCTTCGTGCCCCTTTTAAGAATGAGAATAAAGACGGTTAGCATTTGATTTTTACAATAAATTAGTCAACTTGACCTACATGATGCCAACACAACAAAACTGAAGAACCTAACATCTAACTAAAGGTAAGAATATACATATAATAACATTTAATTTTGGGGATAGTTATTTTGGTATAAATAATCAGTATGCGGCGTATTTACCAATACAGTAGTGGGCAAACAACGGGAGTTACTTTGTGAAAGGTTAATATTTTACTTCTTTTAGTGAATTTCCCCCTATAGGGAAGTAGCTATTACCATAGGCGGCATGGTAAGACTTAAGCACGGGACCACCGTAACTTTTCATTTTGATGTCCCCAGACCCCAAAACACCGTTCGTTCATTTTCATATATATATATACCTGTCCGTAAGCGCGATAACTTTCGTAAAAAAGGTCGGATCGCGATGAAATTTGTACATAAGTCTACAGTGACATTTATTACTTCGAGTTCGAAAACCAGCATAATAAGGTAACTCTAAGTAGGGATATTTGACAAAATAAAATTTATTTTTAGGATTTAATATCTTTATATTATTTTCTTGTAAATGTAAGTGTCAAAATTGGATTCAGCTTAAAAAAATTAACAATTTAGAATTTTGAATTATTATTCTACGTCAGTCCGTTGCTAAGATCTTGAAAGTGCTAAACATAGTACGTTGTCCAATATTATTTTTAATTTTACCCTCCAAAAAGTACCCTGATTTGATAGATTTAAAAAAATACAATTCTGAACATATGATTGAATTTTCAGGTGATGAATGTTTTATTTGTGTTTATTTTGAATAGCTACAATTCATTGGTCAAGATTTTGCAGAAAATATACTACACTATATCAAAAAATACAAATTATTTTTTAATTTGATAACGAAAGTATGAGCATTTGGTGGGGGGGGGATGTCTTGTTCTAAACTGCCTGAAAATGTAGTATAATAATGGTATGTTTACAATGATGAGGATTGATATGTTTTATCGAAATTGGCTGGAGATGCAGGTCTGCTATAACACGGGTGTTTGAAATTATAAAACTGACCATATGATTGAATTTAATTTTTTCATAAGATTAAGTTATTTGTTTGTTTTGAGTGTTTTGAGTTCATTTATTATATGTTTGTTGACATTTATATACTATAACAAGATTGTTTTTTTTAATTAAAAGACTAAGAATTATATAAAATACAAAATTGTATGTATTACAAATGAAAACCAATGTGGTCTCCTTGTTAATTTTCCTCATGTTTAAAGCTCATGAATGATTAAATGTACGTTTTTAGTATATTATTTACTTAACATATTCAAACAATACTTTCCTTCAAATAAGTTGAATGCTCACATATACAAAATAAATCCTATGGAAATTCGCTGAGTACGCAGGTCTGCTGCGACGGGGGTATTTCTTTTATATAAATCAATGTAAAATACTAATTCAAACTGAATTTATTTTTAATCCGACTATGCCCAGGATCTGACCAAAAATTAATCCAAAACTTGTTAAACCAACTTCCGTACCCCCAGGCCCCCCTTGGTCATGACATTCAACATTTTTGGGGAGAGCAGCCCCCCTTTTATAAATAGCTGGATCCACCTATGACGTTAGTCCATATTAGTAGGGATAGAAACCGCTTTTATTTATCATAAAAACAAAATCCTTCCCATGGAGCTGTCTGAGTTCCCGGCTTTTTTCATGCCATTATTTAACATAGTGTAGTTTCGTACACTGAGAGAAAAGGGTGTTAAATATACTTAAAAATGATGAAACATACTTATATAATGGTTTTTCGTTACCGAATTATTTACGTATGTTACTGCTACGTAACATACTATTTACGTATGTTATCAAACATTCTAAATGCATAAGTATGTAACATACGTATAGTCCGTCAGTAGTTTAATGACGTCACGATGTGTGACGTCACTGTTTGGAGGCTAATGGGCTTAAAATAAGTATGAATCTTACTTAAATTACGGATGTTTTATACTGATGGTCCAGTCCTTACAGTATGTTTCTTACTTCCTGCTGTATGAAACATACTTATCGAAATGGTGTTTGATCCAGCTAGATCTTTCTTTGTCGTATTTAACATATTTGCTATTATATGAAACATACTTGTTGTAATGGTGTTTCATACTGATGATCTAGTCTTTGCCGCATGTTACTTACTTCCCACTGTATGAAACATACTTATTGTAATGATGTTTCATGCTGATGATCCAGTCTTTGCCTCATGTTACTAACTTCCCACTGTATGAAACATACTTATTTTAACTATGTTTTATCCCGATGAATTATTCTTGGTCGTACGTAACTTACTTGAAACGATATGAAACATATATCTTGTAATGGTGTTTCATACTAGTTACAAGTGAAGCAAACGGACTCTGTCTCATTCTCACACAAAGACGTACAGTCTAATGGGGCGTCCTAGCTAAGCGAGAAAAAATCGCACGCAGGTGCGGGCGAGCGATTTTCTCGCCCGCAATAATTTCAAACACATGGAAAGTAATGAGAGTGTCCTAGCTGAGCGTGCGATTTGCGCGGGCGGGCGGCGTGTGCGATCACTGCGGCACCTGCTCTGTGACCGGTGCGATGTGTGACACCTTCCACCATGACCTAGAGATGTTAATATCAGAGATACAGAAGTACTCAAGTTTATGGACTCTTAATCATCCTCAATACTACAATCGTCTGATGCACGATCGGCTATAAGGGATAAAGTAGTGGAGACGGTTAATGCCTAGTAGGTAAACAGTAAAACAATGATCTGATAGTTAGATAGATAGATACATTTATTGATCGTTAAACAACATACGTGCAATAGAGCTCGTCAAATACAAAGGTCAATACAATACATCAAGTACATAGCAGGCTTTAGGCTAAGAATTAAATTACCAAACAAAATGCTAACATGTCATGCATAAAAAGCGATATGGTATATCACAGACAGGATTTTATTTACTATGATTAATTGATAAAATGGCATTAGAAAATATAAAAAAACAGATTAAAATTAATCACAGATTGAAAATTACTAACCTAATTTCATGCAGACTTAGCCTAATATCACAATGGGTACTGATTTCAGGTGCCTAATTAATTCACCTAACCTAAACGGCAGCGAATAACAAACTAACATCTTCCTCGTAAAATTCATGCAGCCTATAAAAGGGATTGGCAGTCAACCAGTCTATCATAGCTTTCTTAAAACAAGCAAGTGAAACAGACTGAGCATTAATTGGGAGCTGGTTAAATAACCTCATTCCAACAGCTTCATATGACATTTGCACTTTACTAAGTCTTGTGTAGGGCCTATTGATTTTGGACCTATTCCTAGTGTTGTAGTCATGCACATGCTCATTCAAGGCATAAATATTCAAATTTTCTTTAACATGCAAGAGACAAAACAGAATATAAAGATTGGTCACAGTTAATATTCCTTGACTAACAAATAGGGGTTTACAGTGGGCTTTCGGGTCTGAGCCCGTCAGAATCCTTAAAGCTTTCTTTTGTGCAAACAATACATTGCAAACACCATTAGCATTTCCCCACAATAACAAGCCATATGACAAAACACTGTGGAAAAGAGCAAAATACACCATTCTCAAGTCACAATCAGATATGTACAATTTAAGATGCCTTAATAAATAAATAATTCTACTCAGTTTCATGCAAACATGCTCAGTATGATCGTGCCATAACAACTTAGAATCTAAATAGATACCCATGAGCTTAACTCTACTATTTACATTTAGACTAGCATTCAAATTCGGTTTGAGGGAGAAAAGAATGTGTTATGTCTTTTCTTGGTTAAGGTACAACATGTTACTACGGTACCAGATATTGGCTTGGTCTAAAATTGCCTTAACATCGCTATCAAAACTGGCAGAGTGTTCAACTGGGGTGATAAATGTGACATCATCGGCAAACATGATGGTTTTACACAGTTGACATTGTAGCTAAGGTCATTTATGAGTACTAAGAAGAGGAAAGGGCCTAGTACCGACCCCTGTGGTACCCCGTATTTTACCTCAGAACTTTCCGATAGTTGATTTTTTGAAAAAACTTTTTGCAGCCGATTACTGAGGTATGATCTAAACAACTCATTTTGACAGCCAATTACACCATAGTACTCTAACTTATCCAGCAGAATGCCACGATCGACACAGTCAAAAGCCTTTGAGAGATCACAAAGAACAGTTCCTGTAGATAAATTCTCCTCAAAGTTTTTGAACGCTTGATACAAGCTCACTGACTGCGTCGATCGTCGACATTCCGGGCCTAAAACCAAACCGGCTCTTGTTCAGCAAATTTCCAGAGTCAAAAAAAGCACAAACCTGATTTTTTATAACAATTTCATAGACTTTAGACATGGCAGGGACCACAGAGATCGGCCTATAGCTACTAATCATTATGACACCCTTTCTTATACACAGGTACAATCTTTGATACCTTTAAATCATTGGGAAATATACCAAATCTTAAATTAGCATTTATACAAATGGAAAGTGGAGTAGCAATAACATCAGTTACCTGCTTATGCAACAGAGTAGATACACCATAGACATCACAGCTGGCGGACGACTTAAGCACTGACACAATTTCAGCCACTTCACCACTTGTTACTTCACGCCACTTCAAGGTATGTTCCGGAATCGGGGCACGAAGCAGAAGATCGGAGGCCGCAGCCGGAGAAGAAGGGATGTTCTCTCTCAACGCCTCGATACCCTCAGTGAAGAACCAATTGAAGGACTCAGCATCAGGTTGTGGACGGACATCAGTCGATGAACCAGACTCTCTCTTCACTACTTGCCACGCAGCTTTGCTCTTATTTGAAGCATTTCTTATGTACTCATTGTTGTAATTGCGCTTGGCCTGGTTAACTGCAGATTTATAGAAGTTTTTCGCATGCTTATATATTTGTTTGTCCTTATCCAACCCTGTCAACTGGAACGTGTGGAACATTCTCATAACATTCTCCTTCATTACCATTAGCTGGGGAGTAAACCACTTCTTAGCATGAGATTTTTTTAGCCTACGTTTAGATTTTAAGGGTAGATAAACATCGAGCCAATAGTGGAAAATAGTGTGAAACTTATGATACATCGCCTCCGCGTCAAGTCCTTGCAGTTCAGATTCCCAGTCATAATTCAGAAGACACAGCTTAAAGTCAGTTAATGACATGGGTGACAGTGGTCTATATAATAGGCCGTCCAATTTATTGTGAGGATTGTCGATTTGCTTCCTCGCTGGTATGTTGACTTCAAGCCCTAGAAATCTATGGTCAGAAATGGGCCAACGAAGACTTGTAGTACACAGGTTTGATGTTAGTAGCAATGTTGTCAATGCATGCATCATTTCTAGTAGGCTCTAAATTCGTACAATAAAGGCCAACTTGCCTTAGGAGATTGAGTAATCTAGATGTGACTGCCTCATGGCCACAGGTTTTAATATTGAAATCCCCACACAAGATGATGTCACAGTGAAGACCAGCTAAAAAATCCAACAACAACTCAAGGTGTTCAAAGAAAATATTATCATTGCTTCCACTAGGCTTATACAGCGATAAAATTACAGTTTTAGTTAATGTTATTTTGATGGTTTACTTACAGGCAACATGGCTGGTTATTATGAGCCATCAAAATAACATTAACTAAAACTGTAATTTTATCGCTGTATAAGCCTAGTGGAAGCAATGATAATATTTTCTTTGAACACCTTGAGTTGTTGTTGGATTTTTTAGCTGGTCTTCACTGTGACATCATCTTGTGTGGGGATTTCAATATTAAAACCTGTGGCCATGAGGCAGTCACATCTAGATTACTCAATCTCCTAAGGCAAGTTGGCCTTTATTGTACGAATTTAGAGCCTACTAGAAATGATGCATGCATTGACAACATTGCTACTAACATCAAACCTGTGTACTACAAGTCTTCGTTGGCCCATTTCTGACCATAGATTTCTAGGGCTTGAAGTCAACATACCAGCGAGGAAGCAAATCGACAATCCTCACAATAAATTGGACGGCCTATTATATAGACCACTGTCACCCATGTCATTAACTGACTTTAAGCTGTGTCTTCTGAATTATGACTGGGAATCTGAACTGCAAGGACTTGACGCGGAGGCGATGTATCATAAGTTTCACACTATTTTCCACTATTGGCTCGATGTTTATCTACCCTTAAAATCTAAACGTAGGCTAAAAAAATCTCATGCTAAGAAGTGGTTTACTCCCCAGCTAATGGTAATGAAGGAGAATGTTATGAGAATGTTCCACACGTTCCAGTTGACAGGGTTGGATAAGGACAAACAAATATATAAGCATGCGAAAAACTTCTATAAATCTGCAGTTAACCAGGCCAAGCGCAATTACAACAATGAGTACATAAGAAATGCTTCAAATAAGAGCAAAGCTGCGTGGCAAGTAGTGAAGAGAGAGTCTGGTTCATCGACTGATGTCCGTCCACAACCTGATGCTGAGTCCTTCAATTGGTTCTTCACTGAGGGTATCGAGGCGTTGAGAGAGAACATCCCTTCTTCTCCGGCTGCGGCCTCCGATCTTCTGCTTCGTGCCCCGATTCCGGAACATACCTTGAAGTGGCGTGAAGTAACAAGTGGTGAAGTGGCTGAAATTGTGTCAGTGCTTAAGTCGTCCGCCAGCTGTGATGTCTATGGTGTATCTACTCTGTTGCATAAGCAGGTAACTGATGTTATTGCTACTCCACTTTCCATTTGTATAAATGCTAATTTAAGATTTGGTATATTTCCCAATGATTTAAAGGTATCAAAGATTGTACCTGTGTATAAGAAAGGGTGTCATAATGATTAGTAGCTATAGGCCGATCTCTGTGGTCCCTGCCATGTCTAAAGTCTATGAAATTGTTATAAAAAATCAGGTTTGTGCTTTTTTTGACTCTGGAAATTTGCTGAACAAGAGCCGGTTTGGTTTTAGGCCCGGAATGTCGACGATCGACGCAGTCAGTGAGCTTGTATCAAGCGTTCAAAAACTTTGAGGAGAATTTATCTACAGGAACTGTTCTTTGTGATCTCTCAAAGGCTTTTGACTGTGTCGATCGTGGCATTCTGCTGGATAAGTTAGAGTACTATGGTGTAATTGGCTGTCAAAATGAGTTGTTTAGATCATACCTCAGTAATCGGCTGCAAAAAGTTTTTTCAAAAAATCAACTATCGGAAAGTTCTGAGGTAAAATACGGGGTACCACAGGGGTCGGTACTAGGCCCTTTCCTCTTCTTAGTACTCATAAATGACCTTAGCTACAATGTCAACTGTGTAAAACCATCATGTTTGCCGATGATGTCACATTTATCACCCCAGTTGAACACTCTGCCAGTTTTGATAGCGATGTTAAGGCAATTTTAGACCAAGCCAATATCTGGTACCGTAGTAACATGTTGTACCTTAACCAAGAAAAGACATAACACATTCTTTTCTCCCTCAAACCGAATTTGAATGCTAGTCTAAATGTAAATAGTAGAGTTAAGCTCATGGGTATCTATTTAGATTCTAAGTTGTTATGGCACGATCATACTGAGCATGTTTGCATGAAACTGAGTAGAATTATTTATTTATTAAGGCATCTTAAATTGTACATATCTGATTGTGACTTGAGAATGGTGTATTTTGCTCTTTTCCACAGTGTTTTGTCATATGGCTTGTTATTGTGGGGAAATGCTAATGGTGTTTGCAATGTATTGTTTGCACAAAAGAAAGCTTTAAGGATTCTGACGGGCTCAGACCCGAAAGCCCACTGTAAACCCCTATTTGTTAGTCAAGGAATATTAACTGTGACCAATCTTTATATTCTGTTTTGTCTCTTGCATGTTAAAGAAAATTTGAATATTTATGCCTTGAATGAGCATGTGCATGACTACAACACTAGGAATAGGTCCAAAATCAATAGGCCCTACACAAGACTTAGTAAAGTGCAAATGTCATATGAAGCTGTTGGAATGAGGTTATTTAACCAGCTCCCAATTAATGCTCAGTCTGTTTCACTTGCTTGTTTTAAGAAAGCTATGATAGACTGGTTGACTGCCAATCCCTTTTATAGGCTGCATGAATTTTACGAGGAAGATGTTAGTTTGTTATTCGCTGCCGTTTAGGTTAGGTGAATTAATTAGGCACCTGAAATCAGTACCCATTGTGATATTAGGCTAAGTCTGCATGAAATTAGGTTAGTAATTTTCAATCTGTGATTAATTTTAATCTGTTTTTTTTATATTTTCTAATGCCATTTTATCAATTAATCATAGTAAATAAAATCCTGTCTGTGATATACCATATCGCTTTTTATGCATGACATGTTAGCATTTTGTTTGGTAATTTAATTCTTAGCCTAAAGCCTGCTATGTACTTGATGTATTGTATTGACCTTTGTATTTGACGAGCTCTATTGCACGTATGTTGTTTAACGATCAATAAATGTATCTATCTATCTAACTATCAGATCATTGTTTTACTGTTTACCTACTAGGCATTAACCGTCTCCACTACTTTATCCCTTATAGCCGATCGTGCATCAGACGATTGTAGTATTGAGGATGATTATAAGAGTCCATAAACTTGAGTACTTCTGTATCTCTGATATTAACATCTCTAGGTCATGGTGGAAGGTGTCACACATCGCACCGGTCACAGAGCAGGTGCCGCAGTGATCGCACACGCCGCCCGCCCGCGCAAATCGCACGCTCAGCTAGGACACTCTCATTACTTTCCATGTGTTTGAAATTATTGCGGGCGAGAAAATCGCTCGCCCGCACCTGCGTGCGATTTTTTCTCGCTTAGCTAGGACGCCCCATTAGACTGTACGTCTTTGTGTGAGAATGAGACAGAGTCCGTTTGCTTCACTTGTAACTAGTATGAAACACCATTACAAGATATATGTTTCATATCGTTTCAAGTAAGTTACATACGACCAAGAATAATTCATCGGGATAAAACATAGTTAAAATAAGTATGTTTCATACAGTGGGAAGTTAGTAACATGAGGCAAAGACTGGATCATCAGCATGAAACATCATTACAATAAGTATGTTTCATACAGTGGGAAGTAAGTAACATGCGGCAAAGACTAGATCATCAGTATGAAACACCATTACAACAAGTATGTTTCATATAATAGCAAATATGTTAAATACGACAAAGAAAGATCTAGCTGGATCAAACACCATTTCGATAAGTATGTTTCATACAGCAGGAAGTAAGAAACATACTGTAAGGACTGGACCATCAGTATAAAACATCCGTAATTTAAGTAAGATTCATACTTATTTTAAGCCCATTAGCCTCCAAACAGTGACGTCACACATCGTGACGTCATTAAACTACTGACGGACTATACGTATGTTACATACTTATGCATTTAGAATGTTTGATAACATACGTAAATAGTATGTTACGTAGCAGTAACATACGTAAATAATTCGGTAACGAAAAACCATTATATAAGTATGTTTCATCATTTTTAGTATATTTAACACCCTTTTCTCTCAGTGTACGAAACTACACTATGTTAAATAATGGCATGAAAAAAGCCGGGAACTCAGACAGCTCCATGGGAAGGATTTTGTTTTTATGATAAATAAAAGCGGTTTCTATCCCTACTAATATGGACTAACGTCATAGGTGGATCCAGCTATTTATAAAAGGGGGGCTGCTCTCCCCAAAAATGTTGAATGTCATGACCAAGGGGGGCCTGGGGGTACGGAAGTTGGTTTAACAAGTTTTGGATTAATTTTTGGTCAGATCCTGGGCATAGTCGGATTAAAAATAAATTCAGTTTGAATTTGTATTTTACATTGATTTATATAAGAGAAATACCCCCGTCGCAGCAGACGGGGGTATTTCTGCGTACTCAGCGAATTTCCATAGGATTTATTTTGTATATGTGAGCATTCAACTTATTTGAAGGAAAGTATTGTTTGAATACGTTAAGTAAATAATATACATTACAAATATAATGAAAGTATGTTGCACTGTTAATAAGTATGTTTCATGTTTCTTTTGAAATATACTTATTTGACATGGTGAAACATACAGTCACGACTTATTGGATACGTAAGATTCATAATTACATTGTATGTTTCATAGTTACTTAAGTATGATTCATACTTCGTAATGGTAAAACTGTTATACCATTACCTACGTATATTACATTTTTAGCGAATTTCCCCTATAGGGAAGAAGCTATTACCGTAGGTCTCATGATAAGACCTAAGCCCAAGACCATAATAACTTTTCATTTTGGGGCCCCCAGAAGCAAAAAACACCATTCGTTCAAAATTTTATATATATATATATATATATATATATATATATATGTGTCTGTAAGCACGATAGCGCTCGCAAAAATGGTCCGATCGGAATGAAATTTGGCACAGATGTGTAAATTAGTAATTATTCGGGAGTTCGAAAACCAGTCCGATCGGACCACTGGAAGGGGGGGTAAAGGGGGATAAACCCACCCAAAAATGGGGTTTTTGGATTTTTCACATAGAAAAATAAAAATATTCAAATTTTGGTAAGCACCATTGACTTCAGCTAAAAAAAATTAGTATTTTGAATCATTACTCTATGTCTATTGGTTACCGAGATATTGAAAGTGGTAAACACAGTACATTGTCCCAATGTTAACCTTATGGGATATAAGTAAAATTCTATATCTCGCTTATTTGTCAACATATCTTAATAAAACTTGGTTTGTAGCTTCATCTAGACGAGATCTAATGTATTTTAGTCTAGAATACTTGAAATTTCCATTTTTGTGCCAGCGAACCTGCATACTCATTTCCCATGTTATCCTTATGGGAAATCAAAAAATGCTATATCTTCATTATTTCTTAACATATCTTGATAAAACCTGGTATATGGCTTCTTCTAGTTAAGATCTACTAAATGTTGAATTAAAACCACCAAGTTTCAACTTACCTGTTGCAGCAAACCTGCATACTCATGTTATTCTTAAGGAGATTACAAAAACATGTCATATCTTGTTATGTTGGATGGAAATATTTTTTGCATTTGAAATTCGCTGAGTATGCAGGTCTGCTGCAACGGGGGTATTCTCAGTGTAGTTACATCTTTGTCAGTGTAGTGGGCGTTGGCATTCTGGAATCATGTAGGCGCTTCTATTTTTTGGAAGTTTCACAAGTCAGTCGGAAAGCAACTCCCAATTGAATTAGTCGACCCAAAAGTGCATCTATGAGGAAGATTTTCTTTTATGGGCCTTCTGATATTTAAATTAGTGTCTTCAAACCTAAGATGACTGAGGGCGATTATTGACCGGGGCACCCGATGTACAGGTTCATTCCACAATACAGTATGGGCTGAAGATCCAGGCCCATGACTGGGTCAGCGTTCAGCTACCTGGGGCCGAGCCACGTGACCCGCTGAAACCCAGGGTCAGCTTGGATCTGTCCCGGTGCAGGGTCGGGTTGGTCTCTGGGCCCGGGATGGATCCAAGCTGATCCCACAACCGCATCAATTTGACCCTCAGCGGAATCTACTGGAATGGCATGGGGACTTCGCTTCGGAACACCATGTCGCTTTTTTTCTCTAATAAACTATATTCAACGTGCTATATAGCCAAAATATTTTATGACTTTATCAACGAACTGCGGCTTGCCTTGTATTTAGTAGCGGGTGGACCATATTTTGGGGGTGGGTCAGTCGCAAATTTATACCATAATTCTCCTAGTTGCCATAAAAGCACTAGACCATAATTGTTATTAAATTACTTTGTATTAATATATATTGAAAATTCTGTAACTTGTATTGTTGGCTTTGCGCCTAAATAATTAAATGTTAAAGGTTTTTCATTTTAATTAAACTGGTTAGCTTGTCTGGTTGAAAATGAGATTTTACCTGTATTAAAATGATTTTTATTTAATGAGTGTTTACTTTCTTCGACGTGATTTGACTTGAAATGGCGAAGGTACCTGGATTATGCAAACTGAACGTTTCGCCATTGATAATGAATAACACTAATTTGGTAAGCTGTAATGATTGTTAGTAATGAACAAAATCAGGCTAGTTATACAGTGATGGAAAAAAATCATTATAAACTCTTCTGAAAGTCGCTTTTCAGGCAGGTTTCAGCACGTTGAAGTTTCCTTCAGAAGATTCGCAACCAACCTAAGCTGCTTAGCCGACTATGGGAGAGGGGTGTGGGGGGTAGCTGTTCTTGTCAGTTAATGTATTTGATTCCAAGTAAACAACTTAGTTGATATAAAAGGAACAACTTAGTCAAATAATAACAAAATCGCTCATAAAGAACCAACTTATTCGAGTTAAAGAAATAAGACAAGTGAAGAAATTATAAAGATTTTATGATATTATTCTATGCTTTTAGCAACAGCAAATCGTTTGAACATTTTTAAATTGAGTACGACATGGCAAGAGCGTATATTTCATTGTTGGAAAGAATTGGATCGTCTCCTGCAATGCCTCAGTTGTTATCGCATTTATAAGGGTTGACACATTTGACAACCAATTTCCTGAAAAACGGTCATCTGATTCATTCATTTTTCGATTTATATTCTACAAATCCTATATATAAAGTATAAAAGAAACATCCCGATTTTTCAACAGAACAATTCGGATTTGAAACATAATATTTGTCTAAATTGTAGGCCTAAGCCAAGCATGTCAACTTTAATTTATAAAGTTGCAAAAATAGTTAGTTAAAAATATCAAATTTGATCTTTATTAACCGATGTGTCTATAATTTCAGTATGTAGTTAATCTAATCAACTGCATGCGTAAACGGCCCTAATAATAATAATCCTATCTGCCCTATGTCTTTTAAATTATAAAGTTACAAAAACAGGCAAAAATATTAACTTTTGTCTCTAATAACAGATTTGTGTAAGATTTGGATATGTTGTTAACCTGGACAAGTGCAATTGTAAACGGCACATAATAATGATACCTGCACGGAATATTTTGAATCATAGAATTACAAAAAAGAGCAAAAATACTAACTTTTGTCTTTAATAACCGATTTGTCTATAACTTTGCATTATATATTAATTCTATCTACCCTGTATATTTTAAATGATAAAACGATAAAAAAAGGATTTATCAACTAACATTTGTATTTGTTATGTGATTTGTGTAATATTCTAATATGTAGTAGTCCTAAGCTAGTGCATGTGCAAATTATATGTAATACTCCTATATACCCTATATTATAAACTTACAAAAATAGACATAAATATTAAATTTGTCATTGTTTGGTCTATCTGGCTATGTTCTGTCTATAATTTGGCTATGTTGTTAACCCTAACTTGTATAAACAGTATATGTTAACTCTATTTACCTCGTATATTTTAAATTCATAAACCTTGTCTAAACAATTGAACTTTTGGCCTTTATTGTCCGATCCGTCTATAATTTTGGTAATGTAGGTAGCAACTGCATATATGTCCCCTCAAAAATGTCATTTTATTGCAATCTAACAACATTAAAAATATATACTGTGCCTATATTCATTCTCATATATCTTTTGGAATTTGGCTATTTGGAGTAACAAAGAAGCGGGCAATAAGAATAATGCTTAAACTGAAATGTGGTCACTCGACCAAAGAAAACTTCAAATAGCTCATGATTTTAACTGTTTATGGTCAAAACATCTTAGACGCAGTTCTTATTGCAAAGAAAAATGAGGCTCATCGTACTTAAAAAAACAAAACAAACAAAAACAGGCTCACAATTGTAACACAAGAAAGACAAATTTGTTTGAACAAAAGCATTACCAATTACAGTTATAAATCTGATTCGTAAAAACATGTATTTAACTTAAGCTTCTAATGTATTAAGCTTCTTGACACTATTCAAATATTGTACCTTGTACTTCTTGATGAAGTACAAGGCTGTTGACTGACTATTGACTATACATATTATTATTTCTATCTAATTTGTAAATTTAAAATTATAAAATTACAAAACATTGTAAAACGACTAACTCTGGTATTTATTTTCTGAACCGTCCATCGTTAAGCTAAACAAGTGTAAATGGCATATGTTAATCCTGCCTACCACGTATGTTTTAAGTTATAAAATAACAAAATAGGTAAAAAAAAAACTTTCGTCTTTAGTGTCTGATCTGTGTAGAACTCGGATATGTAGTTGTAACTTTGGCCCTAATTGTTTGATCTGTCTAATGTACTGGTACTTTGTTGACGTAAACAACTGCATGGTTAAACGACATAATAATACTACCTACCTTATAAATTATAAAATAGCCTAAAAACTACTTTTAGCCAATTTCTCCCTGTAGGGAAGTAGCTATTACCGTAGGTTGCATGGTAAGACTTAAGCGCAGGTCCACCATAACTTCTAATTTTGAGGTCACCCAAAAACACCGATCGTTCATTTTCAAATACATACATACAAACATACACACACACACACACATATATATATATATATGTATACAGGGTGTCCAACTTAACTGTGCCACCATTGCTATCTCAGAAACTATTGGATTTAGAGAAAACTTTAAATGAGGAACTTCACGTACTTTTTTAAGACATTTAAAAATATGAATTCCATTTTCTTCTAAATGGCCGCCATTTTCCAATATGGCGGACAACTTTGACGTTTCTTATGGAACACCCTATATTTTATGGCATATTTGGATTTTACGATTAATTTTAAGAACTTTTTACTCTTTGACATTTTTTCCTAAACCCAATGGTTAAGAAGATATAAGCCGTTGAAATTAGATTTTTCCCCATAAGAAATGCATTGCGTTGTTGTCAGTACTCGGTATATCAAACAGTTGGATTAATTAAAAAATACCAGTGAACAAAAGTGCTTTAAAAGGTGATTTTTAGTTTAGATTCAATCATAGAAATGGTTTTTAGTCGAAATTCATTCGTAGAAATGAATAATTTTGAATAGTTTTGGACTCCATAAGGATTGTATGGGATGGCCCGGTTAAAATGGACACAATGCACTTCAAATGGGGAAAAATCAAACTTTAACTGCTTATATCTCCTTAACCATTGGGTTTATGAAAAAATGCTAAGGAGTAAAAAGTTCTTAAAATTAAGCGTATAATCCAAATACGTCATAAAATACAGGGACTTCCATAAGAAAAATCAAAGTAAGAATAAGAATAAGAATAAGAATCCTTTATTGTCATAGACTATGTACAATAGCATTGACAAATCGTCATTAATCTACAAACATATTAAAACAAATGAAAATTAATACAATAAATACAAAAAATATAAAAAATATAAAAAATATAAAATCCCTGAACTAAGGTGCAATATCAGACATGTAATCTGCAACGCTGTAAAATTCTTTAGCAATTACAAAATCTTTTAACTTTTTCCTGAATATAGTTACTTCTAGCTCTGATTTAATGTAAATGGGTAATCTGTTGAAAAGTTTTATGGCAGAAAAAAAGGTGTGTTTTTCAAAAAACGTTGTATTATGTTTAGGTACAACTAATTTAGAGTTGTGTCTAAAGTTGTAACGGGTGGTGTTACAGATTTCAAAAAAATGTTTGTTCTTCACCAAGAAAGAAAGGCAATCGTAAATATACAAACAGGGAAGTGTCAAAAGGTTATGAGTGGAAAATGTTCCCCTACAAGAATCTGTCCTCCCTAAACCAAACATCAACCTCACAGCCTTTTTTTGTAGACGGAAGAGTTGGAGGGTTCTTATTGATTCAGCACCCCAAATGGCAATAGCATAGTTTAGATGTGGGTAAATGCATCCAAAGTAAGCAGTACGAAGGATATTGAAATCTGAAAACAAGGATAATCTCCGAAGAACAAATATTCCAGTACTCACCCTGCTAGAAACCTTGGCAATATGCTGAGAAAAATCTAAGCGAGAGTCAACTATTAAACCCAAAAAATTGGCTTGTTGACAAAATTCAACCTCTGCTTCCCCTATAAGAACACTGGAAGTGAACGATTCAACAGAATTATCCCTCAATTTAAAGTCAATTATTTTTGTTTTTTCTGAGTTAATAGAAAGATTGTTATCAGCAAGCCACTGCAGAAGAAGATTACATTGTAAAAATGTGTCAATCTCAAGACGATTACGGGAAATATTACTTATACTAAGAGAAGTGTCGTCAGCCATATTGGAAAATGGCGGCCATCTACAAGGAAATGGAATTCATATTTTTAAATGTCTTTAAAAAGTAGGTGAGGTCTCCATTTAAAGTTTTCTCTAAATCCAATAGTTTCTGAAATACCAATGGTGGCACAGTTATGTTGGACACCCTGTATATATATACAGCCCTCTATATATATATACAGGGCTACTTCAGTCTACGTAAACTTAACCTCCAGCTAATTTATCATCTAGTAAATACTTTTCGAAGAATAAAATTAACATCGCTTCATGAAACAAATATAAAAGAAAATGAAGAGTACTTATGAAAAACTATAAGATAAAGTAGTTAAGGCTATTGTCGCTAAAATTTATTTCACATGAGTTCTTATGAATTTTAATCATTCTATAAATACAGTGGATTTTAAAACTTGTCCACAATTGCAACCAAAAATGTCTCACGAAACTGTCCGTAACATCCTTTTCCATCGCGACAAAAGTTGCGAAGTTCGAAGTTTTTCAATTATCGGACTTTGTGGCAGCAAAGTTAATTTACCTTTTTATAAGTTGAAAGTGATTAAAGGGAAGAAGTAGTCGACAACAGGCGTCGTGATTAGTAAAAACGTGCATTTAGCACCTACCTAGTGGCTGTAATAGTACCCTATACAGGGCGTCCAACTTAATTGTGCCACCATTGGTATCTCAGAAACCACTGAATTTAGATAAAACTTTAAAAAGAAATTTAAAAATATGAATTCAATTTTCGAATATGGCGGGCAACTTTGATTTTTCTTTTGCAATACCCTGTATTTCATGGTATTAGGATTCTACACTTAATTTTAAGAACTTATTACCTTCGATCTTCTGACATTTTTTCCTGAACCCAATGGGTAAAGAGATATGAGCAGTTAAATTTTGATTTGTCCCCTTTTTGAAATGCATTCTGACCATTTTAACAGTGCAATCTCATACTATCCTTTTGGAGTACAAAACTATTCAAAATTATTCATTTCCATGAGTAAATCTCAACTAAAAACCATTTCTATGATTGAATCTAAACTAAAATCACATTTGTAGTACACAGTGTAATAACGTTCAAAGTGTTATTATTATTTCCAAACAAACTAGTTATTTGGAGCGGCCTGATGTAACACTGCACCATTTCCTGTCTAAGTTTATTCAACTTGCCGACAATGCTTCCGCCAACCGTATAGAGAGACAGAGTACTATAGCAAACCACGCAAAATTAGACCGTCAAACGAAAAGTCCGCGTGGACTGTCTCGGCCAATCAGAAACGTTACTTTATTGACCATTGATACGATTGGCCACCACCGGTTAGTGTGGGATAAACTGGGAAAACCACGAGAGGCCACGAGGAGGCAGTCTCCAGAGAACTTCTGAGGAAATCTTCAGCGCTCGGTTCATCCGCGTGAGGTCGTTGAACAAATGTTTTTTAAAGGCCTGTTGCCTCCCCTAGGCAGAGTAAATTTTAAAGTGTGACAAGTGCTTCAAAATTCAAAATTATCTATGCAGTTCATCATTGAAATATTAACTTGACTTAGCATCTAGCTTTCTCATTCAAAAATAATGTTTTCCAAACATCTCAGTGCAGTTATCCCTTCCTTTGGAATACTATTTAATTTCCACCAATTTAAATGAAAATTGACTTGAACTATATTATTTGATTGAACACATTAATTTATCTTAGCTCTCCATAGTCTCTCTTTTAAATTTTTTGTTATATAACAGCATTGTAATTTTGTTTTCTTCTCTCTTTGTTTTGTTCCCACTTACTGGTTTTCCCTCTTACGTTATCCATTGTTTTCAGTAGTCTACCCGAGAGGATAGCAGGGGTTTTTCCCATGACGTCATCAGCTGCACCGACGGTCATGGGACCGTGACGTCATCAGTCCCGTGATCTGCATCTGTCACGTGATCAGTCAATCGAAAGATGACGTCATTTTTTTAATTTCTAACCTCAATTACAGTACCTCGGATTATCCGGACCCCACATTATCCGGACCCCACATTATCCGGACCCCACATTATCCGGACCCACATTATCCGGACCCCACCAAAGATGGCGGCGCCCACGGGGTTGGCGCGCTTTTTTCCCGCGCAGCCGCCATTGTTGGCGCGCGCGCGCTTTGTTTGGCGCGCTTTTTTTGGGTTTTTTTGTGGAGAGTGACGTACGAGGAGGAGGGGTGTGGTAATGCGAAGAGGGTGACAGTGTTGGACGGCCCTCGAAGGCGCCCCCCGCCCCCGCCCCCGTCACCCGTGGACGTATTTCCGCCGATGGGATGGTGTAGTTCGATCGTTCGCTACTAGGTGGTGAAAAATTTCACACTGCCGTGGCCGGGTTTCGAACCCGGGTCTCTGAGTTGGTGTGCTTCCGCGCTAACCACTAGGCCAAGACGCTGTTGTTCTGTCTTAGTGATTTTGTGGTATATGAGAGGGTGAACCGAATTTAACTCGCGTTTCCCGCCGATGCGGCGGTGTAGTTCGTTCGTTCGCTACTAGGTGGTGTTTGCACTGCATTGCCGACCTGTTCCTTGCCCTGCGGCGTGGCCGAAATTCCTAACCTCACTTTTTCCCGCCGGTGGTGGCGGCCGTGGCCCGCCAAAACGTGACACCGGGTTGACGTCACAAGGGTCTGCCCCCGTCCCTCGCTTCCGTCCCCTGTATCAGTGTTGGCAACTGTAGACAGTGAAAACATTCATATTTATATAAATAACACAATATGTTGTGTTATATTATTCCCCTATAGCGTTATAATACTATATAAAGTGCAGTTAATCACATAGAGTATTAAAAGACATATATATACTATATGATATGCCGGGTATGTTACATTAGTCCTTTGTAATGTTATAATATTATATGAAATTTTAGTTAAAATTAAATAACTCGGGAATGGGCGAATTAATGTAGCTAAAATTTAGTATTTGGGTACTTCTTAGCCTCCTCTACCTTTTTTCAAGAACTTATACCCCCCTCTTACCCCACCCACCCCCTTTTTTTCTTCTTTTTCTTTTAAAATATGGCTAAAAATATATAAAATCGTCGATATCTCGAAAACGGTTGGTCCTAGAGCAATTTTGGGCCCAAAAATCGCCCCTCCGGACATCCGACCTCATGGGGAATATGACCTTACCAAAAAAACTTAACATTTGTAACGTGTTTTGCATCCACCAAAAATGTAGGGGTAAATACCATGTAAAAATTTAAAGTTTAATAACTCAAAAACTGCTAGTCCGAATGCAATAAAATTTGGTACTTAGGTACTTCTTAACCTCTTCTACCTTTTCCATAAACTTATACCCCCCTCTTACTCCACCCTCCCCCTCTTTTTGTTCTTCTCCTTCTCAAATATGGCTAAAAATATGTAAAATCGTCGATATCTCGAAAACAGTTGGTCCTAGAGCAATTTTGGGCTTGAAAATCGACCCTCCGGACATCCGACTTTATGGGGAATATGACCATACCAAAAAAACTTAACATTTGTAATGTGGTTTGCATCGACCAAAAATGAAGGGGCAATTATCATGTAAAAATTTAAAATTTAATAACTCAAGAACTACTTGACCGAATTTAATAAAACTTGGTATGTGGATACTTGTTAACTTCTGCTACAATTTGAAACATACTTATACCTTGTATTGTGGGTGAGTATCTAGATAATTGAAGGGGCTACATTTAAAAATTTAATGTCTTAAGAACTAGGTGATGGATATTGATGTAACTTGGTGTATAGGTACATGTCAACTTATGCTAAGGCTTAAACTGGGTGTTGCAGATTGCATCACAGAAATTGAAGGGGCAAAAAATAAAACATTATATCTCAGAAATTAATTATTGGATTTTATTTAAAACTTGTATATGGGTATATTTGAGTCTCTACTACCTTAGTCTGTACTTTTTTTTATCATATATTGAGGTATTAAGTCATTAATTTAAATATTAATGGGAAAATTAACATTTATTGTCCATAAAGGAAATGGATATTTAATAATTAATTTTGCTCTTGTAGCTTTTAAATAATTGTCCTTTTGATTTGTGTAGTCAGTTTACTAGCATTGACTTGTGTAGTTAGTAGTATTGAAGTCACATGATCTATCTTGACTTGTGTAGTTATTCATGTACCAAGGGCCATTACTCATGCATCATGGGCTCTCACTATTAAAAGTGAAAAATTCCAGGCCCATCTTAAAAAGTATAGAATAATAGTTTATAATTATGATAAAAAAGGACGGGATGTTTACTTCTCTGGTGGTAATGAGGATGCTAAATTCAAAATTAATCTGTTGTTTCATGATAGGCATTATAATGTACTAACTAACTTAACTGCTGCGTTTGTCTGCCATTATTTTTGTGAAGCCTGTCATATTCCCTATAATAACAAAGGTGACCATCGATGTTCTAATCGGAGTCTTTCGTGTCATTCTATTTCTTCACCCTATAAAATTGAAAATGGAGGCATAACCTGCCGCTTTTGTAAGCGCTTTTTTCAAAAATGAACGGTGTTTTATAGCTCACCAGGGTCAGATTTGTAAGACTATACAGCTTTGTCATAGTTGTAAAAAATTAGTTTTCCCAACCAAATGTAAGACAGCCCATGTATGTGGAGAGGTTTACTGCCAGTCATGTGAGGATTTTAAGGATCCAAAACATCAATGTTACATTCAAGTTGATCGGAGATGTCCAAAAGACCGTGATTTTTTGTTTATTTTCTTTGATTTGGAGACTCGTCAGGATGAATTTCTTCCCTGTGACCCTGAAATGAAAGTTCACAAGGTCAATTTATGTGTTTCTCAGCAGTATTGTTTCAAATGTATCAATGGTGGGGAGTGTGAAACTTGTTCAGAGAGGCAAAGAGTATTTGAGGAGGATCCAGTAAAACAGTTCATGGCGTATGTAATGGAAGTGAGAAAACAATTTAAAAACCTATGCATAATTGCCCATAATGGCCAGGGTTTTGATTTTCAGTTTGTATTGGAGTATATCATGGAAGAGACTAAATTCATACCAAACATCACTCCCCGGGGAACAAAGTTAATACTGATTGAAGTTGCCAATGTACGGTTTATAGATTCACTTAGCTATTTCCCCATGACCCTCTCTGCACTCCCCAAAGCTTTTGATCTGCCTCCCGAAAGAAAGAAGGGCTATTTCCCTCATTTTTTTAACACTCTGGTCAATCAAAATTATGTAGGTCTAATCCCAGAAAAAAAGTATTACTGTCCAGAGTCAATGTTTGAAGAGACCCACTTAGCTTTTGAGAAATGGTATGCTGATCAAGTTGCTAAGGACTACCGTTTTGATTTTAGAAAGGAGTTGTTAGAGTACTGTATATCAGATGTAGAGATTTTGGCACAAGCTTGTATTAAATTCAGAGCTTTACTTCTTGAAAAATGTAATGTAGATTCATTTCTAGAATCAATTACCATAGCAAGTGCCTGTAACTTGGCTTTTCGCCGTAATTTCCTAAAACCTAATACTATTGGCTTGATCCCTAAAAAAGGTTACCGTTGTTCTGATACTCGGTCAGTGGCTGCCATACAGTGGCTAAGCTGGGAAGAAGAAAAGCGTGGAGTAAGAATCGAATATGCTGGGCGAGGAAAAGGAGTTAGGATTTCTGGCTCAAAAGTCGATGGATTTGACGGAGAGCGAATCTATGAGTTCCACGGGTGCTCCTGGCATGGATGCCCCAAATTTTTCCCTTACAATAGAGAGATTTCACTGTAGGAGGATCCCTCTGATCCACTACATTTGAGGTATGAAAGGACTTTGAAAAAATGGAAAAACTAGGCAATGTAATACAAATGTGGGAGTGTGAATTTAATCAGTTGAAGAAAGATTAGAAATTAAATCACTTGATTCAGCTTTCAATTTTGAACACTTTGCCCTTAAATGCTAGAGATAATTTCTTTGGGGGTAGGACAGGGAATGCAAAAACCTACTACAAATGTGAAGAGGGAGAGACAATCCAGTATGTAGACGTGAGTTCCTTGTATCCATTTGTTAATAAATATTGTAAGTATCCCATTGGCCATCCCACAATTTACATAGGGCATAATGAATGCCAAGAAAGAGGTTTGAAGGTTGACGGGCTGCTTGAATGTAAGATACTCCCCCTTCTGATCTCTACCATCCTGTTCTTTCAACGCGCCTTCATGATAAGTTAATGTTTGTTCTATGTCGTACTTGTGGTGAAATCTTACACAAAGGTGAATGTTTTCATGAAAGAGAGGAGAGAGCATTAGTAGGAACTTGGACCATGTATGAAATTAGAAAGGCAGTAGAGAAAGGGTACGTTACTTTAGAAATGTATGGGCTATGGGAGTATGAGATGACTACATATGAGGAAGGCGGACTTTTTACTGATTTTATTAACAAGTTTCTAAAATTAAAGCAAGAAGCATCAGGCTACCCTTCTTGGTGCCATACAGAAAAGGACAAGGACCTGTATATTTCAAAGTTTTTAGAACATGAAGGTATTCAATTACAAAAAGATAAAATTGCTAAAAATGGGGGACTAAGGTCAGTACCTAAACTTATGCTTAACAGTTTTTGGGGAAAATTTGGCCAGCGTGAAAATATGACAAGAACTTCGCTTGTTAGGAACTCTAAGGATTTTTTGCGTTAATAACTCAGCCTGGAAGTATTGTAAAATGTGCTGAGATAATAAATGAAGAAGTACTATTAGTCAATTGGCAAAATGTAGATGAGGCTAGTGAGTCACTTAAAACTGTGAATGTTGTGATTGCTCCTTATACTACAGCACATGCTAGATTAACTTTGTATGAACATTTAAAAGCCTTAGGTGACCAACTATGACACTGATAGTTGTATCTATTACTTCCGGGAAGACTTGTACAGAGTACCAACAGGAGATTACCTTGGGGAGATGACAGATGAGTTGACAGGCTATGGCCCAGGCTCTTATATTGTGGAATTTGTCTCTGGCGGACCAAAGACCTATGCATACCTTGTCTTTTACTTGAACAAAAAGATCTTGTAGCGATTGCCCGACATGCCTCGATAGTTACAGCATGTGTCCAAAGAGCGTTGGGCACCTACCCAGTAACCTTCCTTACATCCCCAGTGATGGGTGTGTACGAAGCTGAGTCTTGAAAGCTTCTTCTGTGGACAGACACCCACATTTTTGCAGGGCTAACCCCTGGTAAGTCCATATGGGGATGGCAGGTTGGCTTAGCTGCCTTAGAAAATGATTTCCTGTGTCTGCCACAGACAAGGACTAAAGGTCCGGTGTGAATGTGAATCAAGGGTTTAGTAAATTGAGGCGCTCAGGTTTGAGGAGAACTTGAGCTACTTCTTTGAAATGCCCGGTATGAATGTGGAACAAGGGCTTAGTAGACTGTGGCGTCTAGAACTTAGAAAATTCTAGGCTACACCTTCGAACGGACCAGAGTGCATGAGAAATAAAAACAAATAATCCAAAAAAGAGTGAGATTAGGCCTACTGGGGAAACTCACTATAATAAAAAAACGCGCCATGCTTATTTAATGATACCTACCGTGGTGTGAAAATTGAGCACTCTAAATCAATAATTTTAAACTTATAGAAATCTCCAACCCATCAATAAATGTGCATTTACTACAGCTGAAATAAAGTTGATCCTCAGTCAAAATATACTTATCATATGATTTTTGTGCAGAGAGAGTATTGTAACAGTAAACCTAATTGATTTATTCAGTTGCTTGGTCTCTATATTAATATTCGATAGTAAAAATTGTCCATGTTCAAGGTAAAATATATGAGGCAACGGAACGGAAGAAGGGAGCACCGACACGGCGCTCCCTTCGATTATCGTATTTTTACAGTGTTAGTTAGTGAATACGGCTTGCATGAGACTATCTTCTTACGAAGTTTTACTTTTGAATGGTATATGTTAGGTGTGCACAAGAATTTCTTTAAAGTAAGTGGATGTTAAGCTAAAACATTTACTAAAGTCAAGTTGATTTATTCAGTTGGTTAGTCTCTGTATTATTATTTAATGGTAAAAGTAGTCCATAGTTAAAGCCAAAGGTATAAGGCGATAGACCGGAAGTAGATAGCACCGAATCGGTGCTCTCTTTGAATATCTAATCTTATACAGTACTTGCTAAAAAATCTGGCTCATATGAGTCAATCTACTTATGACGTTTTACCTGTAAGTAGTATAGTATACAAGAATTTCTCACCATCGGACGAGTTCGGGTTCTGGCTCGAGTTGAGAAAAGAGTCGGCTCGAGTCGGTAACCATCGGACGAGTTCGCGTTCTGACTCGAGTTGAGAAAAGAGTCGGTCTGAGTCAGCAATCCCCAGACGAGTTCGTTTCCGACTCGATTTGAACCAATAGAGTTGCAGTTTTCCGAGTTGGTGACTCGTTAGGATCCGAGTTTGGTAATCTTTGTACGAGTTCGTGTCTAACTCGAGTTATGTCATGGCGGCCAACCGGTAGTCATTGTGTTTCGTACGGACAGGAAGAAGAGAGCACCGATTCGGTGCTCCCTTTGAACATCGTATATTTTACAGTGTTGGACTCAAATGTACCCATATACCAATTATAAATAAAATCCAATAGTCAGGTTAAGTTAGGATAAAATAGGCCAGGTTAAGTTAGGTTAAAATAGGTCAGGATGAGTTAGGTTAAAAGAGGTCAGGTTGAGTTAGGTTAAAAATAGGACAGGTTAAGTTAGGTTTGACGGCGGCGGTCGGTCAAACCGAGACTTGGCAAAAACAGCAATATTAATTAATATTTCATTAGCTGCTTCGATGCCAAGTCTCGGTTTGACCGACCGCCGCCGTCAAACCTAACTTAACCTGTCCTATTTTTAACCTAACTCAACCTGACCTCTTTTAACCTAACTCATCCTGACCTATTTTAACCTAACTTAACCTGGCCTATTTTATCCTAACTTAACCTGACTATTGGATTTTATTTATAATTGGTATATGGGTACATTTGAGTCCAACACTGTAAAATATACGATGTTCAAAGGGAGCACCGAATCGGTGCTCTCTTCTTCCTGTCCGTACGAAACACAATGACTACCGGTTGGCCGCCATGACATAACTCGAGTTAGACACGAACTCGTACAAAGATTACCAAACTCGGATCCTAACGAGTCACCAACTCGGAAAACTGCAACTCTATTGGTTCAAATCGAGTCGGAAACGAACTCGTCTGGGGATTGCTGACTCAGACCGACTCTTTTCTCAACTCGAGTCAGAACGCGAACTCGTCCGATGGTTACCGACTCGAGCCGACTCTTTTCTCAACTCGAGCCAGAACCCGAACTCGTCCGATGGTGAGAAATTCTTGTATACTATACTACTTACAGGTAAAACGTCATAAGTAGATTGACTCATATGAGCCAGATTTTTTAGCAAGTACTGTATAAGATTAGATATTCAAAGAGAGCACCGATTCGGTGCTATCTACTTCCGGTCTATCGCCTTATACCTTTGGCTTTAACTATGGACTACTTTTACCATTAAATAATAATACAGAGACTAACCAACTGAATAAATCAACTTGACTTTAGTAAATGTTTTAGCTTAACATCCACTTACTTTAAAGAAATTCTTGTGCACACCTAACATATACCATTCAAAAGTAAAACTTCGTAAGAAGATAGTCTCATGCAAGCCGTATTCACTAACTAACACTGTAAAAATACGATAATCGAAGGGAGCGCCGTGTCGGTGCTCCCTTCTTCCGTTCCGTTGCCTCATATATTTTACCTTGAACATGGACAATTTTTACTATCGAATATTAATATAGAGACCAAGCAACTGAATAAATCAATTAGGTTTACTGTTACGTTACTCTCTCTGCACAAAAATCATATGATAAGTATATTTTGACTGAGGATCAACTTTATTTCAGCTGTAGTAAATGCACATTTATTGATGGGTTGGAGATTTCTATAAGTTTAAAATTATTGATTTAGAGTGCTCAATTTTCACACCACGGTAGGTATCATTAAATAAGCATGGCGCGTTTTTTTATTATAGTGAGTTTCCCCAGTAGGCCTAATCTCACTCTTTTTTGGATTATTTGTTTTTATTTCTCATGCACTCTGGTCCGTTCGAAGGTGTAGCCTAGAATTTTCTAAGTTCTAGACGCCACAGTCTACTAAGCCCTTGTTCCACATTCATACCGGGCATTTCAAAGAAGTAGCTCAAGTTCTCCTCAAACCTGAGCGCCTCAATTTACTAAACCCTTGATTCACATTCACACCGGACCTTTAGTCCTTGTCTGTGGCAGACACAGGAAATCATTTTCTAAGGCAGCTAAGCCAACCTGCCATCCCCATATGGACTTACCAGGGGTTAGCCCTGCAAAAATGTGGGTGTCTGTCCACAGAAGAAGCTTTCAAGACTCAGCTTCGTACACACCCATCACTGGGGATGTAAGGAAGGTTACTGGGTAGGTGCCCAACGCTCTTTGGACACATGCTGTAACTATCGAGGCATGTCGGGCAATCGCTACAAGATCTTTTTGTTCAAGTAAAAGACAAGGTATGCATAGGTCTTTGGTCCGCCAGAGACAAATTCCACAATATAAGAGCCTGGGCCATAGCCTGTCAACTCATCTGTCATCTCCCCAAGGTAATCTCCTGTTGGTACTCTGTACAAGTCTTCCCGGAAGTAATAGATACAACTATCAGTGTCATAGTTGGTCACCTAAGGCTTTTAAATGTTCATACAAAGTTAATCTAGCATGTGCTGTAGTATAAGGAGCAATCACAACATTCACAGTTTTAAGTGACTCACTAGCCTCATCTACATTTTGCCAATTGACTAATAGTACTTCTTCATTTATTATCTCAGCACATTTTACAATACTTCCAGGCTGAGTTATTAACGCAAAAAATCCTTAGAGTTCCTAACAAGCGAAGTTCTTGTCATATTTTCACGCTGGCCAAATTTTCCCCAAAAACTGTTAAGCATAAGTTTAGGTACTGACCTTAGTCCCCCATTTTTAGCAATTTTATCTTTTTGTAATTGAATACCTTCATGTTCTAAAAACTTTGAAATATACAGGTCCTTGTCCTTTTCTGTATGGCACCAAGAAGGGTAGCCTGATGCTTCTTGCTTTAATTTTAGAAACTTGTTAATAAAATCAGTAAAAAGTCCGCCTTCCTCATATGTAGTCATCTCATACTCCCATAGCCCATACATTTCTAAAGTAACGTACCCTTTCTCTACTGCCTTTCTAATTTCATACATGGTCCAAGTTCCTACTAATGCTCTCTCCTCTCTTTCATGAAAACATTCACCTTTGTGTAAGATTTCACCACAAGTACGACATAGAACAAACATTAACTTATCATGAAGGCGCGTTGAAAGAACAGGATGGTAGAGATCAGAAGGGGGAGTATCTTACATTCAAGCAGCCCGTCAACCTTCAAACCTCTTTCTTGGCATTCATTATGCCCTATGTAAATTGTGGGATGGCCAATGGGATACTTACAATATTTATTAACAAATGGATACAAGGAACTCACGTCTACATACTGGATTGTCTCTCCCTCTTCACATTTGTAGTAGGTTTTTGCATTCCCTGTCCTACCCCCAAAGAAAGTATCTCTAGCATTTAAGGGCAAAGTGTTCAAAATTGAAAGCTGAATCAAGTGATTTAATTTCTAATCTTTCTTCAACTGATTAAATTCACACTCCCACATTTGTATTACATTGCCTAGTTTTTCCATTTTTTCAAAGTCCTTTCATACCTCAAATGTAGTGGATCAGAGGGATCCTCCTACAGTGAAATCTCTCTATTGTAAGGGAAAAATTTGGGGCATCCATGCCAGGAGCACCCGTGGAACTCATAGATTCGCTCTCCGTCAAATCCATCGACTTTTGAGCCAGAAATCCTAACTCCTTTTCCTCGCCCAGCATATTCGATTCTTACTCCACGCTTTTCTTCTTCCCAGCTTAGCCACTGTATGGCAGCCACTGACCGAGTATCAGAACAACGGTAACCTTTTTTAGGGATCAAGCCAATAGTATTAGGTTTTAGGAAATTACGGCGAAAAGCCAAGTTACAGGCACTTGCTATGGTAATTGATTCTAGAAATGAATCTACATTACATTTTTCAAGAAGTAAAGCTCTGAATTTAATACAAGCTTGTGCCAAAATCTCTACATCTGATATACAGTACTCTAACAACTCCTTTCTAAAATCAAAACGGTAGTCCTTAGCAACTTGATCAGCATACCATTTCTCAAAAGCTAAGTGGGTCTCTTCAAACATTGACTCTGGACAGTAATACTTTTTTTCTGGGATTAGACCTACATAATTTTGATTGACCAGAGTGTTAAAAAAATGAGGGAAATAGCCCTTCTTTCTTTCGGGAGGCAGATCAAAAGCTTTGGGGAGTGCAGAGAGGGTCATGGGGAAATAGCTAAGTGAATCTATAAACCGTACATTGGCAACTTCAATCAGTATTAACTTTGTTCCCCGGGGAGTGATGTTTGGTATGAATTTAGTCTCTTCCATGATATACTCCAATACAAACTGAAAATCAAAACCCTGGCCATTATGGGCAATTATGCATAGGTTTTTAAATTGTTTTCTCACTTCCATTACATACGCCATGAACTGTTTTACTGGATCCTCCTCAAATACTCTTTGCCTCTCTGAACAAGTTTCACACTCCCCACCATTGATACATTTGAAACAATACTGCTGAGAAACACATAAATTGACCTTGTGAACTTTCATTTCAGGGTCACAGGGAAGAAATTCATCCTGACGAGTCTCCAAATCAAAGAAAATAAACAAAAAATCACGGTCTTTTGGACATCTCCGATCAACTTGAATGTAACATTGATGTTTTGGATCCTTAAAATCCTCACATGACTGGCAGTAAACCTCTCCACATACATGGGCTGTCTTACATTTGGTTGGGAAAACTAATTTTTTACAACTATGACAAAGCTGTATAGTCTTACAAATCTGACCCTGGTGAGCTATAAAACACCGTTCATTTTTGAAAAAAGCGCTTACAAAAGCGGCAGGTTATGCCTCCATTTTCAATTTTATAGGGTGAAGAAATAGAATGACACGAAAGACTCCGATTAGAACATCGATGGTCACCTTTGTTATTATAGGGAATATGACAGGCTTCACAAAAATAATGGCAGACAAACGCAGCAGTTAAGTTAGTTAGTACATTATAATGCCTATCATGAAACAACAGATTAATTTTGAATTTAGCATCCTCATTACCACCAGAGAAGTAAACATCCCGTCCTTTTTTATCATAATTATAAACTATTATTCTATACTTTTTAAGATGGGCCTGGAATTTTTCACTTTTAATAGTGAGAGCCCATGATGCATGAGTAATGGCCCTTGGTACATGAATAACTACACAAGTCAAGATAGATCATGTGACTTCAATACTACTAACTACACAAGTCAATGCTAGTAAACTGACTACACAAATCAAAAGGACAATTATTTAAAAGCTACAAGAGCAAAATTAATTATTAAATATCCATTTCCTTTATGGACAATAAATGTTAATTTTCCCATTAATATTTAAATTAATGACTTAATACCTCAATATATGATAAAAAAAGTACAGACTAAGGTAGTAGAGACTCAAATATACCCATATACAAGTTTTAAATAAAATCCAATAATTAATTTCTGAGATATAATGTTTTATTTTTTGCCCCTTCAATTTCTGTGATGCAATCTGCAACACCCAGTTTAAGCCTTAGCATAAGTTGACATGTACCTATACACCAAGTTACATCAATATCCATCACCTAGTTCTTAAGACATTAAATTTTTAAATGTAGCCCCTTCAATTATCTAGATACTCACCCACAATACAAGGTATAAGTATGTTTCAAATTGTAGCAGAAGTTAACAAGTATCCACATACCAAGTTTTATTAAATTCGGTCAAGTAGTTCTTGAGTTATTAAATTTTAAATTTTTACATGATAATTGCCCCTTCATTTTTGGTCGATGCAAACCACATTACAAATGTTAAGTTTTTTTGGTATGGTCATATTCCCCATAAAGTCGGATGTCCGGAGGGTCGATTTTCAAGCCCAAAATTGCTCTAGGACCAACTGTTTTCGAGATATCGACGATTTTACATATTTTTAGCCATATTTGAGAAGGAGAAGAACAAAAAGAGGGGGAGGGTGGAGTAAGAGGGGGGTATAAGTTTATGGAAAAGGTAGAAGAGGTTAAGAAGTACCTAAGTACCAAATTTTATTGCATTCGGACTAGCAGTTTTTGAGTTATTAAACTTTAAATTTTTACATGGTATTTACCCCTACATTTTTGGTGGATGCAAAACACGTTACAAATGTTAAGTTTTTTTGGTAAGGTCATATTCCCCATGAGGTCGGATGTCCGGAGGGGCGATTTTTGGGCCCAAAATTGCTCTAGGACCAACCGTTTTCGAGATATCGACGATTTTATATATTTTTAGCCATATTTTAAAAGAAAAAGAAGAAAAAAAGGGGGTGGGTGGGGTAAGAGGGGGGTATAAGTTCTTGAAAAAAGGTAGAGGAGGCTAAGAAGTACCCAAATACTAAATTTTAGCTACATTAATTCGCCCATTCCCGAGTTATTTAATTTTAACTAAAATTTCATATAATATTATAACATTACAAAGGACTAATGTAACATACCCGGCATATCATATAGTATATATATGTCTTTTAATACTCTATGTGATTAACTGCACTTTATATAGTATTATAACGCTATAGGGGAATAATATAACACAACATATTGTGTTATTTATATAAATATGAATGTTTTCACTGTCTACAGTTGCCAACACTGATACAGGGGACGGAAGCGAGGGACGGGGGCAGACCCTTGTGACGTCAACCCGGTGTCACGTTTTGGCGGGCCACGGCCGCCACCACCGGCGGGAAAAAGTGAGGTTAGGAATTTCGGCCACGCCGCAGGGCAAGGAACAGGTCGGCAATGCAGTGCAAACACCACCTAGTAGCGAACGAACGAACTACACCGCCGCATCGGCGGGAAACGCGAGTTAAATTCGGTTCACCCTCTCATATACCACAAAATCACTAAGACAGAACAACAGCGTCTTGGCCTAGTGGTTAGCGCGGAAGCACACCAACTCAGAGACCCGGGTTCGAAACCCGGCCACGGCAGTGTGAAATTTTTCACCACCTAGTAGCGAACGATCGAACTACACCATCCCATCGGCGGAAATACGTCCACGGGTGACGGGGGCGGGGGCGGGGGGCGCCTTCGAGGGCCGTCCAACACTGTCACCCTCTTCGCATTACCACACCCCTCCTCCTCGTACGTCACTCTCCACAAAAAAAACCCAAAAAAAGCGCGCCAAACAAAGCGCGCGCGCGCCAACAATGGCGGCTGCGCGGGAAAAAAGCGCGCCAACCCCGTGGGCGCCGCCATCTTTGGTGGGGTCCGGATAATGTGGGTCCGGATAATGTGGGGTCCGGATAATGTGGGGTCCGGATAATGTGGGGTCCGGATAATCCGAGGTACTGTAATTGAGGTTAGAAATTAAAAAAATGACGTCATCTTTCGATTGACTGATCACGTGACAGATGCAGATCACGGGACTGATGACGTCACGGTCCCATGACCGTCGGCGCAGCTGATGACGTCATGGGAAAAACCCCTGCTATCCTCTCGGGTAGACTACTGTTTTCCCTTGTTCGAAGGAAATTTGGAGATTTGTATTGTTTAATTTGAATTATGAAATAATTGTAACAGATTTTCAGCCTTTGAATTAATTCCGTAACTCTCACTAGAATGTCCCCTAAAGTAAGCTAACGTACTAACATGTTGAAGGCGCCGGGTATCGAACCTCTCACATGCCACTTACGGCACGGGTCAAGGAGACTCAGCAGGCTGCTCAGCGGGGTTGTTGCCGCTGAGCCAGGAAGCAGTCAGTCGGAGAGTGGACTCGGGAGGAAATGGTGTAGTGCGACATCCGGCCGCTCCAAATGAAGGACTAGCTGGTTTGGAAATAATTTTGATTTGAGTGTTGTTACATCAACAATACATAATTGTACATTACTGACATTGTACTCTGTATTTGATTAACAAATCCAGTCACATATGTTTTATTGCAGCAAGGAATGGAAACAAACCCTAAATAGTTTCTAGATCAATTTCGACCAATAGGCAATCCCTGGCTCAAATAATTACATTTCAGAACAGGTTTTAAGTTTATTGTTAATAACAAATGGTAGGAGGCAGAGCACAATTTGAGGTAGGGGGGAATGACGCCTTAAGGCTTACTATTAAGGGAGAAGAACACCCCTTGCATGTAGAGAGCGTAGTAACGTGGACAC
Organism: Flexamia atlantica; assembly: GCA_035578135.1. Taxonomy (NCBI): domain Eukaryota; kingdom Metazoa; phylum Arthropoda; class Insecta; order Hemiptera; family Cicadellidae; genus Flexamia; species Flexamia atlantica. The sequence goes on along the minus strand of JAQJVK010000057.1, from coordinate 810,372 downwards.
CACTAGTGTGTACAGAGTTTCCGGTCTCGTGCGTGGTCACGTGAGCATGAGTGACGTGTGCAGATAACGCCGGATACATCTGTCACCACGCTATCTCATGTCGCGCCGCTGACGCTCCGGTGTTTTATGGTATATATGCGGACAGGAGGGAAATTTATAACTCAAAGTAATCCAGGTTCAAAAACTGTTTTAGATAATAATCTTTTTTTTTTTGTAGGCGGTGCAATGCATTTACGCACACTGAAAACCTCGCTTGTCCCCTCAGTAATATTGGACTACCGTTGGCTCAAAGATCTCCGATCAACGAATAACCACTCCTTTTTACACCGAGGATACTAGCCTGGAACTGTTTTGCACATTACTTCGGTCTTAAACTTTTGAGATACGCCACTAGGGCTTCCTCCATGAGAAAATCTAAGGATTCAAGACGGTCGAGGTCGATCTTTTTCGCCTGAAGAATGGGCCTGTAAAAAGTGCCTGACACTGTCCTAGTCGCCCTGTCCCTGGAAGATTGCTCCAATGGTATTGAAGGGTGTTGCGGATGTTGACGGCGCCGGTCTCAGTGGAGAGATGTGTTTGTTGGTTTGCCATCACACTCAAATAAAGTGTGCTCGGCCGTGTCTGCGATGCCGGGACAGTATAGACAAACTGAGTCGGCGATTTAACCCATTCTGTGCAAGTAGGCTCGGAACTATCCGTGACCCGAAAAGATATGGGTCACGAAGTAATCGACCTTGCCGTGCTACCGTTCCCCCCATGTTCGGACGGTAGGAATTAACCCGAATGTCCAACACAACACACTCGCTATTTCGGTATTATTAATAAATGCTATGAAATATTTAACGATAGAAAAATATAATTCAAATATTCCCTAAAAGACAACATTTTCACAAAACATCAAGACATAAAAAATTACATAAATAAATGAAGCATAAATAAATACTGATGAATTATAAAATAAACGGTATCAGGAAACTGAAACATACTTTCTCCCTTCAAGTAATTTAAAACCAGAAAACATATATAGCGAAATAAAGAAAAATAACAATGAATTATCACACAAATATATACCAAATTTTATAAAAATCGATTATTAAATAACAGAGACATCGGTTTTAAAATGTTTGCCTTAAGAATAACATTGGACAACGTACTGCGTTTACCGCCGAACTAAAATATCAATTATCTCCACAACCAGTCAACGTAAACTAATGATTCAAAATAATGGATTATTTAGTTTTTCAAGTCAAATTTAATGGTTGCAACTATATTTTCTTTAGAGGTTACCGATTTTGTGAAATTTGAAAAATATGATTTTTTTAACACTTAAACCCCCGTAACTTCTGAACCTGAATATTTACAGACATGCGGGTGGTGTCATTTTGTTTGTCATCTTAAGCACTAAAAACCATGAAATTTGTATCAAAATCGTTAGAGCCGTATTTGAGAAATTTGGATTTTTGTAACTTTTATGGTGTAAATACCCTTCAAAATCAAAAATTCAAAAAAATAAAAAAATACGCCTGGAGATCCCATGGCTTTATATCTACATGCCAAATTTCATGAAAATTGGACCACTGACACACACACACACACACACACACACACACACACACACACACACACACACACACACACACACACACACACACACACACACACACACAGACAGACAGACAGACAGATACCACGCCGAAAACCACTTTTTTGGATTCAGGGAGCACTAAAACGAATATTCCACTAACAACTCTATTCGAAAATTTTGACGAAAACAATACTTTCTCCATATATTTGTATAGGGTGGAGAAAGTAAAAATGTTTTGGATGTAAACTTTATAACTAACTTTATAACTTTTTTGGATCCCATAATAGTCCCCCCCTCCCTAACCTTTTCCTATATGTTTTCTAATATCAATTCCACACCACCCCCAAACATAATTGGGTAGTTAATACTTCATTTTTAGGGGGTACCCAATTTCGGCCGCCATTTTGATCCGCCATATTGGATCCAAAATAATTTTTTCAAATAGCCTATAAAAGTGGTGTTGTGACCCATCATTTCGAATTAGATTTTTTTACTGATTACAATGCCGCAATCCGTTTTTTAATATCTCAATCGGTTCTCAAGATATGAGTTCTTTTAACTAATTTATTTTCAACCAATTTAAACATTACAAATTGATAAAATAGGCGCATGACCACAAAATAATGATAGATAGAGACGAATAACCAATATCAGCCATTGTTGAGCGATTTACATTTAACTTTCACCAATGTAAATGTTTTGGCCGCCATCTTGGATCCGCCATTTTTAAATGAGATAGGTTATTTCAAAAATGAAGTTGGACCCATCGTTTCAAACTAGTTTTTTACGCCGAATTCAATGCCGCAACCAGTTTTAAATTATAATGTTTGATTTCAAAATATTGACATATTTCTAATAAAAATATGAAAAATATGAATTTTTCTAAAACCAAGTTTTATTGCTAAAAACGAGTTGCGGTATTGAATTCAGCGTAAAAAACTAGTTTGAAATGATGGGTCACAATACCAACTTCATATTTGAAATAACTTACCTCATTTCAAAATGGCGAATCCAAGATGGTGGCCAAAACATTTACATTGGTGAAATTTAAGTGTAAATTGCTCAACAATGACTGATATTTGTCACTATCTAGCATTCTTTTATGGTTAGAAATGCAAGACAAATGAACCTATTTTTTCACGTTTGATGTCTTTTGTTTGCAAAGTTTACATCCAAAAACATTTTTACTTTCTCCCCCCCCCATACATAGTATATGGAGAAAGTATTGTTTTCGTCAAAATTTTCGAATTAGTGGATATATCTGTTTTAGTGCTCCCTGAATCCAAAAAAGTGGTTTTCGCATGGTGTCTGTCTGTGTGTGTGTGTGTGTGTGTGTGTGTGTGTGTGTGTGTGTGTGTGTGTGTGTGTGTGTGTGTGTGTGTGTGTGTGTGTGTGTGTGTGTGTGTGTGTGTGTGTGTGTGTGTGTGTGTGTGTGTGTGTGTGTGTGTGTGTGTGTGTGTGTGTGTGTGTGTGTGTGTGTGTGTGTGTGTGTGTGTGTGTGTGTGTGTGTGTGTGTGTGTGTGTGTGCGTGTGTGTGTGTGTGTGTGTGTGTGTGTGTGTGTGTGTGTGTGTGTGTGTGTGTGTGTGTGTGTGTGTGTGTGTGTGTGTGTGTGTGTGTGTGTGTGTGTGTGTGTGTGTGTGTGTGTGTGTGTGTGTGTGTGTGTGTGTGTGTGTGTGTGTGTGTGTGGATGTAAACAAAGCTAGAGGCGACACTAGTGGTCCGATTTTCATGAAATTTGGCATTTAGGTATAAAGCCGTGGTATCTACAGGCGTATTTTTAATTTTTTTGAATTTTTTATTTTTAAGGGTATTTACCCCATAAAAACCCATAAAAAATTACAAAACTCCAAATTTCTCAAAAACGGTTTGATAAAAATTTCATGGTTTTAAGTGCTTAAGATGACAAACAAAATGACACCCCCCGCATATCTGTGAAAATTCAGGTTCAGAAGTTTTGGGGGTTTAAGCGTTAAAAAATTCATATTTTTCAAATTTCACAAAATCGGTAACCTCTAAAGCAAATATAGTTGCAACCATTAAATTCGACTTGAAAAACTAAATAATCCAGTATTTTGAATCATTAGTTTACGTCAACTGAATGCGGAGATAATTGATATGTTAGTTCGGCGGTAAACGCAGTACGTTGTCCAATGTTGTTCTTATGGCAAATATTTAAAAATCGATATCTCCGTTTTGCTAACCAATTTTGATAAAATTTGGTATATATTTGTGTGATAGTTAATTTTTAATTTTTTTATTTCACTATATATGTTTTCTGGTTTTAAATGACTTGAAGGGGGAAAGTATGTTTCAGTTTCCTGATTCCGATTATTTTATAATTCATCGGCATTATCATGAAAATAAAAACTTTTTATAAAAATGATTGACTGCCCTTGCTAATATTTAGCCTAGCTCTGGAGATAGAGCAAGGATATAAAATAAGAGAGCAACCCCACTTATAGCACAGTAGGTATAGTGTTTGAGGAGGAAAATATTGGTATAAAAATTATTCATTTTTCAAATGGTAGGTAACATGCTCCTAATCGACATATTAAAAAAATACATCCGTATCTCCACGGAAAATATGTTATTTTGTCAGCCATCTTGAAAGTGGTGTCAAAAGCATTAAACATTCAGGAAATTATTGTCATAGGTGATATATGATTGAATATTGTGGCATTATACTGTATAACTGTCGATAATTGACCTGTGGTAAGAACTTCACTTTGATAGGGTAAAGATTTTCCGCCACCATCTTGGATCCGTCATGTTAAAGTAATAATTTATTTTCAAATGTAAACATAGTGTTGTGACACATCATTACAGACTAGATTTTCACAATGATTGCAACGCCGAAATAAGTTTTTGAAAATATTGTTTCGTTTTCAAGTTATACCCAAACAAAGAATTTTCCTTATGCAGTCCTTATGTATGTTTCGAGCTTTGAATGTATGTTTCGAGCTGTGAATATTTTAAAGGATTTATTAGATTATTTTATGTAATCTCTGGTTCTAATCGAAGTATTAAGTTCATTTTAGTCTTGAAACACTCAATAATAATAATAATAATATAATGGCTTCAATTTGAGAAACCTATCATTTAAACCAAAGTGGAAGGAGATGAGTAGTCAATCATAATTTAATTTAAAATATGGGGATTCTGAAATAAAGTAAAAATTGTATATCTCAAATTCTAGATGATATAAAAAGTTTGATCTGGTTTTAAATAATTACTCAGCAAATAATTAGCCTTTAATTGGACTATCAATAATTTAAATCAGACGAGATTAAGGAAAGTTGCGATCGCACGCACGCACGCGCACACACACACACACACACGCGCACACACACACACACACACACACACACACACACACACACACACACACACACACACACACACACGCACACGCACGCACGCACGCACGCACGCACGCACGCACACACACATATTTATCCACTCAGTCCCTTCAGATTCGTTATGTTAAGTCACTGTACGACTTAGAACAAGCACTCACATCCCGAGAGGCGAGAGGTGTGCGAGAGAAGGAATTCTTCTCCTTGAAACTTGATGGACAATATTTGAATACATAATAATAATAATAGTGTTTCAATAATAATAATTTGAGTGGCTCAAATAATTAGCCTTTAATTGGACGAATCAAAGCGGGGTACCCTAACCCCACAAAACTCCCAGCAGCGTTCTTCTCTGAGCGGGCTCGACGAAGGGGTGGCAAGCCCCTTCGAAAGAAGATCCCGTCTCACGAGATCGCCCCCAGTCCGGGTCAAGACACCTGCATCATCGGTGGCCAGAACATCCGTGGCCGCCGAAAAGGCACCCGCTGAGAACAACGAGCCGATGGACGCCGACTCGTCTCCCTTTGACGCGGTCATCGCGCTCGCCAGGCAGCAGGAGGAGGAGCACCTTAAAAAGTGCTTCGACACCCTCGCTGTAATGAAGGCCGCGACCACCCGGCAAAAGAATATCAGCAAGGATGTGCAGGATGGCATCGTCCAATTGGAGGCCAGTCTGCACCACATCATCCAGCTGAGGAGGTCGTGGCAATCATGCGAGACGGTTGCCGCGTCAACACAGACGACGCCATCACTGCGGGTGAAGGCTCAGCCAGCCGGTGGGAAGCGGGCCGCTTCCAGCCCCGCCCATCCGGAGGCTGAGAAGAAGCCTAGGGGAGACGGTTTAGCGAAGCGGTCGGAAACCGAAACGTGGACCGAGGTTGTCAAAAGAAAGGGGAAAAAGAGAGACCCTCGTCAAAATCCTGGAAGCCAGCCCGGCGAACAGGAAAGCAAGAAGGCACCGAGGAAGAAGCCCCGCAAGCAGCGGCCGGACGCTCTTCTCATCAAGCCGTCGGAGGGGAAATCCTACGCCGACGTGCTGGGCGAGATTCGCAGCAAAGCGAAGCCCGATGAGAAGGGCGCCGTTATCAAGGGTATGAGGAAGACCCGAACCGGCGACCTACTAGTCGAACTCGGGGACACCTCTCAGAGTAAGTCCGCCTTCAGCGAAGACCTGAAGACCATCTTGGGGGCGAACGCGACAGTCCGCGTTCTCGAGCCCAAGTCTACGCTGGAGGTGAGAGACCTCGACGAGTTGACAACCGAGGAGGAGGTGACCGCTGCCGTCAAAGCTGTCCTCGGAGAAAACGTCGAGGTGAAAACCTTCGTCTCGAAGGCAAATGCTCGGGGTCAGAAGGTGGCAATCCTGACGCTGGGAGCCAGAGCTGCTGCGAAGCTTCTGGAGAAGGGCCACCTTAAGGTATGGTACGTGAGCTGTCGGGTGCGTGAGAAGCTCGTGGCTTCCAGATGTTTTAAATGTCTGGGGTTCGGTCACGTCGCTAATCGCTGCTCTGGACCCGATAGAAGCAAGCTCTGCTTCAAGTGCGGCGGCCAGGACCACAGGGCCAGCGCGTGCAATGCAGCGCTGTCCTGTGTCCTGTGTACAGAAGCCGGCTTGAAGGGCGACCAGGTCAAGCATTCCGCTGGGTCTGGTCGTTGCGGGCAGTACAGGCGGGCCATCCAGGAGCTTCGCCAGAAACAACAAAAATGATCAGTGTTCTGCAACTTAATATGCAGAGGAGCAGGACAGCAAACGACTTGCTGTTCCAATTCGCCACGGAGCAGGGTGCTGACCTACTGCTTCTCAGTGAGCAGTACCAGAACCGACGCTCCGCGCAGTGGTTCTCGGATCCCTCCGGCACTGCGGCGATATGGATCTTGGACCTCGGGAAGGTGCCTGTTCTCGATTCCGGATCGGGCAACGGCTTCGTTTGGGTGAGGAGCAGGGGTTTCACAGTCTTCTCCTGTTACCTCACGCCAAATCAACCGATCGGAGACTACCGCCACATGGTCGATTCCATTGAGGATGAGATCATGAAAATCTCTGGCGGGGTCATAGTCGGTGGCGATTTTAACGCAAAAGCCGTGGAATGGGGTTCCCCGCGGACCGACACTCGAGGTCGTTACGTCCTCGAGTCGGCTGCCAGGTCAGGCCTCTGTATCCTTAACACGGGCGGCATTTCCACCTTTCGCCGTCCAGGGTGCAGAGAGACGATCCCTGACATATCCCTTGCCTCTGAAGGGATTGTCCAGCGGATCTCCGACTGGCGTGTCTGCGAGGAGTATTCCTCTAGCGACCATCAGGGGATCCTCTTCAAGGTCCTTCCCGAGGGTGCGCGCTTGCGCGCTGAACCTGCTCCTCTGGCTCGACGCTGGAACACCAGTCGTCTGAGCAAAGACACTTTTAAAGAAGTAATCAAAGACCAGAGCATTGTGAATTTCACAGGTGCTGAAGATCTGGCAGCATCGACGATGCGTCTCATCGCGACCGCGTGTGAGCAGTCGATGCCCGGAGTTTCCCGCCGCCACAGGAAGAAGCCGGTTTACTGGTGGACGCCTGAAATCGCGGAACTCCGGAGGAGATGCCTTGGTCTCCGACGAGTTGCGCAGCGAGCAAGGAACCGCCCTGATGCAAATGCCAGATCGGCTGAGCACAGAGCGGCCCGCCGAGAGCTCCGCGGTGCCATCAACCGGAGTAAAGTCAGGTGCTGGAAGCAGCTGTGTCAGGATATCGACAACGACCCCTGGGGGATGGGCTACAAACTTGTAACCCAGAAGCTAGGGGCTCGCTCACCACCTGCGGTCATGGAACCACAAGCCATGGCCGTCGTCGTAGATACACTGTTTCCCAGCCACCCAGTCCGGCCAGTCAGGGAATTCGGAGAGGTAGGCGCCTTCCCAGTTTTCCGGGAAGAGGAACTCACCGCCGCCGTCCGATCCCTACGACCCAGAAGAGCGCCCGGTCCCGATGGCATTCCGGCGGAGGTGCTCAAGCTCGCTGCGGAGGTGAATCCAAGGCTTCTGCTCGATATGTTCAACGCGTGTCTGGCGGAAGGAGTTTTCTTTTCTTCGTGGAAGGTTGCCCGCCTTGTTCTTATTCCGAAGGCGAAGAGCACACCGGGGACCCCTTCTTCTTTCCGACCCCTGTGTATGCTCGACACGGCCGGGAAAGTGCTTGAGAAGCTCCTGCGTGTCAGGCTGACCGAGGCCATCGTCTCTGCGGGGGACTTGTCCCCGCAGCAGTACGGCTTCAGATCCGGTCGCTCTACCATCGACGCTATCCAGGAGGTAGTTGAGGCAGTGCGGAGGGCGGAGGACCACAACCACTGGTCGCGCCGCGTGGTCCTTCTCGTCACGCTCGACGTGAAGAACGCTTTTAACTCCGCCAGGTGGAGCGATATGCTGTGGGCGCTTGAGCATACGTTCCAAGTTCCCTCCTACCTCCTGCGTATGTTGGAGGCGTATTTGTCAGACCGCGTTCTGTTGTACGACACGACCGAAGGTCAGCGGCGCATTCCCATCACTTCCGGGGCTGCGCAGGGGTCCATTCTCGGACCAGATCTCTGGAACGTGTCTTACGACAGCTTGCTGAGGCTAGACATGCCCGATGAGACCCGCCTCGTTGGCTATGCTGACGATGTCGCTGCCTTGATCGCTGCGAGGAACGTCGAGCAGGCAAAACTGAGGCTCAGCGTAGTGATGGCCAAGGTCAACGGGTGGATGCGAGATCACGGCTTGTCCCTGGCTATCAGTAAGACGGAGATTGTCGTCCTCACCAAAAAGAGGATTAACACCGTGTTCCCGGTGCAGATAGGTGACGTCACACTCGAGACTAAGCCTGCTGCAAAGTACCTGGGAGTCATGGTCGATAGCAGACTGTCTTTCGGCGAGCAGATCCAGCGCGCCGCCGACAAAGCCGCTAAGGGTGTCGCTGCCCTTGGTAGGCTTATGCCCAATGTCGGCGGTCCTCGCTCCTGCAAGCGCCGCTTGCTCATGACTGCCGTCCAGTCAGTCTTGCTGTACGGGGCGGAGGTATGGGCTCACGCACTCGAGAAGCGAGTCTACCGAGACCGGCTTGCCCGAGTCCAGCGCCGAGGAGCTCTGCGGGTCGCTTCGGCCTACCGCACAGTCTCCGAGCCTGCTGTGATGGTGATCGCCGGAGTCATTCCCGTCCTCTTCCTCGCGAGGGAGAGGCAGGCGATTTACCGGAGGAGGCCTGAAGTGGGCCGGGAAACAGCTGCCAGGGAAGAGCGCGATCGCAGCGTCGACTCTTGGCAGCGCGACTGGGAAGCCGAGCTGAGGGGACGTTGGACCTTCCAGCTCATACCTTCCGTCCGACCATGGGTGGAACGGCAGCACGGCGAGGTCGATTACTACGTGACCCAGTTTCTTTCTGGGCACGGGTACTTCCGAGCCTATCTGCACCGGATGGGCAAAGTCGCCAGCCCGGACTGTCTGTATTGCCCCGGCATCCCAGACACGTCCGAGCACACTTTCTTTCAGTGCGACCGTTGGCACGTCCGCCGAGCCTCGCTTTCATCTGAGATCGGCGTGATCGTCAGCCCAAACAACATCGTCGGAGCTATGCTCCAGGGAGAGGGCAACTGGAACTGTGTCAAGCACTACGTCCAGGCCATTCTTCGGGCGAAAAAGGTCGACCTCGATCGGCCTTAATCCTCAGCTTTTCCCCAAGGAGGTTGCCCTAGTGGCGTAATATCAAAGGCCTAGCCCGAAGTAATGTGTGAAACAGTTCCAGGCTAGTGTCCTCGGTGCCGAGGGAGGTGGTTTAGTCGGTAGTTCACGGGACATCGAGCTCGTGGGAGTCCGACACTACTGAGGGGACAACGAGCCCCTCAGTGTGCGTAAACGCATTCCACCTCCTACCAAAAAAAAAAAAAAAAAAAAAAAAAAAAAAAAAAAAAAAAAAAAGACTAAAATGAACTTAATACTTCGATTAGAACCAGAGATTACATAAAATAATCTAATAAATCCTTTAAAATATTCACAGCTCGAAACATACATTCAAAGCTCGAAACATACATAAGGACTGCATAAGGAAAATTCTTTGTTTGGGTATAACTTGAAAACGAAACAATATTTTCAAAAACTTATTTCGGCGTTGCAATCATTGTGAAAATCTAGTCTAGATATTATTATTGAAACACTCAATAATAATAATAATAATATAATGGCTTCAATTTGAGAAACCTATCATTTAAACCAAAGTGGAAGGAGATGAGTAGTCAATCATAATTTAATTTAAAATATGGGGATTCTGAAATAAAGTAAAAATTGTATATCTCAAATTCTAGATGATATAAAAAGTTTGATCTGGTTTTAAATAATTACTCAGCAAATAATTAGCCTTTAATTGGACTATCAATAATTTAAATCAGACGAGATTAAGGAAAGTTGCGATCGTTCATTCAATATAAAACTTACTTATTTACAGAATTATTGTTTAATCAAGGGTATGTACCTCAGTTTTAAATGTTTTAAAATTTGTCAAGGTCCTGAATCACTCAAAATAGTTTCAGCTCTAATTTCGCCTATTGATATAGTTAGTTTTGGTCTTAAAATACTCAGTGAAATATCAGCTTTCATTTGAGATATTAATTATAGAGATCAGACAACCGACAGGCAAACAACAAAGCTCAAAGTTACCTAAAAAATATTTTTTTAGGCATTCGTTGCCAGTCAAATTATGATTTGTCATGAAAGCGAAACCGGTCTTATGAAATCAGAAATCAGAACCTTTATTGTCATAGACATTTACAAAAACGGATAGACAAACATCAAGTTTCTACTTTGTACCATTTCAAAATGGCAGCCATTTTTATATTTTGAAACTTAATATCTTAAAAACCGTAAATTTTACAAAACTTTACAAGAAACAAAAAAGTTGCGTAATTTTATTTCCTACAAAACCACATAAAGATTATAAAGATATAACCACAAATAACGGAGTTATTGCAATTTTTCCAACAAAACAATACGAATATTTGCTGTAACTGTCATAAATAAGCAAGTATTCTGTTAGGAAAATTGCAATAACTCCGTTATTTGTGGTCCGATCTTTATGATCTTTATATGGTTTTATAGGAAATAAAATTACGCAACTCTTCTGTCTCTTGTACGATTTCTGTAAAATTTACTCTTTTTAAGATATTAAGTTTTAAAATATAAAAATGGCTGCCATTTTGAAATGGTACAAAGTAGAAATTTGATACTCCACACCAAAATTGGTCCCATTTGACCGAGCATTTTAGGACCCATGTTTACAGGAACCTTTTTCTTATTTTTGATGTAAGTAACCATATCCCGAAGTCTGTAAGGGTTTTTCGTAAACACCCTGTATAATAACATCATATTTGCCGGCTTAGTCCTATATATGAGAGCAGAAAATTAATATTTACTATAAAACATCTGAAAAAAATCTATTATACAACAAAAGTTGGCTAAAACCTACTCAGTACAACTTAGCATCTAAAAAAGATATGATAAAAGTTATTTGAATATTTTATACTAAGGAGGCACGCAAACCTTAAGTACACGTATCAAAAGTAATTTCATAAAATTCCTCAACACTGTACAAACATTTGTTGATGAGAACTGATTTCAGTTTGATTTTGAACTGAGCAAATGGCAGAGTCTTGATAACTGGGGGTAGAGAATTATAAAGTTTAATGGAAGTAAAGATCCAATTCATCTGTGATTTACTGTAACGGAAAAATTGTGTTCTTAGTGAGCCTTTGATTCTTGTGTTGTAGTTATGTACTTCACTGTTCACTTCAAAATCTTCCAGATTATTATGGACAAACAACAATACTGCTAGTACATACAATGAAGGAAAAGAAAGAACACCTAGCCTAATAAAAAGAGGTTTACAATGAGTTTTCCGGGGTACATTAAATATTAACCTAATAGCTTTCTTTTGTAGTTTAAACACTAATAGACTTAGAACTATTACCCCATACGACAATAGCGAATAGATCTGAGCATAGTACAGTACACCTCGGATTATCCGGACCTCACATTATCCGGATCCCGGATTATCCGGACCGGTCAATCCGAGAAATTGAAAAATTAAAATCACGGCAAAATCATAATTTTAGCGAGTTTATCGGTGAAATGCACCTTCTAAAAGTGAAATACAAATGTAATACATTAATGTACGCATTTTGAATCACAATAATTGAAGGAATCAACAGTACATTACAGCATTTTCGTGAACGTAGTTTTCTGGATTGGTACTTCGGGCGCTAGCAATAGACAACAAAAGCGTAGCCTACGGCAATTTTGCGAGTTTTTTTCTTACTGTCATTTGACGCGTTACGTTATAGTCCAGTAAAATTACTGGACGGTAAATTGACGGTACTCTGCTCAAAAAAATGTGCACATTAACATATCCAAAATCGGACAAAATCGGACCATGGGAAACCCCTTAAAAATCACGTTTCAAAATGTCGGTCTTTTAACATTGGAAAGTTTTTGAAAAAAATCACTCGGTTGCATTTTTTATCTACATTTAACAAGATATCGAGTTGGGACCACCGCCATTAATTTTTGAGTGGCTAGTCGTGCATTTTGACAAGTTAAAAATTTTTAGCCGCCATGTTGGATCCGCCATGTTGGATCCGCCATATTGGATTTATTTTATTTTTTTCAAATGTAAAGGTGGTCGTGTGACACATAATTTAGAACTAGATTTTTACGCTGATTTCAATGCTGAAGTCCGTTTTCAAAAATATCGATTCGTTTTTAAGATATGCTCAAAATAAAATTCTTCCCTGTACATTTCTTAGGGGGGCTAAATAAATAATAACATTTTTACGATTATTTTTCTTATATCTCAGGAACCAAGCAAGGCTTTCAGTTCGTTTTGATCTTAAAATGATGAGTGATTTTTTGGCTTTTATTTGGGCTATTGATCACTAAAATCGGACAAGTGTGAAACGAGCTATAAAGCTAAATGCTACATGAAAATTGGTTTTTTAAAATTTGTTTTTTGTTAAAGATTTATATCTCAGGTTTGAAATGAGTTAAAAAGCTCCTTCTGGTGTCAAATTACTCGGTAAAGTATAAGCTTTCATATGAACCATGACTAATCGAAATCTGACTAATATAAATGGAGTTATGATCCATAATACAACTTAAATTCTTCTAACTTTCGATATTTGTCACCACTTAAAGACGTATATCTCCAAATTTAGCTGAGACTCAGGCCTAATTAAGGTTCTAATTAACTCAGTACATTACTGGCTTTAATTTAAGCTCTTAACCATTTAAATAGATTGAGTTAGATGCGAGTTATGGACCTTTAATCAACATAAAAATATTTTTTTCAGAATTTTTGATTTAGTTAAGGACGGATATCTCCAGTTTTGTTTAAGGAATATAGGTTTGAATGGTTTCAAAACACTCAGAGAGCTATCAGCTTTCATTTGAGCCATTGATCATTAAAATCGGACAAGTTTGGAGTGAGTTATATTGTTTTTATTAATTTTTTGTAACTATTTTTTGTGTCACATTGAAAGCTTACAGTTTATCAATAAAACCAACCATTTACCAATATTTTAAAGGGGAAACTGTGTAGTCCAGGAATGCTAAACAGAATTGTCCTCCACTAACTCAGATATGTAGAATTCATTGAAAATGTGTTCATCGCGATTTATCTACAGGGAGTTCCACAAATTAAGGCCTAGGGTAAAAATATCACAATATTGTTAAGTAAACCTATACCACGTTTTATATCATTTTACAGGTCCTGCTGAACGGAACATTTTGAGGAAAACTGAACTAAATTATCTCTAGCCGTTTTAAAAGGCGGCCATTTTAGAGATATTTTGCAATATTTACGGAAAACATTGGATTTTTTTTTTAAACCACTACAGGTATTTTAGTTCTATTTAGAAATTATTAATCCTTGTCAACTCAGTTTTGCTATGGTAACTGCTATGACCATGTTATATAAAATCAACTATAGTTCCTATGGAAACCAAATAAAAACTACAAACATTATTCAAAACACTAGTGAGAAATAATAAATACGGGGTGAAACTTAAAGGGTATTAAGGACCTGGGTAGACCCATGTTTTGCCTGGGTAGATGATATACCTTGGTGCGAAATTTCAGCCTATTCCCCTCGGATTTTTTGCATTTACCTGAAACAACTTACACAAAAACAACACCGAAACGACCTTTATCTCATATTATATAAATAAATACATACATACATACGTAAATAAATAAATTATATATATATATATATATATATATACCGGTTGTCCCATAATAGCCCCCCCTACCTTTTTCTTATATTTTTCAAATATCACTTTTACACCACCCCCAAACATTATTGGGTAGTTAATACTTAATTTTGAGAGGGAACTCAATTTTAGCCGCCATCTTGGATCCGCCATATTGGATCCAAAATAATTATGAAACGTGATTTTTTTTGGTTCTCCCGTAGACAGTTTTTGTCCGATATTGGATGTATCGGGATAAGTATTTCTTTGGCAGATTTCCATTAAAAAACGATTGTGCTGAAATTTGGTTTAAGCTTAGTTTTTTAAAAAAGCTTAGTTTTTTAAAAAATTAAAAAATAAAAATAATAAATTCGTTATATTTAAATAACGAAATAAGATTTTTGAAAACGGACTTCAGCATTGTAATTAGCGTAAAAATCTAGTCCTAAATGATGTGTCATATGACTACCTTTACTTTTGAAAAAAAATATTTGAAATCCAATATGGCGGATCCAAGATGGCGGCCAACAATTTTTACCTAGACAAAATGCACGACTAGCCACTCAAAAATTTTTGGCGGTGGTCCCAACTCAATATCCTGTTAAATGTAGATAAAAATGCAGCCGAGTGGCTTTTTTCAAAAACTTCCCAATTAAAAAAAACGCCATTTGAAACGTGATTTTTTGAGGTTTCCCGGAGACCGATTTTTGTTAGATTTTGGATATGTTTGAATAAGTATTTTTTTGTTATATTTTCATGAAAAACGGTTGTGTTGCAGTTTGGTCTAAGTTGGTGAGCATTTGAACAAATTTAAAAAAATTAAAAAAATAAATTAGTTACGTCTTAAAAACAAAAACAGATTTTTGAAAACGGATTTCAGCATTGGAATCAGCGTAAAAATCTAGTTCTAAATGATGTGTCACATGACCACCTTTGTATTTGAAGAAAAATAATTGAATCCAATATGGCGGATCCAAGATGGCGGCCAAAATTTAAAATCCTATGAAAATGAAGTATTACCCCCCTAACGGTTTTCTGTAGCATTTCTAATTTTATATCTCTAGAGATGTCGTTGAAAACTAAGAGTAAAACTTTTCCATTGTAATCCGCCATTTTGAAACGTAATTTTAGAGAGTTTCCCACGGACCGATTTTGTCCGATTTTGGATATGTTAAAAAGCACATTTTTTTGGACAGATTTCCACCAAAAACGCTCGTGTTGCAATTTGTTCTAGGTTAAGGGTGTTTTTTGCGTAGATTTACTGGACTATTATTTCTTAAGGAAAATAAGTTTTGAGTTACATTAAGTTTCGTCATAATTATTTCTAGCCTGAGTTATTTTGAGTTATGATTATTTAATCTTATTAAATTAAATATTTTAGTCTGGATTTTTATTCCAAACCTAAACCGTAGGTAAGATAAAAGTCAACATTATAATCGTATAATTAATAACGAAATTTAGTTCTTAAATTTGTTTCAAAATTAAACCCACTTAAAATTTGAAAGACTAACATGACGTCTGCACCATCAATTTAGCAGGGGCTAAGGTACGCGATCCCTATTTAGGCTATATTGTAATGACCTCGGATTATCCGGATTTTTTGCTATCCGGATCGGTGTTCCGCCACATTAATCCGGATAATCCGAGGTGTACTGTATACATTAAGTAATACATCGGTGTTAACAGTTCCCCTTAATCTGCGTAAAAGTTATAAACCTTTGGTAAGTTTCTTTTTTACCAGATCGATGTCTTCATACCAACTCAAATTTGTGCCCACTATAATTCCAAGGAACTTAAGAGAGCTACTATGTTGGTTAAGATATGGCTTATTTCTAAAACTAAACTTAATATCACAAGTCTTGCTTACATTTAAAGAGAGGTTATTGGCTGAACACCAATCCTTCACCAGGGCCGTACTATCTTCTAATATATTATTCAACTCGCTTTCTGTATTGGCCTTAATTTTTTAGTCCAAGATCATCAGCAAATAGGTAGCCATTCCTGCATGGATTAACAATGTTAGAAGGTAAGTCATTGATGTAAAAATTGAATAGTATTGGACCTAATATGGAACCCTGGGGAACTCCATATACAACTGTTTTACTACCAGAAAAGATACCAGATTCAAAAACAAATTGCTTTCTACAATTTAAATAAGAATTAATAATCTTAACAGAGTCTGAATTAAAACCATAGTATGACAACTTCTCCATCAATAAGCTGTGATGAACTGTGTCAAAGGCTTTGCTCATATCAAAGGATCTAAAACTAACAACATATTTTTGTTCAACATCTGCAATTACTCGTTTTGTTAAATCCAAGACAACTCTACTTGTGTTGCGATTTGGTCTAAAGCCAAATTGCCTTTCTGAGAACAATAAATTTCCTTCAAAATGCTTGGATAACTGAATTTGCATGAGATTCTCAAATACTTTGGAAAATACAGGTAACTATTGATACTGGTCGGTAATTAGACGGATCAGTTTTTTGGGCCTTTTTTGTAAACTGGAATTACCTTAACATTTTTAACTCTGCAGGAAAGACACAATCACTTAGTATACACTGGTTAAACAAGTAAGTTAAAATTTCAGATATGAAACTTGAGGATATTTTTAAGATTAACGAGTTCATTAACGAGTATGTAATGCTTATATTTGATTGATTGTTATGGGCTGAACTTACAAATTTGGTAACTTAAAATTTCGAGATAGAGTATGTTTTTGTAATCTTCAGAATAATAATAATATGGGGAAAGAGTATGCAGGTTTGCTGCGACAGGTATGTGAAAACTTGGTGGTTTTAATTCAATTTTTAGTAGATCTGAACTTAAGAAGCCATATACATATGAAGTTTTATCAAGATACGTTTATAAATAAGGAAAATATAGACTTTTCTTATTTTTCATAAGGATAACATGGGGAATGGGTATGTACATTTGCTGCCATGAAAATATAAATATCGAAGATTTTAGACTAATACCATTGACTATGAATGTAGACTTCTACATTCATAGTCCATGCTAATACACAATAGATCTCATCTAGGTCTCATGCGGAAAAATAAGCGAGATATAGAATTTTACCTTTGACTATAAATAATTAAGCCAGACTCAAAGTAAATGATTTTACTTATTTTCCGTAAGAATAAGACAGGGATAATGTACTATAGATACCGCTTTTAATATCTCGGTGACTGACAGACATGGAGGAATGATTCAAAGGACTAAATTGTTTGTTTTTTGAGCTTCATTCATTGATTCTAACAAAATTTGGATTACTTTTTTGTATGCAAATAGCTCAGAAACCCCATTTTTGGGGGTTTATCCCCCTTTACCCCCCTTTCCCGTTGTCCGAATGGGCTGGTTTACGAACTCGTCCGAATTATTATCACTTTACATGTTTTTACAAAATTCCATTAAGATTGGACCATATTTACGGCCGCTGTCGTGATGATAACAGACATATATACATAAATTCAAACGAATGGTATATTTTGCTTCTTTAGGGGCCCCAAAACTAAAAGTTAGCATGATCTCGGGCTGAGGTTTTACTATAAGTACTAAGGTTACAGCTTCTTCCCTACAGGGAAATTTCGCTAAAAAGATAGTAAATCTTATTTCTTATATTAAACATTATTTTTCCGTAGTAAACAATGTGCTGATGCATTTTCGCAGGTAATAAACATATAGCGAAAATGGATAACTTTATAGTAGACCTGTGATAAAAAAAATTATTTTATGTAGATTGAAGTATACCATCATTAAATAATGTTATTTAAAGGTGCTGTTAATGGAATTTTTGAAATAACTAATCCAAATTCTTATTTACTTTTACAATACGGCACATCAAACTTTGATAAATAATTAAAAAAGACTTACAGTTACAATAATTTGAACAGAAAGGGCATAGCCGGATAAGATAGTCAAAATGGCCCCAGTGGAATTTCATAGTGAAAAAATTTCAGGATGTTTCTCATCCCAAAAAATAAAGATCCCCCAGTTTTTAGGTCAAAATATGCAAAAGTACCCTCAAACTTAAATAAAACGTAAATATACGTGTTTTCTTCATAACTTCCTTAATAGTTGACGAAAAATTGTTTTCTTTTTTTTAAAGAAAGGTAATTTTAAGCCCTACAACATTATGTGAGCAAAAGAATTTTTAGGAAAAAACTGTAATTTTGAGAAACGTTTCTTATTTTAAAAAATTCATAAAAACATAACAAAAAATATGGATTCCTTGAAAAAAATAAATATGGTGCTGAAACTGTTTTTCTATGACTATGACAATTTTCAGATTTTTAAAATTGGTAGAACACATTACAAAAAAATAAAATCTGATATTTTGCTTGTTTTGGCCGCTTTTTCTCATTTTTTCTTACATCTATATTTCTTACGCAGTAGTTTACTTCTCTAGTGACCTAAATATACAAAAAAATGTTTAAAATAATAAGTTCAGAGAGTCACGTCTGTAATACAACATAGGATGTAAATTAATTAAATATGTATTGCCAATAGTCTTACATGACGCCCTAACTTATAACTCTCACAGCACGGGAAAAAATATACATTCCTGGGAAAATACCTACTGTTGCTAAAATTTTTGGTAAGCTGCTAAAATAAAAATAAAAATAATTTATTTACTACCATGATTTTTAATTTTTTTAAGTGAAACAAGTAAAAAAAAATAAAAAAAATGTTAGGCACATTTTGCCAATTTTCTACTAGCTTTTTTTTTATATATTACGACCTATAGAGTTATCTATGTAGTAACGTATAAAAATAATAAGTTTAATTTTTTTTAAACTTAAGTCTTAGATTGATTTCCTTTAATAATTATATTCATTTGATTTTGTGTATAAAAATGTTGCAGGTATTGTAGGCCTACCCTTTTACATGAATCTGTTTGAAATGCAGGCAATGCTACTTAAAGCTGTTGAATTAATATGTTACAAAATACCTAAATATTTGTCCCTTTGTATTTTATCAGATCTTAATTGTTAAATTGTATGTCTCCTTTTTGCCAGTTGGTTAATAAATGCAACTACGCTACTTCCTAAAAATACCTCATACTGCTGATTGGCGTCTTATTTGGTGCTTGATAACGATACAAAATATTATTTTAGGGTAAAAATAAAATAGATAAAAATCAAACGACAACACTTTTACTTACAGGTAATTACATTCAGTTCTCTAAAAACATTTCTTTCTTTATTTAATTACTTCTTAATCTTCATCGCTGTCTTCAGCAATCATCGGTGTAAAATTATTTAGTAAGTAATTTGTAGTAAATAATTACAAACATCATCTTTACCTTATACAGAATTAATGTAACAGGGACTTTGTTTGTACTTTTTCTCTTTTTTTAAATGTTCGCAAGTAAAAATCAGCAACGTAAAATGCACGGGAAATATGAACAAAAATTCATTTCTTTTAAAATAATGAAAATCGTTAAATTCTCAGACAACGAAGAAATTCATGTTTTAGTCATTGAAGTTTTCTCAATTTTCCTATAGCTTTGATTAATTGAGTTTTAATTAATGACGGTGGTAAAAACACCTAAAATGATGTTACAAGTTAAAAAAGAAATACAATTGCATGCCATTAATTGTAGGCTTAACTGTTTTCTTAGCAAGGATTTAGTTCATGCCTGTTTGAATTGCTGCATTCAAACTGATTAAAATGCAGCCTCTAGATACTAATATGAGGAGCCTCCACAGACTGTCGATGAATAAGGGTATCTCCGCTATTGCGATACAAGTCATTTGTCTCTTGTTTTGTCAGGGCTGGCTTACATGTAAGCGATGGTTATTATTCATTAGTTAAGGAATATTCACATATTGTTATAAGAATTGGTCGTCCGAGTCGCTTATATAACCATTAATAGTTAACTAAGACTCGAGTCGCTTGATCGAGTATAGCGGCAAGGGCACTAAACCAACATGTGGACGTGGTTTTATAATATTTTAAAAGTAATACGTATTTACACGGGAATAAAACAGTAGTTTTCATTACTAGAAACAAAAGTATGGGTTTTGGGTACCGTACGCAATTGTGTTTAACAAGTAAGGTGCAGCCGAGCTTGGAAAAACAATTGTACCTCCACGACGATGAAGTATTAATTATTTAATCCTTGAGGATAGAGAACCAAAAAAAACCACCACCTGCTTTTTCAGTTCTACATTTCAAGGTACTCGAAAAGGCCGATTTTACCGTCGATTTAGAGAACTTAAATCAGCTGTTACCTTTATTACTTTGACAAAGCTAATGATTTTTCATTACTCAGTGTAATAATTATGAAGTTTATCTAATCAAAATTATTTTTATTAAATCTACTACAATAAGCAGGTCAATACAAAAGGCTTTGTCCTAAATTCTTTTGTCAGACAAGGTATAATTTACAATTCAAAATAATGACCAACAAAACATCGGTGAAAAAGCTGAAAGTAAAATCAGCTTATAAAGTTAATAGAATTGACCCTAATAGTATATATATAAAGGGTTTCATTTTTAGTTCCATACCCAACTGAAATATGTTAAAACATTATTCTAGTAGTTATGGGATTTCAAATAAAATATTATTCATCGCCAAGTGACAAAACAGTTCGCTTGCTGGCTGTAGTTACTTGCTTATAAGAATGGATTTGTTATGGGAATGAAGGTTTCATTTTTTACGTTTATTTACTCAGAACAGCCTTGACACATTTTCATTATGACAAGTGTCATCAATTTTAACAATCGTCAAGTGGAGGAAATATATGAGAATTTTCTTTAAGTCTGTGTCAGATATTGGTATTGGGTATTAAAGTTTTAAAAATTAATACTTATTGTGCTAACTACATTTTAAATGTTTTGGATTCTATAGAATTAAATACCAGCAATAAATTAGTTTTATTCTTCTAAGTTTTATCCTTATCTAAAAATCATTTAGATTTGACAGTTATAAAAAAGTAATATAAAAAATTTAATTTGTCTATGGATGTATTAACAAATAGAAAATAAACTTTCAAGGTACTTACCTCAAAATTGCAAAACTGTCTTGGGGACACTTGAATAGACTTCAACAAATAATCAATAAATTACAAATAAAATACACATAATTTTCTAAAGATCTATTTCACTTTTGTTCAATATGAATAAAGGGCTTGCCTTTAGATTATGACACTAAGACGTAGTTCGGTAACATTGCCTATTCTCTCAGGCATTGGAAAATTCAAGCCTCTTACAATTTAAAATAAAAAAATACATAAATGTATTTTGTTACATGTTTGTTAAATATTTTAGTTGCTCTATCTATTTATTTTAAATACATTAATTTGAGGCGAGGCTTTGTCTTAATTAATAATTTAAGAATTTGTTTGCTAAGTAAGCAGGTCTGCTGCACAGATTGTGTTTAGAAAGTGGTAAGTTACAAGGCGACCTGTAAGACTATTGGCAATACACATTTAACTAATTTACATCCTATGTTGTATTACAGACGTGACTCTCTGAACTTATTATTTTAAACATTTTTTTTGTATATTTAGGTCACTAGAGAAGTAAACTACTGCGTAAGAAATATAGATGTAAGAAAAAATGAGAAAAAGCGGCCAAAAACAAGCAAAATATCAGATTTTATTTTTTGTAATGTATTCTACCAATTTTAAAAATCTGAAAATTGTCATAGTCATAGAAAAACAGTTTCAGCACCATATTTATTTTTTTCAAGGAATCCATATTTTTTGTTATGTTTTTATGAATTTTTTAAAATAAGAAACGTTTCTCAAAATTACAGTTTTTTCCTAAAAATTCTTTTGCTCACATATTGTTGTAGGGCTTAAAATTACCTTTCTTAAAAAAAAGAAAACAATTTTTCGTCAACTAATAAGGAAGTTATGAAGAAAACACATATATTTACGTTTTATTTAATTTTGAGGGTACTTTTGCACATTTTGACCTAAAAACTGGGGGATCTTTATTTTTTGGGATGAGAAACATCCAGAAATTTTTTCACTATGAAATTCCACTGAGGCCATTTTGACTATCTTATCCGGCTATGCCCTTTATAAACAGCTTTTAATATGTAGACTCTATCATGTCAAACCATTTTTTTATTTAACGTTAGTGAGTTCAATTCTTAGACCTGGGTTATGTGGGAATTCAAACTTTATTTTTCGCTCAACTTTGGTAATTTACTAAACTCTGTTAGAATGAAGAAAAATCCGGTAATCACAACTCACGAAGAATTCAATCAAGGGGAAATGACTCAAGAATGGTCGATAATGCTTGAAATGACGCATGGCGTTATCTATTCATATTGAGATGATGAACTTATTTTTGCAATACGTAACGGTAACATCTCTGATGGGGATACATTTAAGAAATTATCATATCTTGGGAACGATGCTATATTTTCAAAAACGTTTTACGAAATTGCAACTGACGTAAAAACCTAGTTTAAAATGATGGGTCATAATACACATATACATTATAGGTACCCGTGATAGTGACCAAAAATGATCTCCTAGTAAAAATGAATTTACGACTTTACTTTTATAGTTAATTCAAAATGAATTAACTACTCAACGATTTTTGAGGAATGTTCTAGAATGGAAGTTTAAGATTATGGGACACCCGGTATTTTTTTGTGGATGCAAGTTGAAAGAGTGTAATTTTTTGGTTGTATTTTGACATTGTTGCTTGATAATATTTAGCTCTTCTTAGAGATTATCTTAAATTTATAGCCCAATTACAAACCAGAATTGGGCCTCAGTATATAGCGCAAAAATTATTTTTTTTATTAAACCATGTTTCTTGTTTTGTTTGTCCTAATGTTTTGTTCAGAGTCATTAATGTCACTTAATGCACTCATAGTTTGTAGATTTGAATATACGATCCAGTTCTGTGTGTCAAGTACATCACGAGAGTGCTGTTCACTTGACGGCTCACAACCTCAGCACTCACATTAACCTTTTCAATCCCCCAACAAATTTAAAGGGACTCTTTGTTGCCAAAGCTCTCAGCTCGTTTGAGCACGAATAATCCCTATTGTTGTTTTGTTTAAGGCACAAAAATGTTCGGAAAAACATATCATGCAGCTCAAACTTTCAAACAGTCAATGTTGAAAGTTGTTCAGGAAACTTTTGTTGAATATTGAAATAACGTGTATTTTCGGTGAAACTCATTAATTTTAATTTGGTTCTAAATTAAAAGGCATTAGTTACTTATATGTCAAAGGAGTTAAATGGAGCGTAAGGTAGTCAGACAATATGTGGCAGCCCAGTAAATGAAAACTCTTCTTAAGGAGCAAAATAAAATGCATATATCCCTTTTTTTAAACTGTCCATGTGATTATAGTTTGTTAGATATCTTGACAAAAAAGTGGAAAAACAAGGCACTATTTGTTGCCAAAATACAATTATTTCTAAATAGATGACATTATTCTCGATTTACTTATTACTTTGAGGAATCTATTACTTTAATGTTTAATTTATTATTATTTTGCGATTAAAATTTCTTATGTAGAAGGCGGGTAGAATCAAACGGAGTGTGGGATTCGCTGAAGCCCTACCCACTAAACCACCTCCTCGGTTTGGGCGAAACTCCCTCCGGGACCGTTTTTCACATTACTTTAGGGGGAGGCCCCGCGCTGGAAGCCGCGTGCTTAGAACCACGGTCTGACAGAAGAGGGAACTATTTCCCTATTATTCTACCCTGCTTCGGCTTACGTATTTGTGACCTTTTTGGCACTTTCCAGGGCAAGCCTATAAATGCGGCACACCCCGGAACCAGCGACGTGGTCGCTGTGTGCTTGCGACAGCAACTCCCTGAACAAGAATCAGCGAGGAGCCTCGACGCACGCCCCGTGCAGATGGACCGACTCAACACATTTGAAGCAGTGATCGGACCGATCCACTCCTGTGCACTCACTCACTGCGAAAGTGCCAGTCGTCCAGGCAAAAGTACGCAGGACTCGAGGTCTTGAGCAGTAGTGTGTCCATGCTGCTCGCCTAGCTATCGCGTCGAGGCTATAGTAAAGTAAAAAATGTCTGATTGCCTTCCCAGAATGCTAAGGACAACCCGAATGGATCGAAACCCTGACCTACCTGGGGTATGTTAACGTTGCTTTTTGCAGACATGATACTTTTTGTTCAAGGGAAGTTCACCTAGGAAGTACACCTTTCTGTACAAATGTGTAGGCGGCTTTTACGGTAAGCAAGATATACTGATGGCGCATTCTGCTCTGGCCCAACATAGACATTATTATTTTTCCCCCTTTAGGTGTTAATGTTCTTGAATTAGTTTAATAATTGTTACAAGAACAAACAAACTTATAATAATAATAAATATTGAATAACATCGTTTATAAAATAATAAGACTAAGATTTTTTTATCTAAATGACAATGTAAGAATTATGATGATCACATGACCTTAGATATTTAGGATACAGTATTTAGATATTTAAACTCCATTTATTTATATTTTATTGAGGTAGCTCACAATAACGCAATGGATAAAACTAATAAATAGTTATATTAGATTTAAATAATCTATAATGATGAAACATCCAAGAGGTTGTTATGTTTGAGCAAACTTTATAATATACAGGGTGAGTCTCTACTGACTGCATTAATTTTAACAGTTCATTCTACTTATTAAATGGAACACAAAAATATATATAACCCCTTATCTGACTTTAACCGTTTAGCTGTAATGGCTTATTTTGTGATTTTTTAAAATTACACGACTTGGTACTATTAGTTCGACGGTAAAAACCAAACCAATGTATGGATGACATAGAATTTAATATAATTTGAAAGAGAATTAAATTTCCTTCAAATTAAACATAGTACCCAAGTAATAACTCCCTATAAAACGTTTATTAAATAACATTAAAGTTAAAAATTGTTGTTTCCAGAATTTTTCCTTTAAACTTCAAGGCTCAATTAAACCAGTTGAATTTGCCGTTTTCTTATGTCCAATTACATAAAAAACTCCCTTATTTATTTATGTTTAAAATTATGTATAAATATCAAGGGGTCATAAGAGGAAAAATTTGAGAATTTCATAAAAATGTTGTTAAGGTACATTAACACGATTGGCATCATCATTCGGTATTGGCTCTTAACACCAAATTTATCACTGTATTTGTCTCCAATTTCTTTACCAGCTGAATCTGTTGACTAAATCAGCTGACTGGGAATTACAATAGTAATAATCAGCTGATTTTTTATTGTTTTATTGTAAAACTGTTTATTCATGTTCTTTTCAATTGTGCACTCCAAGTAAAACGTAACTGATGCCAATAATGAGAGTTATCATTGTTGTTTCGAGTTGTCATGTCGCTTACCAATGAAAAATAGGTGGACATTATGTGGTTTACGGGTTCTGTGCCTATAATGCAGCGGAAAGCCATCGCGATTGCCGTCGCTGCTATCCAAACAGAATGCATCTGAATGAACTTACCTTTGTTAACGTTCATCGCTGTTCCTGGTACATGGATCTTCTGATCATGTAAGGTTTGAATTGAACGTCTGGATCGGACTCATTGGAAACTGGCTCATAAGACCTTATGTAGACCTTCGAACATCCTTAAATGGCATTCAGTAGCTGGACTTTCTTGCTGAAACATTACCATCGCTCCTTGAAGACTCGGATTTTCGTCAACGTATTATCTTCCAAGGAGACGAAGCACTCCCACACTTCAGCGTTGAGGTCCGTCAGCACATCAGTGATACTTTTGACATGTGGATCGGAAGATGATGAACAATCGCTTGGTCTCCGTGGTCTCCAGACCTCATACCCCTTGACTACTTAGTTTTTCGCATACCAGTTCGAAATGTAGTTAAGGAACAGGATTTTGAAAGCTTATGAACTTCTACTTAATGAACTGAACTTGAAGGCTACTGTGAGGGAATTCAGGAATAGGTTTTGCATGTGTATCAGGGTAAACGGTGGACACTTTCAAAATCTCCTAAAATGATAAAATCGGTTGACATATGAGATACCAAGTGTATGTAAAACACATAATGAATTATGTGTTTATTTTTCATATAAAATCTGCTGATCACAATTATCGGAATCCCCAATCAGCTAATTTAGTTAACAGATTCAGCTGTTAAACAAAATACAGATTTACAATAATTTATTTCATGTTTGAACCAATGCGATGAATCATAATAATGTACATTAACAACATTCTTATGAATAAAAACCAGCATTTTTACACTTACGACCACCGCATTCATTCAAAAGCCTTCTTTTTGGATAGCAGCGACGCGACGGTAATCGTGACGGCTTCCCGCTGCATTATAGTCACAGAACCCGTAAACCACATAATGTCCACCTATTTTTCATTGGTAAGCGACATGACAACTCGAAACAACAATGATATCTCTCATTAACGGCATCAGTTACGTTTTACTTGGAGTGCACAATTGAAAAGAACATGAATAAACAGTTTTACAATAAAACAATAAAAAATCAGCTGATAATTACTATTGTAATTCCCAGTCAGCTGATTTAGTCAACAGGTTCAGCTGGTAAAGAAATTGGAGACAAATACAGTGATAAATTTGGTGTTAAGAGCCAATACCGAATGATGATGCCAATCGTGTTAATGTACCTTAACAACATTTTTATGAAATTCTCAAATTTTTCCTCTTATGACCCCTTGATATTTATACATAATTTTAAACATAAATAAATAAGGAAGTTTTTTATGTAATTGGACATAAGAAAACGGCAAATTCAACTGGTTTAATTGAGCCTTGAAGTTTAAAGGAAAAATTCTGGAAACAACAATTTTTAACTTTAATGTTATTTAATAAACGTTTTATAGGGAGTTATTACTTGGGTACTATGTTTAATTTGAAGAAAATTTAATTCTCTTTCAAATTATATTAAATTCTATGTCATCCATACATTGGTTTGGTTTTTACCGTCGAACTAATAGTACCAAGTCGTGTAATTTTAAAAAATCACAAAATACGCCATTACAGCTACACGGTTAAAGTCAGATAAGGGGTTATATATATTTTTGTGTTTCATTTAATAAGTAAAATCAACCGTTAAAATTAATGTAGTCAGTAGAGACTCACCCTGTATATTTATTTCACAAGGGCCGAAAATGAGGTTTTGTAGATCGTGTATCAAATTCGAGACAAAGTCGAGAAATGAAAACGATCGAGAGCTGAAAAAACCCTTTCTGCCGAGGTGCCAACGCAATTTTTCACCACACTTCACATTGAAATATACCCTGTACAATATTAAGAATCTGATTATTTACTGGACACACTGGAAAACAAAACTTTGAGGTTATGAGCGATGATACAACTTCTTTGACATGGTTTAAAGAAACACAGCTATGGAAATCGTATGATCGCAACCATCATGTCTTTGGAACCTATTGAATGCCGTCTAATTATGTGATGTTCTTATCTTGTTTCAAGCAAATAAACGATCAGCTGACTTTCGGCCCTCTGGTGAAAAAGAGCTACCAAATGATGTTTGTAAAACAGGCCTCTGGTTTCGCCCACCAAATGACATTTGTAAAACAGGCGTCTCGGTCGTAGAGTGGTGAAAATTTATTTTAAACCCAAACCGTTTTGAAACATAGTTTTTTTTTTAAGAAAAGCAAATACTGAATATTTTGATATTAACTCATTTTGGTTTACTTTTGCAGAAGGGTTACACCTAATTGGGGAAGTCATTGGGAACCTATAATGTCAGGAGAACTATTGACTTATAATCGTTACCAAAATACAAAATAAATTTGTCTGAAACCTTATCTAACTTTTTTAAAGGGTTTTACCCTTTAAAATGAATAACAATTTTAAAGATCACAAACCAAAATAATCGGCTGAGCTATGTTGAGATGAAACAAGGTGGTTGGTATTTCAGTTATAGTTTAGTTATTTATAGTTTATTTTTTACTTATTTAAATTAATTAACAGTTAAATTCATACAAGAACAATTTAAATTTAACCAACCATTAAATCATTTTATAAATGCTCTATAAGTTGGTATCAGTGTATTTTCATAATTAGGTTTCTATGTATTAGGATGATTTTGGCAAACAGCATTTTGTGTACATTTTGATTCAGCATTTAAGTTAGTAAATTAAATTGCTGATACATAATTTTATCACTTTTCTGGTCTAAGAAGAAAGAAGGTTGTAAGGTAAGGTTGTAAGAAGAAATTATTAAAATATAAAAAAAAACTGAAAGTGACATACTAATAGCAAATGGTGTAACCCTTCTGTGGAAGTTGTACCCTCATTTTCTTTTCTACATAGATAGAGTATACTCTTTAATTTACGATTTTATATGTTTTACTAAACACAATAACCACATTTATCATTGATATTAATGTCTGACACATCAATATAAGTCTAGCAATTAGTTAATTTATAAAATGGGGTTTTTTAAGTATAAAACAAAGAAGTATTGTTTCCATTTATTAATAAAAAAAAAATGTATATTCATATTCACGTTATAACAAGTGAAAATTGCAAACCTGGACACTCCATGGATAAAAATTACATCAGACAGGAGATGTTCACTTTTAAATGATTTATTTGGATATTTCATCTCACTGCAGAACCAATTTTCATAATTTTTTATGGGACTGGAATGTTTGGTTTGATTACTTCCTCGTTGACCTTTCGTTCTTCTCACTGGACTCAATGTAAAAATAACAGAACTATTTAAAACGTTATTTTGGAATCTGCGCTGCTATAAATGATAAACAAAGCTGCATTTATGCTTCATGTAAAACCTCAAAAACAGCAAGGGGTACCTCTTTAATTTTTCTTTGTCTTCACGTGCTTCCACGTCTTCATCCATTCCGTCATGATTTTAAGCTTGTCTATAACATGCTGTCCAGATTGTGAAGAAGAGATTGCACATCTTAGGGTAGTTGCATCAAACTGAACTTTATTGTTCAATCAGTCAAATGTATCATTATTTTAAATGAATGTAAAAAATTAAAATTAATAAAAATTAAAAATAAAAATAAAAATAAAATAAAATAAAATAAAAATAAAATGAATTAAAATAAAAATTAAAAATTAATTTTTAATTTTTATTACCGACAAACTTTGCTGTTAGCTCAGCGGCCACTGGCAGATGTAGCAACAGTGGTTACCAAAGCTGCTCGAATAAAGTTGCTCAACAATTGCGTCGCAAACTTACTTTTCATTTCAAAAGTATTAGGACACATATGAGTGAAAGTTTGACCAAAAATCTTGGTTTCGCTGGTCTCATATATAAATCATGCAATTTCGCTATATATAGATACGTTTTTTCTTTTACATTAATTGGATGATTTGCTCCTGATATATTGGGTTTTAAACTCAGTGCTTACATTTTTTTTTAAAGGGACTAGTGCAGAGCACACGCGGCTGAATCCGTACGGGGATTATTGTAGTTGACGTCGTGACACTCGGGGCAAAAAATCTCCAACTGGACTCAGCCACCGAGTGAATTTATAGGGGGATTGTAAATATTCATTTCGGAAGCATTTTACACATTAGTTCAGGCTAGAACTAATGGGCATTATCAACGTGATGGGCAGGATTAAGCCCTCATCCCAAAGACCAGAGTCCCGCGTTCTAACCTTTTACAAGTTTCACAGTTATTTGTCTTAAAGTTTAATAATATGCAAACTCATTTATACAAGTGGATGTATGTTCTGTGGTACCGTTACTGAACTGTAAATATCCAGTAAATACAGCTTTTCACTGTACCTAAAAAGAGACATAAATTTAGAAAATAAATATAAAGTTTGGAAAATTAATAGAAACGATTATACCTATGCTTTTATTCAATTTGACCTCTGTGAATACGTAGAATCGTACTTTACCGAGCAGCTTACTGTCGAAGTATTTACATTAAATTACATTATTATAGACTTTTGCCGTGATTAAGCAGTTGATTTATCATGAAGCTTGGCGCTACAATCCTGGACATTATAAAAAAATAACACCGGGAAGGCAGGGTATGCTACACCCGGGATCACTGGCGGGGGGTGGGGAGGAGGACGATGACGTAGTGACCGTCGTATGACGTCATTGGAATCGATGTTGAAGCGAGAACCACTTGTTGACAATAATTCGCTCCCCCTACAGCCCAGCCAATTGTATGAATTTTAGTTCGTAAGTACAACAAAGAATCAAAAATAATAAAAAAATCAAACAAAAAATGTTTATATGTTGGTCTACTTACAAGAAAGTTTTATTAGCCAATTTCCTGTGGAATTTACAGTGAGCTATTGGCATTACCCGCACCGTGGATATGGGATCATGATTATTTTTTGTTTTGGGGTCCCAGATGCAAAAAACTTTCCGAAAGGTATATATTCACAATGTCCCAAAATAACCTGAACATTTTCAAAACTTAATAAAATCCATACAGGCAAATGTAACCAATTTTGCAGGTAACCCGTGATACCTAATCTCATGAGGTTTCTTCCAACGTTATTAATAAATATCCTCTGGTTCAATGTCGTTGCTAACAGTGTTAAAATTAAAATCGTAACCTACAATAAATAACTGGGCATGTCAGGCCCTCAACCATGACGATCCCAGGGCTTGTCACTACGTTTTTTTGGGTCTGTGGGACTAAATTTAAGAATATGTGTTAAAATTAACTATAACAAAGTTAAAAAAAACAAATTAACATGGGACAATTTTCGAAAAAAGTTACTTAATAGCATTTTTTACATGCATTTTTGGAGATACTGACTCGGGACAAACACCTATCATTGTTAGGTGGCTAATCCTTTATTTTGACAGGATAATAATTTTCGGCCGCCATATTGGATATCAAACTGTCGTTATTAGGATTGTTATTATTTCCGGTAATTTATAACGGGTTTTAAAATGTGTGACTTAATGCTGCACATAACGAATCGTGATTAAAATGTTACGGGAGGATACATTAAATACATTACTTGAAATGGTAGGTGTTTTGGTATCCTAAAAACAGTGTGTCGATCCAACGCATAACAAGCATGATTTATGAACTATATTGTGAATAACAAGTCATGTTCCTCTCACGTTGAATCATACCAAAGCAATTTCATTGACGATATAAGCTAAGCAATTAATAAAACAATAGTAATATCATTGCAAACTAATTAATCTATTATATTATATCTATTACATATCTATTTTGATCTGTTGAACTGCACTCACTCGACACACAAATAATAATTTATCAACTAAAATGATAGTTTTAGATAATCTTTATTATTTTGATATCTTTCTTAAATTTAATTTATACATTTCCTCAATCACTATTAAGCCCTACTTGTCAACACTAAGGACGCTACTGAATATTGGTCTCTGTAGACAATTTCCAATGGGAAGCTTGTCGGTTGCTGGAATTTATCGGATACAGTAACAATAAACGGGTCCATTTCGCTGGCCCGGCCATGTTTGAAAATCAATATATCAAACATACCACGATTTAATACTCAATTAGTACTAACTAGTACTCGAATACTAGATTTAGTACTCCAAGCATTACCGAGTTATTAACAATAGTATGATGCCGGGCCAGGGAAATGCTAGCCCGGCCATGTCAGAAAACGCGGATTTCAACGGTGCCACGATTTAATACTCAATTAGTACTATTTAGTACCCAAGTATTAGACTTAGTACTCCAACCATTACCGAGTTATAAGCCATAACGTATTATAGGGGCCAGAAATGCCAACCCGGCTATGTAAGAAAATGCGGATTTCGACGGTGCCACGATTTAATACTCAATTAGTACTATTTGGTACCTAACTATTAGATTTTGTACTCCAACCATTACCGAGTTATAAGCCATAACGTAATATAGGGGCCGGAAATGCCAACCCGGCTATGTAAGAAAATGCGGATTTCGACAGTGCCACGATTTAATACTCAAGTAGTACTATTTAGTACCCAAGTATTAGATTTAGTACTCCAACCATTACCGAGTTATAAGCCATAACGTATTATGAGGGCCGGAAATGCCAACCCGGCTTTGTAAGAAAATGCGGATTTCGACGGTGCCACGATTTAATTCTCAATTAGTACTATTTAGTACTCAAGTATTAGATTTAGTACTCCACCCATTACAGAGTTATATAATACTTGGGTACTAAATAGTGCTAATTGAGTATTAAATCGTGGCACCGTCGAAATCCGCATTTTCTTACATAGCCGTGTTGGCATTTTCGGCCCCCATAATACGTTATGGCTTATAACTCCGTAATGGTTGGAGTACTAAATCTAATACTTGGGTACTAAATAGTACTAATTGAGTATTAAATCGTGGCATCGTCGAAATCCGCATTTTCTTACATAGCCGAGTGGCATTTCCGGCCCCCATAATACGTTATGGCTTATAACTCGGTAATGGTTGAAGTACTAAATCGAATACTTGGGTACTAAATAGGGCTAATTGAGTATTAAATCGTGGCACCGTCGAAATCCGCATTTTCATACATAGCCGGGTTGGCATTTCCGGCCCCTATATTACGTTATGGTTTTTAACTCGGTAATGGTTGGAGTACTAAATCTAATACTTGGGTACTAAATAGTACTAATTGAGTATTAAATCGTGGCACCTTTGAAATCCGCGTTTTCTGACATGGCCGGGCTAGCATTTCCCTGGCCCGGCATCATACTATTGTTAATAACTCGGTAATGCATGGAGTACTAAATCTAGTATTCGGGTACTAGTTAGTACTAATTGAGTATTAAATCGTGGTATGTTTGAAATATTGATTTTCAAACATGGCCGGGCCACCGAAATGGAGCCACAATAAACCTTTACAGTTAACACAAGTGCATCGTGCAATGGCCACAACTGGCAGCAGATTTTGAATTTTTTTTATAATTCTTCAACTAAGACAATACTGTTCTCATTAATCAATCAATCGATCAAAGAAAATTATTTTTTTTACAGCTACACACATGTTAATAACAACAAAAATCACATGTGTCAAATAACCTGTAGGTGATTTGAATTTAAATATCTGGCTGTGTCACAACAATATTTGGGAATTCTGTTGGATACAAAATGAAATTTCAATCTTCCCGAGCATACTCCCGGCTTTCTATCCTTTATCCACTCCTCAACAGAAATTCAACACTTCGGTCATCTTATGCAATTTTAGTTTATAAAACCATTCT
Source organism: Flexamia atlantica (assembly GCA_035578135.1). Taxonomy (NCBI): domain Eukaryota; kingdom Metazoa; phylum Arthropoda; class Insecta; order Hemiptera; family Cicadellidae; genus Flexamia; species Flexamia atlantica. The sequence goes on along the minus strand of JAQJVK010000057.1, from coordinate 777,039 downwards.
CAGGCCTCTTATTTAGTACGCCTGTCCAGTATGGGACTCTAAATTTCATCCAGCAAGATGTCGAAAACTCAAGCTTTTCAAAATAAAGTATTACGAATAGCTCTAAATTCTCCGTGGTTCGTTCGAAATTCTCAACTACATCGTGGACTGGACACTGTCCCGGAATACATTAATATATCAACACAGAAGTTCTCCCATCGATTGGAAAATGTTCCTGGTGCTGAGCATTTTGGAATCGGCCAGCCTCTGCAAAATAGGAGATTGAAACCAAGACTTTTTCAAGATATAATTCATTGACACTTATCAAAATTCACTATTATATTTTATAAACAACTTTCAAGTCAAAGGGAGTCTCCTAACGGAACGACCCCGATATGCGACTCTGTGCGTTACTTATTTTTAATATAGTTATAACTTCTGTGTAAAACATTGTATGTTGATCCAGAATAAAGTTTGTTAAAGAAATTGTCAAAATAATAGTAGTTTTCATTACTAGGAGCGAAAGTGGCTCTTTTTGGTACGAGATCGTAATTTACAGGCGAGGCGCAGCCGAGCTTGGAAATGCGATCGAGTACCAAGGAGACATTTTTGCTCCGTGTGATGAACAACTATTTTCATCATTATGTATAAATAACCATTTAATCCTTAAAAAATTAGACTACATAATTTTGAGGTTATCCAAAATAGTCATCGTCATTTACACAACTGTTAGTTGTTTACAAACACAAGTTAAGAAATCGTTCAACCTTTCAAACGTAACATAAACAAATTTTGACATTAGAGTACGGCAAAATTTACCATATGTTTTTTCAGTACTCCTATTCGAAATGATCCAAAAACGATCATTTTGCGTACGATTTAGAGAACTAAAAACGGCTGTTTTCGAGACAGTATGATGAAAAAATATAAGCACTTTAGATCTCACAGAAAAAAAACAAAATAACAAAGAAAGACGACATAAATAATTGAAATAGTACAAAAAATGCGCAGTGTAATCTTTTAGTAAAGCTTGATTTGTGGCTTAATATAGTTAATATATATTGTATAAAAGCCAAATTCCGTAAATTTTTTAAATTTGCACTCTTATTTAAGAGGGGGCTCCAGTCACGAAAAATATCGCGTTTCTATCTGCTCCTCCCATAAGGCCAATGTTAACTTTCTAATTCAGTACAGCCTCAACCGCTCAACCAAAATCGTTGATTTATAGCCCATTTGAAACAACAAAAAAAATTATCTAGCGACTTCAGTGAGCTTTTGTTTAGTTGTTAAAAAATCGCAAAAAATGATATTTTTGGAATTTTTTATAAATTATTCTGAATGTAATATCTAAATTCTGCTCACTGAAGTCGCTAGATAAGTTTTTGTTCTTTCAAATAAGCTATAAATCAACGATTTTGATTGAGCAGTTGAGGCTGTACTGAATTTCAAAGTTAACATTGGTCTTATGGGAGAAGCAGGTAGTCGCGCGGGATTGGAGTCCCCTCTTAAGAATGAATGAATGATACCTAAGGATGGATGCACCAAAATTCCCCGTAAATATTACACCTTAGTCTAGGGCCCGCAGAGCCTAGGCAACTCACCCACGTGACAGATGGCCAGGCATAGGCTTGAGCCTCAGAGTCCAGGTATCGCTCCCCCCCTACAGCAAGTAGTAGTGGAAGGCCGATTCAAGAACGATGAGGGGTACGAGGGGTACGATCCTATTCCAGGACATCTTCGATCCCATTTCAGGACGTCCCATTTTAGGACAAGTTCCGTCCCAAATCAGGACATTTAGGTGTGACCCTATTCCAGGACGCCTTCCATCCCACTCTAGGACGTCCCATTCCAAGACAAGTTCCGTCCCAAATCAGGACATTTAGGTGTGATCCTATTTCATGACGCTTTGGATCCCATTTCAAGACGTCCCATTCCAGGACAAGTTCCGTCCCAAATCAGAACATTTGACCCAACACCATAACAAGTCCAAACTTATAAAAAATAAAATAATTAAATAAATTGCATTTTTTATACCCTAAGCCTCTTAGCCAACATAAAAAATAAATTAAATAATTAAAATCATCGTATGTAATTAAAAATTCATTACACACCGGTCGAACCGAATCCATTACTTCCGCGTTCCGTATTCCGCATATCGATTCCACCGTCTACCGGCACATCGTTTCTATAAACCTCCAATATTAACTGAGCGATTCGATCACCTCTTTTAACGATGAAATCATCATCCGAATGGTTAAACAACAACACACGCAAATCGCCTGTATAATCAAAGTCTATCACGCCGGCGCCCACGTCGATGAAATGCTTAGCAGCTAAGTCACTTCGAGGTGCTACTCTACCGTAACATCCGCGGGGAAATTGAAAAGACAAGTCCGTCTTTATCAACTGTTTACCGCGACCGGGTACTACATAGTCATAAGCGCTTTTCAAATCGCAACCGGCCGCGTCCGGTGAACCTCTGACGGGTGGTGAGGCGAACTCTGACAATTTGAAATATTTAAAAGTGACAGACTCCATTTTTGTTACCTATATATTACATTCGCTTATATTCGCACTACATAAATTATTAAGCTGTTGTGCAAAAATACATTTCAGGAACGAGAAAAAAAAATTAAATCATAAATAAAATAACAAGTATAATCAAATAATAATAACGAATATTCAATCTCTCACAAACTTGATATCGTGTTTAAACTTATCATTCAACAATGGGATCTTTCCATGGTACACCACATACAACGGTTGGTCCGATTTCAATATCGCGTTTATATTTTTCGTAGTCATTCTCTCGTTCCAACTCTCGGGTAGTTGAAACCGCACATCATCACATGTAACCAAAACTCTAAGACCATAAGCATAATGAATTCTTTCTATGCTATTGACCAAATATTTTTTATCGATTTCTAAATCACTTATCTTCGCGAAAGAATTACCATTCACTTCGTCGAGGATATCTTTAAAATAATCCTTTTCCATTTCCATCTTTCTTCCGTCTATATATAAAAATATATTTTCATAGTCGAATAAAAAATTGAGAGCGTTTCAAAAGATGTAATAAATCATCGCTTTTGACGAAAACTAATTCATATTTAATTCCGACTCATCGACTAGTTTTAAATAAATGATATAATCGGGCAGAGCGTTTTGCAGGGGAACGTAGTTTTCATCCGTCAGATAAATGTTGATTTCTCTTATCGTCTGCGTGTTAGGTTTGAGCGGTATGTAATTTAAAACGGACGGTTTCTCGTAAATTTTATCTCTGTGTTCTCGCGGACTCGAGTGATATAACAACGAGGAGAAATCGTGTCTGTGCCGATGCTCCGCGTGATTGACATACGAATGTTCGACTAAATCGCAATGCACTTCGATCATGTGGAACGGTCTGATTTGTAATTTACTTTCCTCCTCATATATTGATAAAATCTTGTTCGCTGTAAACTGTAATTCGAATAAGGTTTCATCTTTTTTCAATTCATCGAATCCGAGAAACCGTCGCAGCTCGTTGTTTATATGGAACTTGACTGGAGATTTTATACAAATCTTAGACTGTGGGTCTCGAAAAATCTTAAACTTTTCCACATCTATCGCCGGTGTAAACTTATTAATCCTCATGAATTCCCTGATTTCTCTCTGCATAGTTTTCAAATCCCAAAACTCCGCATCAAAAGTTAGTGTAGGACGACTTATCTCCCCCATAGCAAAAGTAATTGAAGCCTCCTCGTTCAAGTTATAAAAATAGTTGTGAAATGAAAACCCCGTGAGCGCTAGATAATAACGCACGTCCTCTTTCAAGTGTATGGGGTTTTCGAGCTTCAATTGCAAATGCGGACTCTGACCCGTCAATCTGAAATACACCATTTCTCTATATATACTTTTTTAAATTGCGGTTAAGATTATTTATTAAGAGCGAGGGAGAAAAAAAAAATAAAATTATTCGAACCATCTCAAAAATGTGTATTTATCGTTTTGTAAAGCACGTTCTATCGTATTGAAATCCTGTCCTCTGGAAAAACGTCGCAATACCTCCAAACATAAATGACCGCATATCGGGGGATCGTCATAATTTTGATATCTCATATGATTATAAAAAATACCTTTAGTCATGTTTAGATATTTCTCCAATTCTAAAGGTGGAGGCGCCTCACCGAACGAATCGAAATATATGACATAATTACCTTTTTTCGTATAACAAGTCCAATGCGTGCCGCCCGACTCCAGATCACCTAGATTAATAATAGCACACTCGTTTTTGCGCGGCTTGTCGGGTAAACACTCTCACATAAAAACACTACGGAAATTGTAGATTTTCAACTTGTTGGCCCATGTCTCCAGTTCGGACATGGTCAGCGGAACTAGTTTTTTTTATCCTCTCTAATATCTTTAAGAGTCTTATGCAATTTTCTGCTTACACGTTTCTCCAGACCGGCTCCGGTTTTATCTTTATTAATCAATTCGTCCAGTTCATTGTCTATTAAATTTTTCAACCACGGCACGAAATCATTCTTCAACACAGGCGCCACTTTATTCTTTATCAGAGGTGAGGCGAATTTCTTAAAATACGGAATATTGTTTTCGGCCAGTTCTAAAACTTCCTTCAGAAGACCTCCATCGATCATTTCCTTCAACTGCGAATAATCAAAAATCAACCGTGTCCCTCTATTGTTTTTCAACGCTTTTTCCACTTGTTTGTTTTGATCACCATCGAGTGACACTTCGGTATTGCCATTTTTTAATTAATCTTTTGTTAAAGTAAGCACTGCGCGTTTAAGCTTCTTATGAGCTATCCGCAGCTTATTCAGTTGACCTTTGGTCAAATTTATTTTCCTCTTGTGATTCCCCATTATCTATGTATAAAAATTAATATTTTGAATTCATATAAAAAAATTAAAACTTGCCAAATGATTGATATTTTTTTCTATCGAACGAAAATTTAATTTCATTAATATAAGAGATGAATTCTTACTGTCGCACGTGTAAAACACAGACCGCGTCAGAGAACATGAAAATTGTGAAAACGAAAAATAAAAGATGGTCGGCGAGTTCCGATTGCGCGGTCTGCGGCGGCGTTAAAAACTCGTTTATCAAAGAACCGCCCGAAGTGGTGGAGGCGAAAGAACTGCACAAACCGGTAGTGAAAAAATTTATAAAACGCAGGATAATCATGAAAGGTCTGGATAATCTGTGGGCCGCGGATCTGCTCATCATGAAACAATTCGCCAGAGAGAACAACTGGTACAAATACATCTTAAACGTGATAGACTGTTTTAGCAAATTCGTCTGGTCCGAACCGTTGAAGAAAAAAGACGGCGCAGTAGTGACGGCCGCTTTTGAGAGGATAATAGAGAGAGCGAAAAAGGACGGTCACACTACGCCCGAACTGCTGCACACGGATAAGGGGACAGAGTTTAAAAATAAACCTTTTAACGACATGCTCAAAAACACGGCATAAAAATGTACCATACGGAGAGCGAGGAAAAGTCGGCGATAATCGAGAGATACCACAGGACGTTAAACGATAAATTCAGAGTCAAATTCCAAGTGAGAAACTCGCACAAATGGTACGACGTCTTACAAGAGCTCACCGACGAATACAACAAACATGATTACCACAGCATGATAAAAATGCGTCCGGCCGATGTCAATAAGAGCAACGAGTCCGATCTGTTGAAAATGTATCAGGAGCTCGAAAGTGAAGTGCCGCGTAAAAAACCGAAATTCGACGTCGGAGACAGAGTCCGTATAACAGCGAGTAAAGTCGTATTTAGAAATAAATATAAACAAAACTGGACTAGCGAAATTTTTGTAATCGCGCAAGTTTTAAACACCAAACCCGTCACGTACAAAATCGAGGCTCTAGACGGTGAAGAAGTGATCGGTGGTTTTTACGAGAGGGAACTGCAAAAGACGGAGTTTTGATTATTTAAAAAAAAACACTTAAAAATATAGACCCCTTAAAACTACAGGTCCTCGTAATTGTTTATTTTTAGACCCATGGTTTTGTAATATAAGCCTTACTAAGCTTTTATCGCTCGAAAAGGGTTGGGACACAAATCGTGTCCCAACCTGTTTTAGGAGGTCCCACCCCCTAAAACGGGGTGGGACCCAAATCGGGTCCCACCTAAATCAGTCCAAAAATGTTGATTTTTCATTAGCTTTCAAACCCGTCTGCTGTAGATGGTTTAATTTTTCATTACCACCTAACCCCACCTGCACGTCCTAATTTGGGGCTGTTATTTATAATATCAACTTATCCTAGTTTAGGACTTAACACATCCTAATTTAGGACCGTTATTTATAATATCAACTTATCCTAATTTAGGACTTAACCGTAAAAGCAAATGTATAAAATTTCACGATGACGATTTCGACCTGATTAACCTCGTTAAAAAAACATTGTCGGAAGTGATGTTGTGGTGAAATAAATACGTTTCCGATCGTACGAACTATATAATTTATTTTTTTATTTTTTTCGATCGTAATAAAACATTAACGTTCGATCGGTTGTTTTTTCTATAGTAGGTACGAAATGAATAACAATAATAATATGGATATTGCGAGTGATGAGATTTCCGACGAAAGTTCTTCATCGTCTTATAATTCTGATGTGTCCAACACAGATGAGGATTACATGGACGATATCGCGAGTAAATTCATTTTTAAAAATCAAAAGGTTACAGTGATTTTCGATGATGACGATAACTCGTGGTTTAATGGTAAAGATGTGGCTGAAATATTAGGATATTCCAATCTGAAGAAGGTCTTACAAACGCACGTTAACGATCGTTATAAGAGAAATCTGGCCGATTTAGTTGGGCCCCAATTTGGGTCCCAACCTATTTCGCACCATAAAGGCTTAGAAGTATACATATCCGAGCCCGGATTATACGAATTAATATTTTCATCGAGGTTACCGTCGGCGAACGACTTTAAACGTTGGGTCTTCGAAGACGTTTTGCCTTCCATCCGTAAATACGGTGAGTACAAACTCAAAAATAAAATTGTAACGCTCATGGAATCGATCGATCATATGGAAAATGAAAATCGTCGTTTAAACAATACGATACAAAACATGAAACCTAAAGTAGCTTGTATGCCTCAAAAATCGAACCTAAGACACGTCTTTGCCGTCTTTAAACGATATTCTTATGCGGACGGTATTTATACATACTACTGTGTAAGAACTGAAGATCGGTATTTTTCTACGGTTTATAAAAAGAAAATCGATGAAGGTTATTTACTTTTGTTTTACAAAGATGAAGTGCCGAACAGTATAAACGTTTTGAACTGTGTAAAAGATATCATGAGATACCGCAATATATCCTATAAATCACGCAATAATGTTGTAATCACGCCGTATAATTTCATAGAATTAGTAGAAGAATTCTTCAAAGATTTGAGAAAATAAATAGTAAACATTTTCCCATCCTAATAAATTCTTATTTCTCGTAATTTATTTTATTTCTTTTCTTAACCGGTGCATTATTTTTTTCCTCATAGAGAGTGATGGATATCGTCCCGTATTACGAAGAGAAGATCGAAGATAACCTTCTACCCCAACCATTACGTTGTCTGATAGTAGGCTCCTCGGGCTGCGGAAAAACAAATTTGTTGTTGAATTTTATTTATAATCCGCGCGGTCTCGTGTTTAGAAATTTATATGTGTTCAGTAAGTCTATAGAACAGCCGGCTTATGTAGAATTACGCGAAAAGTACATAGATGCTGAAAACAAGTTGAATAAGAAGATAGCATACTTTTTTAACAATTGCGAAGATTTACCTCCACTGGACGAGTGCAAGAAAAACTCCCTCGTGGTGTTCGACGACTGTTTGATGGAAAAACAAGAAGCGATAAAAGACTACTTCATCAGAGGTAGACATAAAAAACTGTCCTGCGTCTACCTCAGTCAGAGCTACGGTAAAGTCGACATGCAAGTGATACGGAACAACGTCAACCTGCTATGCGTCTTCAAACAAAACAAACACTACACGAAACGTATTTATGACGATTTCGTAGGATCGGACATGACGATTGATGAATTCGAAAAGATGTGTCAAAAGTGTTGGAGCGAACCGTTCGGATTTTTGACAATAAACACCGCTAAGAAAGCGCACAACGGAAAATACATGTTCAAGTTAAAAGACGAGTTAAACGATGTTATCGAACGATAATCGACGTGTATGCATCGTTTTTAATAAACGATTCATATACGTTATTTTCTAAGATCAATGTATATGAATCGTTTTATTTTTAAAAACAAAGTATATGCATCGTTTTTAATAATCGATTTGTAAACGTTATATTTTATAAAAACAACGTGTATGCATCGTTTTCGATTTTTATTTAAATTTATTTTTTTCTTTATTTTTTAAAAGTGAAACTCGAAACCCTAAACCTATATATATAGATAAGATGAAGAGGAAAAGCGATGATAAGGAGATCATCGGCACGCTGGTGAAAAAACAGAAGATGGCCGATAAGATGTGGCCGGACGATGCCGACGTACGAATGGCTAAAAAATATGAAAAGTTACAAGAAAAATGGCTAGAAGACAGTAAGAAAAATCAGATACGCGAAGCTGAGGAAAGGAGAAAGCTTTTCAGTTCACACCCTGTGTTAGTAAATGCCAAACCGAAAGAACAATTGTTAGCGCCTCCTCCTCACCGTGAAAACAAACCGATTACCGTCGCGGAGGCTAAGAGGTTGGATAAATTGGAAGATCGATTAAAGAGTGAATTCGACACGTCTAGAAGAGCGGAAGTCGAAAAGGTGCGCGAACGAGAGAAGCGACACGAACCCGTAGTTAAAGCTATAAAAGAACAGACGGAAACTTTAAAGACAGAGAAAAAACCCCGTGTCATTTTGAGAAGACCCATCCCCACTGTCAGACAGTTCAGACCTAGAACGTCGAGCACACCCGGTAGACCTGTAGGTAAAGTGGACAAAACACTTGGTAGACCGGTAGATAAAGCGGACGAAACGATAACTCCAATCGAGGACCCAGACGTATTCGATGCGTCTACAGTTTTATCACCGGCGCAAACTTCGCAGGAATTACAGAATCGTTCTATCCGCGAATTCACCGAAAACGAGGAAATTGGTGATATCGCAAAGCAATACCTCTCGAACTGTAACGATATGAGTTTCGGCGTTTATTACGATTTCACGAATAGCAAACTCGCGATCGGATCGCAAACCATATCCATCGAAAACAACGATATCATACTGGAGAGAACTATGGACAGATACGTAGGTACCGAGGGACTGTGGTCACTCTTGACTAGAGCGGAGATCCACGGTGTACAATCCACAGCCGCGGTCGGTACGACACCGAAGGAGAGACTCATAAGTATAGGCGCGTTCACTTCTCAGGACTTTGAAAAATATAAAGATATTTTAATCAAAACACACGCTCTACATCATAACAACGATCCCACCTCACCCAGACCCAAGGCGAGCGGTGGTTGGAAATGGAAGAATTTAATAAGTGACATATGGAAAGAACTCAAACAAAAGCCGTCTTCGTCCGGCAAAGGTCTACTCGTGGATACGAACAACCCCGTGGAATATAAATATATAGACGATTACGACGAGTTGTCGGAGAGAATAAAGTTTATACAAGCCGAGGAGGAAGCGGGAAATAATAATTTTAATAACGAAAAAATCGGGATCGTCAAGTTTATAAATAACGAGATCGAAAAACTGATCACTCGGCCGGAAGGTGCTAAACACATAAGACGATGTTTGTCAGCGTTAAAGGAAAATAATGTTAAAGGTGGTGAATTGTCGAATGGTGCGGATTTTAAGGTTCATGTGAATAAATTAGGTTTGGCATCGGATAGGAAGAAATATATGCGCATGTTCAGTAGGAGATGAATATTTTATTTATCCGACAATTTTAAAAGTATATTTTTTATTAAGTTTAAATCGTGTTTTTATTTTTTTTATTCGAAACCGAAAACTTAAAATCTAAATATAGATATGGAAAAGTATTACGAGGAAGCGTCTGATAAGATAGAGCGGTGCGAATTCAATACCGTCCAACCGGTGACCGATTTAAATTTAAATTCACCGAATAAGTTTACGACATTCTATTTTGACCATGGAGACGCGTTTTATGACAGGAAGATATTTTATCACATACAGGGGGAAGTAGTGAAAAAAGCGGATGATACGAAGTACGACGCGGCGGATCCTATCAAGTTGATCGATAATTTCCCGGCATTTTTGTTTAAGAGAATCGAATTAAAAAAACACAATCAATTGATAGACTGTGTTGATGAAGTCGGTATCACAAGTACAATTAAAGCTCTAACAACTTATAGTAAATCGGGTGAGAGCACTGATTTTACGATGGGATTCAAATCTAAATTCGAAAAAGGGGTGGGTGGGTTCGAAGCTTATGGCCCGTTGTCACATCTGGGTCTTGGGTTTTTCGACGCTCTGAGATATCCGATATTCAAAGGAGGTTTTGAAATAATTTTTACAAGAAACGAAGATGATGACGTGATATACCGTTGGAAGGAGGGTACTGGCGCTAACGAAAAAACGGCGGCCGAGGCGAAGATAAAAATCACGAGTTTCGTGTTAAAAGTACCCTTAGTCGATTATGAAGGAATAAAAAAATTACCACTCATACAAGGACTAAAACAATTGAGTGATAAGGGCGATTTGACATACAGGTATTACCAGTGGCAGTGCATAGAAAAAAACTTTGTGTCGGGGTCTTCATATAGTTTCGACATATCCAACTTGTACCGGAATATATCCAACCCGCTGTTTATAATCATAGGTTTACAGACCAGCCGTAAAAACAATCAAGAGAAGGATCCGAGCCGATTCAACGCTGTAAACATAAAAAACTACCACGTTTTAATCAACGGACAACGGTATCCGAAGGAGGAGCAAAATTTGGCGATAAATAATAAACATTATAGTATTTTATACGGGAGTTATTGCTCAATCAGGCAGGTGTTATTCGGAGATGAAGATGTTTATTTAAACGATGTCGATCTTGTAGACAAGTATCCGTTGTTGGTAGTCGACACGCATCACTACCCGTTCTCCACTGATAATAAAAGAAAAGATATTCAAATAAAATTGGACTTTACTAACGCCGTCGCCAGTCCGGCGGCGGATCAGGGGACCACAGCGTACGTGGTAGTTGTATCGGAGATCGGCTTCACTTACGATTTGGAAAGGAATTTAATTAGAATGTTTTGAGATGTATATATATTTTTGAAAAAATAAACTCTACGATATAAAGGGTTAGAAAATCATTAAATATTTTTTTAATTAACATATATCTTACCTTAGAATTTGAAGATGAATTTTTTTCTTTTTTAAGTGTCGGTGGGTATTAGTGGAAAGCCCTATCACTACGGCAAAGTTCCCACCTTCGACAGGGAACTTCTTTATGACGAAACATAATTATCGTCATACGTTATGAGAGAAACATGGAAATCCTAAAATAGGACCCTTTCTGTTGGACAGGGGTCCTAAAATGGGGTGGGACCCATATTGGGTCCCAACTAAAAACTGTTCAAAAATGAGTCATTTTAAAGGTTTTTAGAGAAAAAAACTCATATTTTCTAGTCAAAGTCTAGTACTGAATTTATATCTTTGTTTTTAATAAATATTTTTTTTATCAATTATAAAATTTACAATTCGAAGAGGAAAAAATAGTTTATCCATGATAAAATCGATAATTCAAAGGGGGTAACGATTCGTTACCCCTTTATAAGGAGGAAAAAAATTAAATAATATTTTTAGTAATGATCGAAATATGTCATGTATAAGTATTTAAAATATAAACAAACTCGTACCTTCTAATCCATGTCCAGTGCGGCATTCGCTTCGATATTAATCAGATGCTCGATAGGGATATTGTAGTGGCCCCAGGGAAGAGTCTCCACGCCGTCTTCACAGATATATCTCTTATCATCAGAGGGGGAGAGGGCTATCTTGCGCTGTTTGATCGAATATAAATCATGGTGTTTGCTTCTAATGGTGTTCATTGTCTCATAACTCACTTCTTTATCAAACAAACAGTTTTTATAGTCTTTTATCGACAGAAAGTCAACGACATTCTTTTTTATCCCCTTAGCTTTTTTAATCCCCTCACCTTTTTCTTTTTTATCCCCCTTCTTCTTATTCTTCTTCTTCTCCTCCTCCCTCTTCTTCCTCTCCCCCTCAGAGTCGTAGGCGTACATTTTCGAACGTAACCCGACGAACTCATTCATAACATCACCGGCCAGTTCGTCTTTCCATTTGCCAATTACTTTTTTATTCACACGCGGCATGTTATAGGGGTTATCCGCTTTGTAATCGCTGGTATCGAAGTGGTCGATCATACTTTTTATATCCTCATAAATATCTTTTGTTTTGACGCTATAAGTCAGGCTGTCCGTGTCAGTGTACTGAACTCTGGCTTTATCACCGTATTTCGCTCTCATGACATTGTAATGAAAGTCATAAACGGCTATCTTCGAAATATCTAATATTGACATGCCTACGTAGATCGGTTTATTAAAGTATAATCTGGTTTTGCCCATATGCACGGCCGCAAATGTCTCTGTGAAGACGGTGACTGATTTAAAGTTCGGTCTGGCCACTAGTTTGTCAATTTGCCTGTCGTGCGTGGCCAGACGTACGTCTACGTGCTTACGTATGTTCTCCATCGTTTTACCAAACACCGCGTTATTCATCAGTTTATAAAAATCTTTCTCAAACTCGTTGGTCGCTTTTGTCCTCATATCGGTGTTCATATCGATATATTCTTTCAACCATGCCGATTGGCGGAATTTAATGCCCCTGTGGATCTTTTTTAACTCCATGCCCAATGACAGGTAGAGCTGTAGGTTTTGGTAGTGCACCACGTATTTATCCTTATCGTATAAAGTCGTTAAAAGCTTTCTCTGATTAAAACCGGGTGGGCATCTGTTTTCTGGTGCTAACGGGAGGTCTTTGTGGGAGTCGTGTAATTTCCTGGGGTATTTCAAATCTACTTCTAATATAAAACCATATGCAGATTCGTTGTCGATCCAATTTCCATCTTGCAGATCACTTTCGATATCTCGTAATTCATCTTCACCCACCCAATTAAAATCGCTCTGAGGTAAATACTTCGACATGGCCCATCCGTACAAATTATTTACATCCAAATAAATGAGATACTCTTCGGGCTTTTCAGGATCGTAATCTGGTAAATATCTGTTATTGGCTCTAGTATATCTGTGGGAGCACTGAGAAATTCCGCCGCGAATGCCCTTGGTGATCATAAGTTCCATGTCGGGATCAGTCAATAACTCGAGAGCAACACCGGTCTTTTTTAACATGGCGTCCCAAGCCAGACCGGGACTCGTAAAATACCAAGCGGGATCGAGTTTGTAAGTGTCCATGCACACTTCACGGAAGTTTTCAACTATGTCGGCCAATAGCAGTGTGTCGGTTTTGTTGTACAAAAGCGTGTATTCCTTCATATTCTTAATCTCAAATTCATTCCACACTTTACGCGCGTGCTCGTAATCTTCATCTTTAACAGTTGTCTTATTCAATTCGTTATCAAAATTTTTTTGGGAAGGCAGAGACGGGTAGTCGAATTTTTCCATACTATCCATAAAATCGTAGGGAAAGATGCCTTTTCTCAAAACTAAATCTAACTTGTCGTTTTCGAAAAACTTTGCTACGTGTTTGAATTTATCTCTGGTCAGGTTCTTCGCGAGACTTTCTAAGCTGTAGTTCATAAATCTAAATGAGTCTAAAAATCTCAAGTTTACTCCACCCTCTACTTTGAGTTCAAAAGATATATATCGTTCTTCAGTCGTGGCTAAGACCGCTATCTTGTTCTGTTCGAATCCCAATAACTTGACGAACAGATGAGCATCGTAATTACTCAAGTTGTGGACAAAGATGGGTAAAAAGTGCGGTTTTCTAAAATTCAAATTGCACGAGTTGTGCGCCACCCCTCTGAATTTACCAGTCAAATGGTCATGGTCAAAAACACGTTTGTCAGTCTTCTTAGGGTCTTTTTTATTTACTTCAAACACTTTTTCACATATATGGCAAATATTAACACCATTAATCTTCGTTTCATAATCTTCTTTAGTTATATTCATGGGTTTTGCGGCCTCTCTACTATATAAATTTTCCAAGTCTCGCGATATCTGAGTTATGGTTTCTACAAAAGTTTTTGCTGTGTCGGGACCGAAGCTCTCATGATATAAATCAAACGGGATATCATAATCATCGTCAGCGGTGGTTATATATAAAGAAAAACTGGCGGCTTCGTGCGATTGATACTTTTTCGTATACGACTCTTTTTCATCGGTTGGAGTGGGCTCATTTTCATCTGAGACCGGTTTCAATATACATTCAAAATCAACATAGCCGACAAAAGGAACTTTCATTTTTCTATATTTATTTTTAAAATTAATAAAAGGAGGGGACCCGTTTTTATCTACTTCAGGCATCACAATTTTCACAGGGTCTTGGCCGACACAAAATTCTTTATGTTTATCTAGCTTGGATTCTTCTTTGAATTCCGTCAGACAGCGATTACAAATATGCGATTCAACAGTGTTTGGCTCTCTACAGACCGCCTTGTGATCGTTTAATAATTTCTTTTTGCTGAAGGAAATTAAGCAACGGTCACAAATATATTTTTTATGTTGGTGTTTTGAAAACTGTCTGCTAACCAATCTACTCATATTTTTTATCCAACAATAGTGGGTGTTTTTGTTCTCGTCTTTCAAATAAAAAAGATTAACATGCCGGTTGGGGATTTCATTTTTTGTTACGTACAGGGGATAAATATCATAAGTGTCGTCATCATCTCTTTTCTTCGGTTCAACGGGGAAATCTTCAAAATCATCTCTGTCCCTAATCGTTTTCATTATCTCGCACGTATAAATATTGACTGATAATCCGGCTCGTCTCTCAAACTTTGATATAATACTCGCTTTTAGTGGGACGGGAAATGGAATATCTTTTAAAGCCTCATCAAATTCATGTTCGTATTGTTTGTAATGGTGAATTCTACGGGGTTGATTGGCGGAATCAACAGGGTGTAGTGCAGAAAGAATTGACCAGAGGAAACATTTTTGATCATCATTTTTAACATTTAAAATTGCTCTCTTTAACACAATTTCTTTCGGTAGAGGGATATAACTTGACCCCCCACGGAACGGGTTATAACGGTTAATATGAAGTTCTAATTCATCGATGCTATATAATGACCAGCCCGAACCGCGGTTTTGAAAATCTTCCATTTCTTTAATAAGTTTTTCTTTAGCGTCATCAAAATACCCCGACACATCTGTACTCGAGAGTATAACTGCGTTTTTAGTTTTAAAATTAAATTCAGCAATCTCTTCTGCTTTCGAATAATCCATATACAACACCATTCTTGTTTTAAGATCCGCCTCATTACGATGCTCATTAATTTTATTTATGATAACATCTTTCAAACTACTCAAAAACAGTATCGGATCTTTCATAGCATTTTTATTCTTAACGGTATAAACATTTAAACGTCCGTTGAAAGCTGTTCGGGACAGTTCAATTTCCGGTTCATGAGGGGGAGAAGAACCTTTTACATAACCGGCAATTTTACTCACGGTTTTACTAAGAATATTTAAAATAGGTGTATCAAGCCGCGGTCGTTTAGCGGGAGGGGGGCTTACATCATCATCATCAACAACACCTCCACGGTTCGAAATTAATTCAGGTTGTTCAGGCTTTTCGTGGGTTTTCAAGTGGTAGCTCAAATTACTTTTTCTTATCAATTTACTACATCGGGGGCATTTAGTTTTATAATCAATACTTGCTTTTTTCTTAATGGGGGATTTTTGGTTTCGAACTGACACTTCACATCTACTAGTACTAGGTTCCGATATATCTCGAACCAATATTGACGTTAGATTCCAACGACTTTGAAGGTTGATCCAGAACCCCCATTTCTCCACTACTACTACATATTTTCAGATGACGACTGAAGTGTTGACTTTTAATTTTCTTGTTGCATTTATCACACGTCTTAACTGAATAACGTGCGCTAGCATCTTTATTAGGATTCTTCGAGCATATTTTAATATGATGAGACATATTGGACTTAGCAATAGCTTTATCGCAGAATTCGCAGTTAACTCTCAACGATTCCATTTTTATAAAACCTACAATAGAAAATAAAAATTATAATATAAATAAATAATTTAAGAACTCTCAGGAAATTTGAATAATTAAGAGAGCGTTCAGCGTTTCTCTTGTTTTATAAACTACACTAACTCACAATATTTTAACTGTTTAAAAAGAACCATATTTATGTTTCAACTATAAACGTGAAATCCTAGTATGGGATAGAAGTAGTCCCGGAATAAGACGTCCTAGAGTGGGATGGAAGACGTCCTGGAATAGGATAACACAACCGTCCTGGAATAGAGTAGCGATGACCTTGGACTTTGCGCTCGTGGCGCGCGCGAGAAATAATGACGTAGCGATGACCTTGGACTTTGCACTCGTGGCGCGCGCGAGAAATAATGACGTAGCGATGACCTTGGACTTTGCACTCATACATCAGCGATGACCTTGGACTTTGCACTCATACGTCAGCGATGACCTTGGACTTTGCACTCATACGTCAGCGATGACCTTGGACTTTGCACTCATACGTCAGCGATGACCTTGGACTTTGCACTCCACAGCTACGTCACAACTGATGACGTCACGGATCGTACCCCTCGTACCCCTCATCGTTCTTGAATCGGCCTTCCACTACTACTACAGCATCCTGAACCGGTGTCGACTCATGCACAGCAAAAAATAAATTGAAGAAACCAACAAATCCACATTTGTTGAGCGATTTTTACAAATTTATTTGCTGAAACAACAAATGGTTTGTGTCGGAATTACCAAAACTATTTTGTTGGATTTATTATTATTTTGTTAAAAATACATTACAGTATAAATACCAATGTGAATTGTATTGAAAATAAACACATTGGTATTGCCAGCAAAATGTTCCATACATTTGCTATTTTAACACTAATTTTATTTGCTATAATCACCAATGTTATGTTATTCCTACAAATTAAATTTGCTATCCCAGCCAATGTGTTACAACCAAATGACATTGATAAACCGAACAAAAACATTTGCAGGTTGTACATCTGCAAATGCTTTTTGCTCGGTTTACCAATGTTTTTGTTGTTCCAGCAAATCTATATTTTTTCTGGGTGCCAGTAGTGGTAGTGCCATGGCCCTCTACCTGGGAATCATTCGGGATTCCAGCCTAGATCCGCCGGGATCAGCATATCAGGGCCACGAGCGTGAACGGTGCAACCATAGGTTGTACAGGGCAGCGCTCTCATCTCCTCCCGAACGGTCTTGGACACCATGACTGGCGCACCTGGGAGCGAAGGTGTATCCTGGTTCTACATATCTACGCACCCCCTTGGCCCCGATCATCGTAAAGCACAGTCTGTGTAGGCGCGTGTTTCGATGACGTCAGTATATGTCCATGTCAATCGCAGACCTCCCGTCAACCAAAACATGTACTTTCACAATCCTCCAGGCTTCAAAACAACTATTTCAAAACACAAACGTGTACAGCCTCTCCCCCTGATATTGATCTGCCACATATACTTTGTTCTGCAAAAACGTATGAGTACATACATGTGCGATTAAGTATTTACAGATCGCCTGCTGGTCAAAATTCAACCGAACAATAATTGGGTTTACTTAAAACATGTGACTGTACTTGTTTACATTTGGTTGTTATTCCGTAACAAGCATGGCAACTCATAAAGCCCATATTATTTTTTTTACAATTTCAAACTGTTTATGCAATTAACTTGTAATGGGATTGGACACATCTACAGGTAAGCAATTTTCTGGCAGTGTACTTAGATTTTCCCTAAGTTGCACACAGGATGAGAAAAAGGTAAATCATGTTTTCCTATGAATTATATGGGTACCCGCCCCACCATCCATTATAAAAATGGGCCGTGTTGGTAGCCTAATGGTTAGCGTCTTGGACTTCAAGAGGTCGCGGGTTCGATTTCCGGCATGCCCACACAAATTTGATGGGTTTGGACCGCTTTCCCTTACAAGCGTTTGTGTAACTCTTGTAAAAAATGCAATTGGCGTAAACCCTACAAAAAATGTAATTTTTAGCGAATTTCCCCTATAGGGAAGAAGCTATTACCGTAGGTCTCATGGTAAGACCTAAGCTCGGGACCACTATAACTTTTCGTTTTGGGGCCCCCAGAAGCAAAAAACACTATTCGTTCGAATTTATATATATATATCTATATCTATATATATATATACAGGTATACACCACCTTTCGGGGACTTCAAAAACTGAGACTCTGAAACTTATACTAACGTACATATTCGTCATATTTCAAGGACCTATATACTGAAACCGTGTATAAGACGTTTTGGGGACCTGAGTTTACCAGGACCTCAACCTGAAAAGCGCGGGAAGCGTCTTGTTGCTATTTTCTTTTAACCACACTCCCCTCCACACACTCATCTCTCCTCTCTCTCTCTCTTACCCTCTCTCTATCTCCCTCTTGACATGTTGCAATCGTAATCGTAAAACATAATTGAATCTAAAACATTCAGGAATTCGTCATTTGACAGAGGGACTCAAAGCGGGAAACTGATAACGGGCTGCTATCACTTGTTTATAGATCACATGTCAGTGGTTTGACTCCCGCCTTGTATAGATGACCACCCGCCTATGGATGAATTTTTGCATGCTGCTAAGTTAAATAATAAAAATCAGGAACGTTGTACTATTAATAAACCTAAAGGGTTATTTATGAATGAGAAAATGCGGGTGGGCATAAACTGCGCGAACTGACCTGAGTCAGGTAGTCGGATATTCCTGAACTGCGCGAACTACTCCAGATAGCCACCAGATACGTTCCTTAACTGCGCGAAGTGGCGGCCCTCTTTGACTGTAGAATTCTTAGATGTGAGCATTTAAGAATTTGTCAAAGCTTAAGTTATCTGCAGAGAGTGCATTCATTACGGATTTTATGTTCTACTAAAAGGGAGAAAGTGCTCAACAGTTTATTTCGAATTGAGGTAGCGTATTTAAGTTTGTAATGAAAATAAAATAAAATTTATAGAACATGTTAATAAAAATAAAATGCACCTTTTTGGGGACTTAGAAAATATGATGGCTTCAAGACGGCGACCAAAGTGTATGTTATCCAATCGCATACGTTATAAATAACATAGCAATATGGGGTTTTATAAAGTATTGTCGTAGTTTTCACAATAAATTGCTCTGAACGGAAAAATAAGTAAACCGTATTTTCAAATTAAATCCCGATACTGTAGAATAAATAACATTTATTAATTAATATTAATGTTTCATACATTTATGTGTATATTCCCTGAAAGTAAATGTTAATCTTCCAAATGGTTTTCTGTGATGTCATAGTAATACGACTACAATAAATAAAATGTAAATAGGACCAAGGAAGGTACTGCAATAAAAATTCAGAAATTTAAAAACATACTTATATCTTTATTCAAAAAATAACGTCATAATCACAATCATAATCAAGGCATCTACAAAAGATAGATTTTGCATGAAACGCACTTTACAAATTGCAATCTATCAATAATGGTTTGCGGTATATGATGACACGAAAACAAGGACATTCCTTCTGCCGGCAACTCACCCCTACCTGGCGTGGACTTCGCGCAGCTAAGGAACATTTTTTGGGACCCTTAGCGCAGTTAATGAACTCTTTCGGGCAGTTAATGCGCGACCGAAAATGCAATCCGAAACTATAAAAAAATTGTAAAATTGTATATTAGTAGGAAATTAATAAAACATTTGGAGTTTTTAAGTTTTCCCGAGCTATCGATTTTGTATTTCAGAAATAATTTATAGATTCAAACTACTGCAGGGGCCCCACTAGATAAGAGAGAATTATTGTTTGGCTCCTACGTAAACATGATAAGGAGCGTTCACCGGGCCTGGCGACAAGATGTCTGGTCCAACTGCCAGCAACTGACCTTGAGTATATTTTGTTCCACCTTTCAATCAAATCAAAAAAATCTAAAATTTAAATTTGATATGCTTACTTTCATGAAAAATAATAATACAAGTTTGATTGGCACTCTGATTAAATTGAATTTTCGTTCTTTTAACATTCCCGTTTGATATAATTCTAATAATCTTGAAACACTAACACATTTATTGGTTCTTACAACGGGCTGGAAATATTTAACTTAAAATTACTTCGTTCGAGGCTTAGACATGTTTACTAGATTATTATTTTGTATTTTTAACGACTATACAAATAAAATATTAGGGCCTACGTCTCTTAGAACCGCAGACGTAAAATGATGCATTCCTAGCTCGTTCGATAAGGTTGTCCAATAACTGTAAACTAACCAGAGTACTAACCTAGGCGATTTCATTCACATTACACTCATAATAATTTTATCCTTCTTTGTACTCTTTATTAAAATGATCCCCCTTTACGAAACTATGACTTTCTTGGATGGAACAGTCACAGTGGTATGACGGTTACGTAATGCCAGCATATAATTTGCGTTTGAAAAATATGTCCAGCTTAGTCTCGTCACATGTTCGATTTTCTCCACGTCAACACAGAATTACGGTTGATTTTTGCGATTTTAGGCTAAAAATAATCAAGACATCCTGGAAAAATATTAATGCAACTACTGAATGCAAGGGTTAATTTCAATAGCAAGCTATATTTTTTATATTTAGCCTTTGGTGTCCCGTTTGCTTGCTAGAATACCGTTTCAAAATTTTCTACGTGACCCAGTTATATTTCATACAGCGACCAAAGAATATTATATTAGAATATTATAGAAGAATACTATAGAATTAATAAAACTATGAAGCGGAGAGGGAGGGAAATTTCGCACTTATCGTTCACCAGCGCCAGAAATGTCAATCAGAACAGATAAGCGAGTATTATTCGCAAGATCCCCGCTAAGTATATCATTGACCGGAGCATTTCGGATTCACTGAAGGCCCCTTAGCTCGGCTCACCCTGAGTTCTATGAATGTTTAAGAGAATTATTGTTCGCAGCAGTAGCTTCAATCCTCACTGGCTTATCACCTGTTTATAACCTAGTTTATATTTCTAGCTTAGGTACCAATACCATGGCTCACTATTTACAATAAGGGAGGTTGTCACGATTTGAGGCAGTGTTGTGGTTGTCTTAGGTGAAGAAGTTTGGTTCCCCACCAGGGAAGGCTGGACTTGATGGCAGGGTTGACGAGAGTGTACTGACGACCGAGATGAAGGGGGACGAAACACTTTAAGAGCTCCATAGCTCTTGAAGAAAAAAATAGCTCCATCCATTGAATCCATTGACAAAAAATCTTTGCTCAACTAGTCTTGGCTCAAAGCTTGGCCGAACGTATTCCATCTTCCTTTTCCTTTTTTCATATAGCTTTTACGAAGGAAGCAAAAAACTAAAGGATGATACTATACTAAAGGATGACCTACAGCCTAAGGGATATTACAGGGAAAGCTTCCTTTCCGTAGCCGTGAAAAGACAAACAGTTCTGTAAGTACCCTTTCATCAGGGTTTTCCTGTGGGGTGAGGTAAACCAGGCTTTATTTCCGCCCTACGAATAACCCTCAATATTTACAATGACGCTGTATGAGGAAAGAATTAATGTTTTACTGCACACTAAGCATATTGTAAAAAACATGCAAATTGACACATTTTTCTTTCATATTACAGTGAAAACTGAAAGGTGAAAGTGAAAACTTCTGAATCCTGAAAAACAAAACCGTTTAGCCCCAGTAGTTTTTTTTTTGTCGTTGCGTTTTACCTCAGAGTGATGATCGATAATGACAAAAGAAACAACATAGAACACGTGCGCAGGGCGACAGTCCCGCGGCCGCTATCACTTTGTTTACAGTAATTCCACAGTAGGTTGTTTGTTAATAGTGCAGATAACCATGGAGGAGCCCCTGCCTTTAGATCAGTTTTCGAGTCTCATCAGCTACAATTTAAATGCAATTTATGAGTCAGAGTACAACTAGAGAATTGCGATGGTTTGACTTTCAAAAAGCACTTCGTTACTGTTTATCTTAAGCCCCTTTCACACTAGGTGGCTGAGCGAAGCGGTGTTGCTAGATTATTTTCTTGTTTTTTAAAAATATGGGGGCGGCTGTTCTTTGATGTTACTCAACCACCTAGTATGGTAGGGGCCTTATGAAGCTTTACGATAGAGCAAAGTCGAGAAATACATCAATGGCGAGTGGAATTTCTGTACAGACATGTAGCTACGTTATAAAAATGTCGGGCATTTTTGGAAACTATGAAAGACAATTTGATCTATATTATTAAAAGAATTTCTGGAATTTTGTACAGAGCAAATCGACACCTAGAAATTATTTTTTTCTACACATATTTGGTATCAAATTACAGCTATTACTCTCCAGATGTTCCTTTTGCGGGTTTGGAAAATATCCCATGAAAAGCCTTCACACAGTAGGCTTTTGAAATTTCAGCGAAAGTGCTATTATCTGTGGGAGAACCTGTGAACCTTTTCAAATTTACATTTGTTTGTAACAAAACAGATGATCAAGATTTGAAATAGTTCGAGAGATATGCCACAGAACGCAGTGCAAGTAAATGTCATTATGATTTTGATTTCTTTAAATACTGAAGTTTTTCTAAGACAACAGAAAATAAGGAAGAGAATATTTTCTATATTGAAACTAAGACCAACAGTCTGTAATCATATTAATTTACTGCATTTCTTTTATAATATGGGATTTTATAAGAAACTATTGTTAGTGTTTATGTTGAAAATGTGTTTATATTGAAACACATTGATACATGTTTCAACACATTTATGCATGTTTCAACGTTTTGAGCTTTAAAATATCAATATTAGTTTAATGTTAACCTATAAAAAATTCATGTTTTAAAACACATTATAAATTTAAAACCTGTATTTTGTAAACATACTTGGAATGGGATATTAAAGTGTTAACGGTTAGCCTACCTATTTTACTCGATTTTGAAATGTACCAATTACAATATGCCTAATGAAGACTTTTTATAGAAAGTTATGTTATTTGATTGGGTAAAAATTTGCCAAATATGTATTTAATATACGAAACAAAAAGCGGGTCTGTTTGAAGTTTAATTCTTTGGCCATTATGTGTGTTGAATAATTTGTTTTTACAGCGAATGGCTATTTTATTGGCGATTTTATAAATGTTAGTTAGAGATTAAAGTTAGCCAGTAAATCAGTGGTTTATCACTAAATCACTAAATCACTTTAATAAGACAGGTACCTCATGGAGGACGTTACCCTGAATATGAGTGAAGGATGAGTGTGATGATCGTGATCATAGTGGCGCGATCTTGTAGCCTTGTTACTGACTAAGGTTGGCATGTTCCTTAGACAGGATTGTTAATTAATAGCCCAACAACCAATGGCAGCTGGCTCCAGAAACAACCCTTCAAAAAGCTACTAACTTTTCTCGGGATCGATCCGGCTACCTACAAGTTTGTAGGCGGGCACTATTACCACTACACCAACCAGCCAGTTATCCATCCCCTTACCGATTGTTGATAAGTCCTAACAAAGATGAATGCAAGACACTGACGCGTAGATGTTGTGTAGAATTAACTCTAAAACAGAGACATGAAGATGCGCCAAGCAATGAAGATCCATATAAACTAACCCCCATTTAATGTGAAAGAGTGCTGACGCACTGTCGAAATTTCAAAGTGTAAAACGTACAAAAGTGTAAACTTGGACATTATTAAATCAGGTGAAATAAATGGACTTCTCAAATTCCGTGAGGAATTTCTTACCCATATTGAAGTTTCGAGTATAAAGTAATAACTTATTTTTAAAAGTTTGCTCCAAAGAGAAGTTTAATAACTGGCAATTTTATTCCAGTGCTATGACATGAAAAATTTGTAGGAAACTAAAAACATCACAAAAATTCACACAGTTCATCATTGAAAAGTATTTTATGCTGCAAAACTCCATATATAATCAACATGAAACTCATGAAACCAAAGCCTACTTACCAAGTCGTTTTTATGTCACGAAGTGACGCGGACTGCTAGTTGCAAATTAAAAAGTTTTACTAAGTAATAACAAAAGTTACTATTATACAGGGTAAGATGAAACTAGTGTTAACAATTTTTATATATTAAACTACTAAGTACTAAAGACTCTGACACAATGGCACACGATTACAAAGACAAAGGCCTATAACAGACCACAAGAGGCTTTTTACAAATTTGTTTCCTTGTATAAATCCCTGATTAATTGCCTATAAGAGCATTAGAAAGTATTTTTTCGTGAATTTATTGTCTTTAACAGAATCCTCATACAACTTTAGCTAAAAATAACCCTTTGTTTGAAGATAGTAAAAGTTTGATTTGTAATTTTAGATAAATATCTTTTACTTCACTTTTTCTATGTTACAACAAACTGTGGGTTGTTTAAATAAAATAAAAACATTTTAGTTATTTTTTAAATGGAATTAATCTACTGTTTTATGACCATTCATCAATCAAAGAGTTTGGTTACAAAACAGAGTGATGCTAAAGTTACGTTTACTTCAAAATTCAAGTTCTCGCTTAAATAGAATGGCTATAACTAAATTGAAAATTATATGTCCATAGACTTTTTCATCGTTTACTTGATTATTTGAAGTTCTTGGGTAACACCCACCTTAATTAATGCTATGCTGATCCTCGTCAAGTTGTTAATAATCGTCACACACGGACACAGACACCGGATCACACGAAAATATTTCCGGTATCTGAGTTCGTGTGTGACATTTATTATCAACAACTTGACGAGAATCAGCATATCATTAAATTAAGGTGGGTGATGCCAAACAATTTTAAATACTTTATTCGCCCCTCCCAAAAATCGTCATGTCATTTCGTCAAGTCATTCATCAAGAATCATTTACTTTTTCTTTACACTTTTCTCGTTAGATTTTCTTCAAGAATATTTAAGATATCACGATTGATCAAGCATCCCTATGAACGTTTTTGTTTTTTGTTAAATTTTCAATTAAATGCGTGTTTGAATAAATAAAAATCACGTTCATATTACTGCAAGTAGCTCTATGTTACGTTAGAACTTATTTATTCCTCATATATTCTAACCCATAGTCAAAGTTGTATCTTTGTAATTAATTGGATTGTATTTTTTTAAATTGACAGTTTTGAAAAAGTATACCTCATTTTGAACTCAGTTTTATTAGAGACGCTTGTAACCCAAGGAAACCGCAATTAGATTGTATTTAACTGAAATTGAGTGATAGTTTTGGAATCGTCATGCTTTCTATTTCACTCCCCTCTTACAACTTAGTATTGGGTAACATTTTCAAAATAATTTAAAACTGAATATTATTATTAAAGCTATACGTTTTGAGAAATTTGCGGCGACAAGTAGGGAAAATATATTACATGTGTATCCCCTATATACAGGGTGTATCTGAAATACACTGACAAACTTTAGGATATTGTTCTTGAGGTCAAAACAAATAAAAAACGTCATATAAGTATATATCCTATCTCGCTCCGTTCATTTCAATGTACTTTGCCCCACTGTACTTAAAGTCTTCATGTATTTTAAAAGGAAGAAGTGTATTTTACCAAACATTTATTTTGATTTAAATAAACAGCTGTTTTGAGAAAAACCATAATAACTGCCTTCTGTCACTTTGATATTTATTTACATTTTTGGTTATTTTTTCAGTTTAAAACTACATTATGAAAGCATTAATATCTTGGTGGATATTTGTAATATTCAAATATCATAAAAATAAAGGTACATAATGGTTAAAGTTACATCAAAATGTCACTGAACCTACTTTATTTAGCTTAATTACTTACAATTATTTTGATAATAATTTACAATCTTACGACAAAAATTAACTAAGAGAGAGTATTTTTTGGGTTTCACGAGTTTTTGAAAATACTGGCTAAACTAAAAATAATTGAATATGCGAAATCTATTCCATTCAACTGGAAATATATGAAAACATAGGATTCGAGTCATTGTATAATAAAATACGACTATCTGTTCCAATAATATCTAACGCGGTAGTCTGATACCGATTAAAAGGTAGAAAAGTACACAATTGTTATAGTTACATCAAAATGTCACTGAACCTATTTTATTTAGCTTAATTTCTTACAATTATTTTGATAATAATTTACAATTTTATGACAAAAATTAACTAAGAGAGAGTATTTTTTGGGTTTTCCGAGTTTTTTTAAATACTGGCTAAACTAAAAATAATTGAATATGCGAAATCTATTCCATCCAACTGGAAATATATGAAAACATAGGATTCGAGTCATTATATAACAAAATAAGACTATCCGTTCCAATAATATCTAACGCGGTACAGTAGTCTGATACCGATAAAACGTTAGAAACGTACATAATGGTTATAGTTACATCAAAATGTCACTGAACCTATTTCATTTAGCTTAATTTCTTACAATTATTTTGATAATGATTTACAATCTTACGACAAAAAATCACTAAAAGAGAGTATTTTTTTGGGGTTTTCCGAGTTTTTGTAAATACTGGCTAAACTAAAATTAATTGAATATGCGAAATCTATTCCATCCAACTGGAAATATATGAAAACATAGGATTCGAGTCATTATATAACAAAATACGACTATCCGTTCCAATAATATCTAACGCGGTAGTCTGATACCGATTAACCGTTAGAATGGTACATAATTCTTAGAGCTACATCAAAATGTCACTGAACCTATTTTATTTAGCTTATTTTCTTACAATCGTCATTGACAGTCTATATGTATAATTACGTAAGCGAAATTTTTTCATGGAATTTGTGGGCATTATTTGGCAAGTCACAGGATGATGGGAGAGCGCTCAAGTTGAATGTATTAATCCCAGGGACTGGGTAAAAATACTGGAATTTCTTTAAATTTACCAGAAAATGAAAAATTAACGTAAAATGTCTACCATTTAATAAACATTGGAATCTAAAACCGTCTGCTTAGTTTACATCGTAATCCAGTAAATAACTGGCGTGTCCTGTAATCCAGCTACTTGTAGGTCACGAGCTGTGGATAGTTATGAGCGATGGCTTGTGAACGCGGTGTTCTCTAATGGGGATTAACATCCACACTATTGAATACTACGTTCATATGACCGTCCTTACAAGCGAGCTCAAAGTTAGATTTTTTTAATGGCTCCATCAAATTGTTGAGATATAAAAGAATATTTGAAAAATATTGTTTAGAAAAACTCCCAAAGTTTAACCAAACCATTTATTTCACTGAGGTAATCTTTACGAAATCGTATACTAAAAACTCGCGAAATTGTATTGTTGTAATCTAAAAATGTATGCGAACTTCTAATGTTTATTTAGCAAACTTTATTTACAGGAAAACCTGTTCAAGGCTGTCCATCACCTTTAATGAACATTTTATAAATAATTGTTGAATGTTGAATTGTTTAAGCATTTTTTTTCAATCACGTTTAACGGTATGCCATACCTAATCACTGAAGTAAAATGTATTATTTTAAAACATTATCCTACGTTTAATATAATAAACTCATTGTCATCAAGAACAGGAAAAGGTTAAGAACGTTCAAGATTTACGGGGTTTACAGGGTATAACATTTATTTTGCATCTAACAAACATTTTAAACTCATGTTGATAAAACCATTTAATAAAGTCGATCAAAGAGAAGAGTTTTCTTTATTTTTGGTTGGTGTACTTCTTAAACCAATTTCAATTATTTTTTTATGTGTAAACTAAAATGCCATTTTTAAAAAACTGATTCATAATATAATTGGCGGGCTTTTTATCTCGAGGTTGCTGTAGATAACTCAGCACACACTAGTCTGGGGCCCTGTTTGGGTTTGAACAGTCAAACCCAGGTCTTACGGTAATGACAACAGTTTATTAGATAGTGTGAGATTTTATAATTTAAATTTGGAGTTCGCTTTTTTATATGTTTAATAGTTCCACAGTCTAGGCTAATTTAATAGGGAATTCAGATCTAAGCTATTTAATCATGCATAGGAATAAATTACTACAAATAGAAGAATCAGGTATTATTAAGTAAAGTTTGTTAATTGCTAGCCAACTCGTCTGTCACTGGACTCATTCATCTGTTTACACTGTCGAGTTGTTGACGGTCAAAACTTGCCTACTTCACTCGCCCTCCTATTCGACCCGTGTAAACCTTTAAATATTTTTTGAATCCCTCTTAACTGTTATGGGTTTGTTTAGGTTTACCTAACCTGAACAAAAATTTCCTGTAGCCTGAATTCGTTAATTGTTGTTAAAAAACAAAGATACAAGCTATAGCTAAACTGTTGTAGTAACGTGTACTGTTGCTGCTTAACGTATATGTGGATAATTTATTGTCCACACACTAAAATAATAGTATTATACATATATTTAGTATGTAGTATCTTAATGTTACTTTCTTATTACTGTTATTATATCATTTCAATAATCCCAAGGCGTAAGGCGTACTAAAATCATTATTTAATTCATTTCGATTAGTGTTAAACGAAATGCTTTTAATTCTGTTGGAACGTTCATTGAGTTCAGTTTTTCGCTATTAGTCTAAAATTTTTAAATACTGTACGTAAAACAGGCATTCAAAACATTGTTTGTTTAGATGAAGGTTCCTGCGTGTTTCGATTAAGCCCCTAAAATATTACAGCTGATGTGACAGCTAGTGCCTCATAAACAAATGAACTCAACTACTTAGTTCTGAGTGAAGGGACATTAAAGAAATAATTAACCAACTCCCGGGAGCCAGCCCCATAGAGTTCGTCAAGTGTTGACGGTCTATGGGTTTAGTCTTATCTAGGCAAAAAATAATGCAAAACACCTCGTAACCAAAAGCCTACGGAAATAGTAACATATTTTCAAACAGCATAATTTACTTAAAAGGCTCAATAATTGCTTTTCAAACTGTTTTTACTACATGCGAGTACACCTCATTCTTTTTTTAGTGTTTTACACGGAACAAGTTTATTTAGGGTAAGAGAACTGACATCTGATATTGATCAAAGATATATGTGACTTTTGTGGGTTTATCACTTGAACGTTTTATTAACGTCGGCAGAGGCCAAGGGACAGTTTAAAAATTAATACTTGTATTTTTTTACAAATTGTTGGTTATCGCCGTTGATTTTCAATTTTATGTTTATTATGTGTGTATACTTTATATGGTATATGGTGTTAATGTATATTCTATTGTATTGTGAATATCTCGTAGGCATGATAACCAATAACACTGGGAAAAAAATGTTCGATCTGGATGAAATTTATGCGCCTCGGTTATCTCAAGTGGTGCACCCTATCTATATATAAGCCAAAACGGATGACTGACTGACTCACTTACTGATCACAGTTTCTCAAAAACTATAAGGATTTGGACCATGAAACTTGGCACAATTAATCATTATAGGCCAAGAATTAATCATTAATCATTATTAATCATTATAAGAACGGATTTTAATTAAATTCTCTCAGAAGGCTGAAATATTTTGGTATATTATAAAATTCAAAATGGCGACGATTTTTTGTTTTCAAAGCTTATTTTCTAAAACAATGTAGAGCTTTGGGCCATGAATCTTGGCTCAAATATTCCTCATAAGCTCTAGATGCGTACTAATGAAGGATTTCAAAATGTTTTCTCTGGAAAGGCTAAAATAACGTAAATTCAAAAATTTAAAATGACAGCTTTATCAGTTTTATGAGCTATAATTACAAAATAACAATATAAGGTCTCCAGAATATTTTGAAAGAGACCATAAATAGACATTCAATTCACTAAAAGAATAAACTGTACAAAATTATTAAGGCTATATTATATTATATATTTGTCAGATATCATATACATAGGCTACTCGCGTTTTACGGATCACCCAAAGTAATCGAACTAGAATCTTGAAACTCTGTTAGGACACATCATTTCGTTATTTTTAGAGAATCGGGGGTTTTCTGAATTTGAAATTTTAGTAGGGTTAGCATGCTGGCTGGGAGCCTCGGTACAAACAAATATACTATTTCCACTGTAAACTTTTACTTCAAGCTGCCATACGATTAATCCAATCTTCAGATTAGATTACAACTCTTAATTACAACTCTCAGATCATACTTTAGTTTAACCATCGACCACATAGTACAAATAGATGGAGCATAGGCCCGCGCGCGCCTGAGGTGAAGCCTGAGGTTGTCCTTAGTCAGAGACAAGATGGCGGAACAAATTAAGTAAAAGATTAAAAATAGGGTATAAAATTAAAGATCTGAATCTCACAAATATTATGGTACCAATTATAAATTGTTTAGAGGCAGTTTACACATTGTAAAATTCGATAACCTAGAAGCTTGTCCTGACATTTTTTAAGAGAAGCTGCCGCCACGGAATGCACCTGTAACGTTCCTATGATGTGTAAACTGCTTCTAAACCTTTTATAATTGGTACCATAGTAATTGTGAGATTCAGACCTTTAATTTGATTCAACCTTTGTATTTTTGTAGTCGACTACATTTTTGTAAACAGCAGTTTAGGATTGATTTTGTTTTTATGCAGGCGTCGAACGGATTAACTCTCCCACAATAACTAAGTTATTGATCAAACTACAGCAGCTAATTTTTTTTAAGTACTATTTAAAAAATTCAACTCTTTAGCAACACAATTTCCACCGAATTTTATTTTATCTGACCAAAAAATATAAAAAGTAGCAGCCAACCGCTTTTATATGTCATGTTTAAAAGTTGAATAACAACTTATGACTTTTTATAATTTTTTTAAAAAATAGAACAGAAATTATTTTGGAAATATAATTGATACTATTACTGTTCAAAACTAAAGGACTCATCACATGCAAAATTTCAACCTTAAGCCTCAATGTTAAAAATAATATAAACTACGAGTTATTTGAAACATGAGCACTGTCGGATTACGTGGTTTTAAGCGTCGTTTTGTATTTCTATACCGAAACATTATGGCGGCCCCTGCTTCATTTGCTGCAATGCTAATAAGATAGGGCTGCTCTGTCTATTTTTACTATGTGGTCGATGATTTTAACATCTCTTCTTTCGACGCAAGCTTGTGGCGCGGCATCAAAATTATAAAAGTAATTTATAAACACATGTATGTAAAAAATCGGACACTAAACAATATACTATAAAAAATATCACTAAACCAAATTAATAGAATTATATACTATGACAAAGAATGAAATTTTCTCTCCGTCCAAAGTTGATATTGGACGGACCAAAGGTTTTACCCTGTGCAGTTCTGGACAAAAAATTAAATTTGAAAACGGCAACTAAATGAAACTCTAAGGCGACTAAATGAAATTAATTTAGTAATTTAAACAATGAAACTAAATCACTCATACTATATTTAGTACGCTAAAACCACAGGCTAAAACCTCACACACCTCATATACCCACCCCTCATTTTGAAACTAATTAGGAGCTAATCTATATATTTAACGCGATGTATTTTACTTTCACAGTCGTAACTCAGAAACGGCTCGACGGATTTTAACGTTCGAGGCGTCGTAATAAAGGTATTTTTACATATGTCGATACGCCCCAGAATTTCACTTAAGTGCTTCACTTCACTACAGTGAAGGACTGAAGTTTTGGAACACTGACGCTATCTGTCGACACCATAGCAAACTCAATTCACTTTGTTTTCAAATGAACCTATAAACACGGTTTGTTAATAGTTCATGAAAAAGTAAGCCACAGATTGCAGTGTTTGCAAGCGAAGCTGCAACCGAGTAATCTAGTGTTTATTAATCGAGAAACATCGGCTGTATGATGAAAAACATTAGTACGTCCTGCAATTAAAATCTTTTATATGAATCACCAAGGCTAGATGGGTTCTCTTGATTATTGCAAGGAGGGCTTTTTAAACAGTACATGTGAAATTTATCAACAAAATTAGTTAAAAGGAAAAAATGGTCGGTTTACAAAAAATTGTGTATGAAATTTCTATCCGGGATAAATTTCAAGGATCATAAGGGACCCAGGATTATCAGGCGGAAGTCACATTTCATGGGGGTCAGGTTGGGGGAGTGGTATCAAAAAATTTCCTATTTATGGTATCAGAAAATATTTTGACCAGGTAAAAATTTTGGACCACCAACTTAGAGCTGCAATAAAACATTATTTAATCTTTGAAGGTTTTTTTGTGTCTACAGTTCTTACCTAGTTTTTACTAATGCCGCAATCCGTTTTTTAAATTATTATTTCGTTTTCGAAATACCAAAATGAAAATTCTTAGCTTCACACCTATCATGGACTTTTACATACAGTCCATTTGAACCTGCCATTGGGGGGCAGCTCTTATCTCAACAACAGCATACCGATGCGAGCGATGCAATGGATTTTGTAAGCGCGGGTAGAGACAATTTACTTGAATTACAAGCCTCGTAGGTAGGAAATTAAAATCATCTGTGTAGCTTATGTAATTTGGGAGGGATTAAGGATACATATTATTTTTTGAGTAGATGTCAAATTTTAACAGGGGTGAGTTTGATATTTTTATTTAAACGTGAGTTGACTTGGGATGACTTTTATGCTCTTTTAAATGGGGGGATTGGCAGCTTTTGGGATGTTAATTGATGCCTGGATGATAAGGTGGGAGCTTATATAGAAATTTACAGTAATTTATAGTAAAACATTAAAAAAATAAAAAAAACATGCCATTCTCATATGATTATATGGGTGATCAGATTGAGTAATTGCTTATAATGATAACTGTGGGTGTATTTCGTGCTGTATTTAGTGCAGTACAGTAAAGGTACATAATTTTTGTGAATAAAGGCTTTTGCTTTGAAACTGTATTGATAATATTTATTTGTAATTTGAACATGATAATTCTGCATTGCTATTGTAATTCTTCTGTGACCAAAGGCGTCGCGCCGGGGGAGCACGTGCCATTATTACATTAATTTGATATGAGATTAATCATTTGGCTAAACAAAGAGATTGGATGAAGAGTTATTCATTCGTCTTTTAGGCCCGGCCCGTTCGTTGGCTGGGCGAAGGTGAGTCACCCTGTGCGCTGTGCACCCTGTCATTCTGTCATCCACTAACCCACCCCCAGTTTGTAAAGCCACCCACTTCAAAAAATAGCAAAATAATACTATTATACTGTCAGGATGCCCAAATCCCAAAAGGCCTGTGGAACCAAAGCTTATGACGTCAATTTGAGACCCAATATATGGTTACAAGCAACCCCTTTTGGTCCATTGGGCCTCAAATGAGGTTTTGGTTATATGCTTCCTTTGATTGGTCAAGATTATTTTTCTCGCAGCTTGACGCTGACAAATCGAGACTCCTTTGAAGACCGACCGTTCCGGCCTATAAAAGACATCACGGTTGTTTACATTTTTGTCTTAGATAACTTTATATATTTTCATCATACTGTCCCGAAAACAGCAGTTTTTAGTTCTCTAAATCGTACGCAAAATGATCGTTTTTGGATCACTTCGAATAGGATTACTGAAAAAACATATGGTAAGTTTTGCCGTACTCTAATGTCAAAATTTGTTTATGTTACGTTTGAAAGGTTGAACGATTTCTTAACTTGTGTTTGTAAACAACTAACAAATGTGTAAATGACGATTACTATTTTGGATAACCTCAAAATTATTTAGTCTAATTTTTTAACGATTAAATGATTATTTATACATAATGATGAAAATAGTTGTTCATCACACGGAGCAAAAGTGTCTCCTTGGTACTCGATCGCATTTCGAAGCTCGGCTGCGCCTCGCCTGTAAATTACGATCTCGTACCAAAAAGAGCCACTTTCGCTCCTAGTAATGAAAACTACTATTCTCTCTTCTCTTCTTCTCTACAGACCTTGAGTTTAACCTGCAAGCTGTAGACGAGAATGACATTAACGGCAATGAAACAGCCAGGAACGTAGGGGAATAGTGAATAAGAGTTGCTTTTCGACCGCCTATTTTCTTAACATGGAAAACAATAACTGCAATGGTTTTAGGTAAACATTCTTCAACAGTCGCGTGTTAAAAACATAAGTAGTATGGAGTAGAACTTTTCCCGCAAATTGACTTTGAAAATTGTAAATAAACTAAGCTTTTTAGTGCAGTATATTTCACAGTTTTTAAGGCTTAAAACCTCACTTTTGAGTACAAAAAAACCAAATTTTTTTCAGGGGAGGACCCCCGGACCCCCTGCTGGGCCGGGGGGTATTCCACCCCAGACCCCCCGGTCAGTTGTGCCCCCCAAAAAGTTTGGTTCACGCGACGCCAATGTCTGTGTCATAAAGTAATGTTTTCTTTCTTTTTTTCTTCTTGAACTTCTAAATATATTTGACGTAAATTGCCTGTTGACAAATAATACTAAGTAGGCTTATAATTAATTGTTTTTTACTAAAATTTTATCCAAATTATTAATGATAAATTATAAGAGAAAATATTAAAACTTCTATAATGAGGATATAAAACTGTCACATTCAATTAATTTATTGGCATCCAGATGAAACTCACTGCAAAGGTTCCATTGCAAGGTTCTCCTAAAACCTAGATTTATTGGCGAAACCTGTGAGCCGGAACCTTCATTTAGCCTATAGCTTTTTAGGGGTGTATAATCCGATTCAAATGATGCGGCCCAGTCCGACCTTAAGAATAATATTAATTTTATCATTGGACTTACAGACGGCCTGAGCCACATCATTGGACTTCACCGCACAATCAATTTGGTGGGCACCTTTATCAGGTTTTAAGTTTGTTTTGCACGTTTTTAAAAGTGTTTGTTAGTAGTTTAATAAAATGTCGAATTTTCTTGAACGATATCTTCAAAGTGCTTTTAATTCGCCGTTCCAACTAAGGTCGTAGAATCCACAATGTAGCAAATCAAAGGGATATACGAGTAAGTCAAACTGACGAACAACGTGAAGAACAAAATAAGTTTAACTGAGTTAAAATAAGAGCATATAATTATGCGTTTAATCCCCATTGAGCTGTATTCAATTTTTACGTGGCAATAATTTAAAGTTTCTCAGGATCGTCGATATCGGACGAATTTATGATGTGTATCCATACTGTGGGGCATTAAATTGCAAATTAAGCTATGAACTGTGTTGCACCACTTTCAGTAATAAAATATTATATTTTAAATTTTGTTATTTTGTAAACAAACTCTATTTGAGATAAATTATTATTGCTTCAATTAAAGAGCAAAAATAATTATATTGTTGAAAATTGTAAAACAAATTTGCAGTATTCCCTGAAGTTTTTTGATAATTTGTTCAGGTTTACAGTTTATTGGAAGTATAAAACATACTGTATTTAGGGTAAAAATGACAGGTAAAGATCTTACGTTGATGTAGTAAGTTTATCACTATGATCAACGAAGCAGAAACTTTTTTTATAAATTTGTTAAACTTTATACAATGTAGATATTATTTCAAAAATTATGTAACAAATGTCTTAAAAAGTTTCACATACTGGAAAATTCTCAGTTTACAAACAGCGGAGCTCAAAATGCTTTCTTTTCAATGTGGCGGGATTTGTTATCTGAGATGACGTGGCACCCAGCTGGTCGCAGGTTGTGAGGCTACTGTTAGGGGAGAACTATGATGGACTATGACTATGATGGGGAAGGAAAACAGTCTATGGCAGAGCTCCGTTTAAGAAAATGAAGTAGTTAGCGGTATATGAGGTGGCCATTTTGTCAGGCAACTACGTCCAATCTAGCGCCCTAAAAAAGGCAAGATAAAAAAATTGAAACATGAAACCCTGTCTAGCGGGTTAAGGTTTTAATGAGGTTTAGAAGGCGATCTCTTGCGGAACACCTACAATATTCAATTTTCATTCATAAAAAATAACATTGGCTGTTTCATTTTTGCCTGTTACTGAAATATACCCAAACCATATGGCCACATAAAATCAAAAACCATACAATTCTAAAATTGATAGTAAAAGCTTATGTTTAACAGCATTACCTGGTGAAACATAGTTAACACAACAGTTATTCTTCTGCAATCCAATGCACTAATTTTTGTTTTCGCCGGTTACTCTAATTTAAGCAGTTTTATTTTGCTATAAGTATCTCTATATCCTGAAATATAGTTTACGAATTACCATCATATATTTAATTTCGCAAGACGATTCTTTACGTCAAAATCGTGGGCGTCTGGCAAGTCGTAGATAGATGGGAGAGAGCGTAAATTAAAGGTCTCTCTATTCCGTGATGGCAGAAAAATACTTAAATTGATTGAGATTCACCAGAAAATGAGAAATTACGTAACATATCTGACATTTAAAAAGCATTGGACCTTAAAAACGTCTGCTTTGTCACCCAGTATATATTTAATCAACAGCATGAAACATGTGATACTGATACTTGATTGAAAACCATGTGCTAGATATTAACATATGGTAGATCTAAAAAGCCAGTTTGTTATGAAGGTATTTTGTACTATAATAAAAAAAGGTTTGTTTGAATTTCCCTTTATAAGGGGCTTTCAGCCCCTTCAAGCCACTAGTTATAATTAAAGTAATTATTATGATTGACGGGCGTCTGTCTGTCAGTTTGTCAGTGTGTGTTTCTCCACAAGTTATTCAAATTTTTATCAAATTTTTCTTTAACAAAATATGCACCCGGAACCCTTAAAAACTGCTTCGACTTGCCACTCTTAAATTTTGCTTTGAAAAATTTTATACTTTAAACAATTTGCCTTTGTTTACGTCAACTGATTGCGGATAGCAATTTTGTTAAACGTTTTGTACTTTGGAAGGCTTTAGATGCAAAACTAAGTAACACCATCCATATGTCTGCAACTTTTGAGTTCAGAATTAAAAGGTACAACAATATTAATTTGAATCAATAGAAAAGAGGAATGTGTCTGTTTGCATCCCTGTTTTTAATCACATTCACGCGCAGGTAATAAAAACAATTTGTAAAGAAGCGTTAAGATTTATTCGAAGCCCATTAATCTATAGCCCACTAACCGGGAATCTATAAATAGTCTCTCTTTTATAATAGAACGCAAAATACGATGCAGGCTCTGAAAATGCTATTTCTTTTAATGAGTTCTAGCCGTTTTTCTCTAGTTAGTTGTAGATTTCAGACAATTGTCTGGAAATTCTACCATCACGAGTCCCAAGAAGCAATACCATTGATTTGAGCATTTCCATGAACCGGGAAATTAAATCTCCCTTTTATAATATAACACAAAATACAATGCAGGCGTAAAAATTCAATTTCTGCCAATTGATTGTAGACATTTATCGTAATTTATAGATTTCAGACAATTGACTGGAAATTCTACCATCACGAGTCCCAAGAAACAATGACTTTGATTTGAGCATTTCCCTATCACTCAGCAATCTATCAAAGTCCCAAAATTGTCACAACAGTCACAGAACTAAATATTTATATCGAAATAATCGAACTAAGGCAGGAAGTTTAAAGTAAAGTAATTACAACAGCAAACAGCTTCACCATTCACCTGATGGTAACAGGCGTAATTAGTATTTGAAAAATAGTTTTCATACGTTCGGCGTAATCGCCTAAGATATATTTTGGAACGCGGCTCAAGGCATCGGGGCCAGATGCTGTTGGTGCGCAAAGTATAACGTTAATCTTTGTGAGCTTATCATTAAAATATGCGAACTATTTAGGCGAGCAATACAGAAAGTGATCATTTTGAGGACCTAACGCTAGGTCCTCGAAAGGTAGCAAACGAAATAAAAATCTCAGGACCTGAGGCGGCAAAAACGTTTTAGATTTATACAGAGTCCCCAAAATGATGTTTTTATGTATGAAAAACGACATTTTGAGGACCTGGCGCGAGGACTTCCAGGTCCCGAAAATGTCGCGTGGCAAGCTCTCAGGTCCCCGAAATACTGTGTATATAGATCTATATATATATATATATATATATATATATATATATATATATATCTATGTGTCTGTTAGCACGATAGCGGCCGCAAAAATGGTCCGATCTTTATGAAATTTGGTAGGGACATGTAAAGTGGTAATCAATTGGACGAGTTCGTGAACCAGCCCGATCGGTTCACCGGAAGGGGGGGGTAAAGGGGGATAAACCACCCCAAAAATGGGTTTTTTGAGTTTTTCACATAGAAAAATAAAATTTATCGAATTTTTGTGGGCACCATTGAATTCAGCTAAAAAAAACAAACAATTTAGTATTTTGAATCACTGCTCTATGTCCATTGGTTACTGAGATATTGAAAGTGGTAAACACAGTACGTTGTTCCAATGTTAACCTTATGGGAAATAAGAAAAATTCTAAATCTCGATTATTTCTCAACATATCTTGTTAAAACTTGGTAAATAGCTTCTTCTAGTTCAGATCTACTAAATATTGAATTAAAACCACCCAGTTTTAATATTCCTGTAGCAGCAAACCTGCATACTCATTCCCCATGTTATTCTTATGGAGCTTACCAAAACATGTCGAATCTTGCTATGTTTGATTGAAATATGTTGTTTTGCATTTGAAATTCGCTGAGTATGCAGGTCTGCTGCAACGGGGGTATTTACTTTGTATATAACTGGGTTTGCCTCTGAATCAGGTAACTTAAAACTGGCTTAAAATATATATAACAATCCTAAACACATCAAATAGTAAGGGACTGCTATATTACAATAAATATTTACTGACCCTCAGCCCTCAGAAAAATCACGATGGCTAATTGATATTAATAAGATGATCATGGTCCGAATACCCGATTGAGTAAGTAAGTAGATATTATAAAATAGGTAAATTAAAAAAAATTATCATTAATTTATTAAACTGTTAGTAGGGACTTTACACAATAGCGTTTTTATTCAAAAGTCAGTATTAAATCGATATAAAATAAGTAACCATGGTTACTCCAATGGATATTCCAATGGTTATCTCTTAACGAAATTAAATTAACCTCTGAGGACGGTAGCGTTTCAAAAGGTGGGATCAATTTGTAATACGATTCTGCTGGGAATGCGATTAATTTGAGGTTACGGACTCGAATGATTATATTATGCAAATTCAGAGCACCGGTATTAGATAATAATCGTTTAAAACAACATTAATAAAGTCCCTTTTGTACAAGTAGTGAAACACAACTTTTCACAGTTGAATTTGTTTTATTCAACTTTTCACAGTCTGTAAGATTCCTATTAGCGAGTTTCCCCTATAGGGAAGAAGCTATTACCGTAGGTCTCATGGTAGGACCTAAGCCCGAGACAATTATAATTTTTCGTTTTGGGGCCACCAGAAAAAAAACCATTCGTTCGAATATATATATATATATATATATATATATATATATATATATGTGTGTGTGTGTGTGTGTGTGTGTGTGTGTGTGTGTGTGTGTGTGTGTGTGTGTGTGTGTGTGTCTGTTAGCACGACAGCTGCCGTAAAAATGGTCCAATCTTAATGAAAATTGGTACAGACGTGTAAAGTGGTAATCACTCGGACGAGTTCGTGAACCAGCCCGATCGGACCAACGGAAGGGGGGGTAAAAGGAGGATAAACCCCCCAAAAATGGGTTTTTGAGTTTTGTACATAGAAAAATAAAATTTACCCAATTTTTGTTGGCACTATTGAATTCAGCTCTAAAAAGTAAACAATTTAGTACCTTGAATCACTGCTCTATGTCTATTGGTTACCGAGATATTGAAAGTGGTAAACACAGTACGTTGTCCCAGGGTTAACCTTGGTAAATAGCTTCTTCCAGTTCAGATCTACTAAATATTGAATTGAAACCACCCAGTTTTAATATACCTGTAGCAGCAAACCTGCATACTCATTCCCCATGTTATTCTTACGGAGCTTGCCAAAACATGTCAAATCTCGCTTTGTTGGATTGAAATGTGTTGTTTTGCATTTGAAATTCGCAGAGTATGCAGGTCTGCTGCAACGGAGGTATTCTTGTTTATTTTAATATCTGTTTATAAAAATAATTTTGAAATG
Organism: Flexamia atlantica; assembly: GCA_035578135.1. NCBI lineage: Eukaryota > Metazoa > Arthropoda > Insecta > Hemiptera > Cicadellidae > Flexamia > Flexamia atlantica. Next base: position 737,030 of record JAQJVK010000057.1, on the reverse strand, counting down.
TTTTAATGAAGTTAACACTCAACAATAAGAAAATATATTTTTTCACACTACGACGTAATCACCTGTAAAACGTCATCTGGAGGCTGAAACCAACTCTTTTCTGCCCGAGGCCAAACATTTTCTGCCTGAGGCCGAAAAATTTTGGCCCTAGGGCCGAAAGTCAGCTGATTATTTATTTGCTTGAAACAATGTGAGAACATTACATAATTATACGGCATTCAATAAGTTCCAAAGACAGGATAGTGTCGATCATGTGATTTCCATAGCTGTGTTTGTTTGAACCATGTCAAAGAAGTTGTATCATCGCTCATAACCTCAAAGTGTTGTATTCAAGTGTTCAGGTTTTTAATGTTACATAGGGCGAATTCCATGTAGAGTGGTGAAAAATAGCGTTCGTACCTCGGCCGAAAGGGTTTAGCAGCTCTCAATTGTTTTAAATTCTCGACTTCGTCTTGAACTTGAAACACGATCTCGAGCCCTAAAAACATCATTTTCGGCCCTAGTTGCGAAATATACCATTAAAACTTATTCAAAATAATACATTACAGTCGGAGACCCAGCCGTTTATTTCGTGCATTTTATGTAATCTTTACCCAAAGTCCATTCGTTACCGAGATTCTGGGACTGGTAAACACAATACGTTAACCCGATGTTTACATTATGAAAAATAAATAAAATTTTATATCTCAGTTATTTCTGAACATATCCTTATAAAACTTGGTGTGGGGTTTCTTGTGCTTAATATCCATAGTTAAATAGCTAAAAATCCCCGATATTTACATTTTTGTATCAGCAAACCTATCAACTCATTCTCTTTGTAATCCTTACGGGGAATAAAAAAATCTATATAGTTATTTTTTCTGAACGTATCTTGATAACACTTGGCATATGGCTTCTCTTTCAGTTGTGCTGGATATTGTATTAAAACATCCCATTCTTTACATACCTGCTACAGCAAACCTGCATACACATCTCCGATACTATTCTTACGAAGAATAAAAAATAATGTCTCGCTTATTTTTATGGTAATTGAAATATGTTTTTGAACTTCGCTGAGTATAAAGGTCTGCTGCAGCGGGGGTATTTATAATTCAGCATGTTAAAATCTTGGTACGAAAATATAAATTTACATTACATTCGTTGAAATCTCTAGAACGAATTTAGATTTTTAAACAGATTACAGAATTGCAATAAGTGAAAAAAACTAATGTTACATGATGGGTCACAACTCCACCTTTACATTTTTAAAAATAAATTTTGTATCGAAAATGGCAAATCAAAGATGACGGCCGAAATTTTTTATTCAGTCAAATGAAGAACTTACTACCTAACCTCATGCATGACGACATCATTTGTGGACGGCTATTTAAACCAACATAAATACGTTAGTATGAATAAACTTGTGCTATGATCTGCATGGAGGCCTCTCTTGAGGCCGGGTTCACTAGTTCATGCAGACGCCACTAGTTTGCAGTTCATTCATTCCTTCTTATTCTCCATTTTCTATTCACAGGTCAGTGAACATCAGCTGTGCAAAAATTCGCAGATTGTGTGTTTATCTACAGACGACTGCGTGTTAGTTATGAAGATAAGACAAATATTTTGTTATTTTGGTACTCCTAGGCTACAGTTTGATATATAAAATATAGTGATTACTTTTATATTTATGATTAACTGAGTGAAAATACATCCGTCCACACGCGTGGCTTCCATGCAGTTAGGGAGAATTAATTTTGTTCCCTTTTTATCAATTTGCATTGGAGGCCACATACGTGGACACGTAGTAGCTGGACTCATTTGTGGCCACCATGCAAATGTGGATCAAGAGGTTACCTTGATTTACCTTATTGTCAACATATGTGGACAGCATGCATTTGCGGAAGTACTGCTGTTACCTACAACTGGCAACATATGTGGCTTACATGCAAATAAGGTAACACCATATACTATTTGTAATACCTCCATATTTGCATGCATAAATGACACTTTTGTGGCTAGCTATTCATTTTTGAACTCATAGATCATAACAAGAAATTGAACCTCCTAAATTCAAGAAAGTAGTTGAATTTTTTTCATAGTATTTTATATATAGCATGCATGAAAAGGTTGACAATCTTTATGGGTAATCGGGGATTGATATTTTAACCTATGTAGAAAATAAAGTAGGGGGAGATTGTTAAAACTATCCCGTGTAGCACTGGAGCTTCTGGCCACACGAACTTGTAACAATTTTGAAAACGACATATTACAATAAATCTGCTCATCCTAGATTAAAAGTGCGAATACAAAAAAGTTAAATTCCACACCTGGTGGTAAAAATTTGATCTGCATTAAAACTATACCTGAACTGTTTAAGCATAATTAAATCAAAGTTCCCCTGAAAAATCTGGTATTTTTCTGTGAATGATGAAGTTTTGCTGTGCGTAAAGACGTCATTTCATAGTTATTCATCTTATTGACTTCTTCCTGCCCTACACTTGAAAGTTTTGACACCTATTTTGTAAAGTTTGTCCCACTGATTGTCGAGCAATCAATAAATTTGTGTAGGTAGTAAAGGTTGTTAATTTAAAATAAAACTTTAACTCATAATAAATACCATTTTGCAAGAGAGTATGTAATTCAACATTGGTTTCCATATGCCTCAGAGGGTAAAGTAAAAGGTCCAATCGATAGCAAAATTATGTCTTTCGGGGGCAAATCCCGATTCCCCCAAAATCCCCTCATGAGTTGGGGCTCTGGTCCCCGATTATTAACCTTGATATATTTCGTTCATTTATTCCAGACCTAACTATCCTCACAACAAAGGCTCTGTCATCATATAAGTAGTATTTTATTCAGTTTGATTGCAATTTCGAATGGAGGTTAGCAATTTTTTGACCTGGCTATGGCTGCCTCACTGCTATTTTGAACCCTGAGGATGATGGTTTCTGGATCAGTGGGTGTAATGACATAGAAATCAGTGCCAGGTTAACTGAACACAACTTAAAGTTCAATAACTTTAAATTACGTCTCTCCCGTGTTAACTTTAAAAATCATTAGTCCTAAATGAGTTACCATTGAATTTTTGAACCAAATAAAAAAATACTCTGGATGATTATAATTCATCAAAATTCATAGCAACAAAGTGATCTTTTTAAGCATGAAGCCTTGATATTAAAGAAGAATGTGTTTATGTAAAATTTGTGTATATAATAATGCACTGTAAGAAGTTTGTAAAATCATTGTAAACTTTTGGCTGAATAAAGGACTATTATTATTATTATTACTTTGTAAGCCGTAACATTCAATAAGGGGATGTTCAAAATAATACAATAGGGTGGGAACATTGACTTGGATGATCGAATTGGCTGAGTACGGACTGCTCCCCCTTAGCAGGTAGAATCAGAGGCATACGGATTGCTCCCCCTGCGAAACCGGTCAGATTTTAAATGGCGTTGACATACGGATTGCTCCCCCTTGCCGTGTTGGAATGCCTGAAAATATTTCTTAACGAGACTGTACTCTTTCAAAGCACTTATCTGGCCTGATTAGTAAGTGAGGTCTGTCGCATAAATTGATGTCTATTCACGTGACACGAGATTTATACCTTACTAGCAGTTGCCCGTGGCTTCGCTCACGATAGAAATTGTAACTCCCTGCTGCTTAAATGAAGATAGGGCCACATACTGAGTTTATGACTACGCAGATAAGGTACAAAAACGAATGATAACTTTAAGTTAACTAACTAAACTAAATCTAACTTTTATGTAGTACATATAATCTAAATGATCAATCAACAAAACAACCATAAAACCATTATGAAAGTAACAAAATTGTAAATAAGCTGTATTCGTATGTGAAGCCTGAATCATCTGCTTGTTGAATGAACATTGAAAACTAAACAAAAGATCATCCATTCCATTTACTTAGGAAAACTTATAAACTTCGACCTCGCCAAGACCCCTTAACAGTTCGAATAAAAAAAAAACGTTCTTAACGGATGCTTACACCATAAAGAACGTCCATGCAAAGGTCCAAGGTTGTAAGACAAGTAATCTGGGCTGTGCAGTGAGAGGTCAGTGGTATTGGACAAATGTAAAGAAAGTAATCTTTCATTAACCAGAAAGATGTTTTCAGGAATCTGCAAAGACCGCAGGTCTGCTACGACTGGAGTTATTCTATTACTGCCCCCCGCAGGAGGTATTTCAATTCGGCCTCCCTTTACTATACATGCGAGGAGATTCAGTGCCCTGCCGACAAAGCCCTCAAGTGTGTCACTGCCCGAGGAACACTTACGCCCAATATCGTCAGATATGCTCGCATGTATGGTATTGAGTGGCACTTAGGCAGGATATAAATACCCCCGTCTCAGCAGACCAGGTATACAGTTTTCTGTTTCATGAAAGTACGTAAAACGTAGAATTTTCCCTCGATTTAATGTCAAAAAAAGTTCTAAGGTTTTTAGGGTCTATCTTGAACAAAAAATACCCCCGTTGCAGCAGACCTCCAGACTTTGTGCATGACCTTATTTTATTTCTTCTATAAGAATATCAAGAATCAAGAATCAAGAATCAAGAATCAAGAGTGTTTATTGTCGTAAACTTGTACAAAGCATGGACAGTCGTCAAACATATTTACATAAAATAAACTAAAAATACAGTGCACTTTTATACATTTGATTCTTATGTTTTCTAAAATAATTCTTTATTTTCATCATTCAAATAATCCTGGACACTGTAGTACTCCTTAGTCACTAACAAATGTCGCAACCTCCTTCTGAACCTGATTTCATTTAATTCAGATTTTAATGAAAGGGGGAGGGAATTGAAAAGTTTAATTATGCTGAAAAATGACTGCTTCTCAAAAAATGTGGTGTTGTGTTGACATGGGGAATGTGTGGGGGACAATAACATGGGGAATGAGTATGTAGGTCTGCTGCAACAGTCATGCAGACATTTTGTGGTTTTAAAACAATATCATGTGAATCTGAACCATAAAAGCCACATACTAAGTTTTGTCAATGTATGTTGAGGAGTAACCGAGATATAGAATTTTTCTATTTTCCATGAGGATAAAATAGGGACAATGGGAAAATTTTCTGTGTTTTCCTCTTTAAATATCGTTTAAATGGTGTTTTTTGCTTCTGGGAGCCCATGTGAAAAGTTATCATGGCCTCGCGCTTAGGTCTTGCCATGAGACCTATGGTAATAGTTTATTCCTTTAAGGAAATTCGCTAATTCCGTCAATGAAATTCGCTAATTCCGTCATTGTAGTTCGCTTAGAGTCAAAAGCAAAGTCTTTTTTCTAATGATGTACATAAAATAAATGGTTTAAATTTTCTCTTTCAATAACAGCTGTTACAGGCAAGAAAGGTCTTTAAATAATCTCTATTCAGTGATTTATTTTATGTTCTATTCCTGGCAGCTGATTTGACATACTACTATTTTTTTGCTTTTTACATTTGTTTAGATATAAACAGTTCATAAATTATTATTTGTATTCTGTCACAAGCCAAACTTGGTCGACATAGAATTCGTGCTTTAGGATTTTGCAGTTTTATTTCAAAAGTACTTGTGATTTAATAAATTGCCTAAATATCAAACCTTTTATACTTGATGAGTAGATTCCATGAGCAAATGGATTATGCACGAAAACTAACAATGGATTAAATGCTACTTTTATATAGTACATAAAGAATAAATATTATTAACCAAAACATAAAACTGAATGAAATCATTAAACATCTGTAACGACGAATCCATCAGAACATCTGCTTGGAACACTGAAAATGTAAACAAAACGTCATCCCCTTTAATTATTATGGGAAAACTTGGTGGTTGAAATGAAATAAAACTCGGTTTTTAGAAGCTTGCTATTAAATTTCAAAAAGACGTACGCTAGTTTTAAGTCGTCTAAAACCTTCTCAAAGATGCATACTACACAGGAAAAAAGTTTTAGCCATAACAGTACTCTAGTTTTTGCGTGAAAAGCGGTCTAAAGTGTGATGTTGAGCGTTACCAACATCGTGACATAAATTGAGATAAGGCTTGATTCGATTCTCTGACCTTCAAAACGCAAAAATAACCAAAAATTTCATAATTCTAAGCAATGTACAAACAAAACTCTAATTATATATATACAAATCGTTTTATATATTGTTTGTAACTTAATGTGTTTTAAATATGTTAAATAAAGTATTTAAAATCTAAATTCAATCACAATAAAATTTTTACTAATTTATCAAAGAAATTCAATTATAAAGATGGTATTAGATAAATTTGTTAAATAAACAGACGAAAATCTAAATTAAATAAAAAAAGTTGCCACTGAATAAATTCATCAATATCATTAATCAATGAAAGCCAGCATTGATTCCGTTATAAAACTGCGGACACATGAGTTATAGTACATCATTTTCAACTTTGGTTTTCGTTGAGATTCAAAGTTTGGGACTCAGTAGAAACATTTGTAATCCAGTTATAATACTTATGTTGGAAATGAAATGTAACAAGATTAAGGTAATATTAGAAAAATAAAAACAAGTTTTAAAACAGTGAATATTATGGTTTCAATCTGAATAAAATAAATTTTGCTCTCTTTACATGATAGTAATAAAGACTGTCATTCGCATAAGGCAGTTTATTTTCTGTATCGCTTACTTGCTTCTACAAGGAACTCTTTCGAGAAATTTGCCCGTTTGAATAATTTTCTTTGGCCTGTTTCAGCTCCTCTTTGCTGGCTTCCTTGTAGGCTCTCCAACCAGTCTCCCTTGGCTTATCCAGCACACTATTTATCTTAGTACAGACTAAATTTTGCATATTTACCAGTTCCCTTGTCAATACTTACACATTTGGGTCAGGATGATAACATTTACTACTAGTCTGGGCGCCGGCAACGAGGACCTGGAAATTTGGGTGGACAAAGGTTTTTTAACTGTTCTGCGACCCAGTTTTTTGCGATGATTACGAATCTGCCGGGTGCAACTTTGGCACCCTTGGGCAAACGCTGCCACATTGTAAAACTGGCGGCAAAGTGGTTTTTCAATGTTAACACGATAGAATCCGTAAAAATGGTCCGATCTCAACGAAAATTGGTGCAGACGTGTAAAATGGTAATCGCTCAAGTTATTTCAAAAACCAACTCGATTTGACCACCGGAAGTGGGGGTTAAGGGGAATAAACCCCCATAAAATGGGGTTTTTTGAGTTTTTCACGAAGTAAAATTAAAATAATCTAGTTTCTGTTTCCATAATTGAATTTAGCTTAAAAAAATTGGTACAGTAGAGTCCCACAAACCCGGACTAATGTGGACCGAACGTTGTCCGGGTTTGTGGAAATTCCGAGTTATCGGGAAATGAGTAAATATAAGAAAAAATAAGAATAGTTTCTTTTATTTCTATAAGAAATCATTTATTTATTGCATAGTAAAAAATATAAAATCTGTATTAGTTACAAAAAAACTTAGAGAAAAACTAAAACTTTTTTAAATGAGTCACACCGTGCTCTGGCCTTGAATCTCAATGCACTTTATTGCTCTGGCAGGCTTTCCGAGTTATCCAGAATTCCGGGTTATCGAAGTCCGGGTTTGCGGGACTCTACTGTATTTTCAATCATTGCTCTATGTCCATTGGTTGTCGAGATATTGAAAGCGGAAAACCTTTACAATGTCCCTATGTTATCCTTATGGGGAAATAAGTAAAATTCTATATCTCGCTTATTTCTCAATATATCTTAATAAAACTTGGCGTGTGGCTTCAACTAGTTGAGGTCTACTAGATTATAGCCTTAGGTTCTCGGTTTTTACATTCACGCTCCAGCAAACCTACGTACTCGATCCCCATGCTCTCCTTATGGGAAATAAATAAAATCCTATAACTTCCATATTTTTTTCGACATATCTCGATCAAAATTAGAATGTAGCTTCTCCTATTTGAGTTATACTGGGATAAAGACTGAAAACCACCCAATATTCACACACATGATGTAGCAGACCTGCATACACATTCCCCATGTTACTCTTATGAAGAAAATAAAATTGTCATATATAGTTTATGTTGGATTTAAATATTGCTGTAAGTGGTTTAAATTCGCTGGATATGTAGATCTGCTGCATCGAGGATATTTACGATGTCTAACAGTTTCAACAATTTCCATAGCTTCTTTTTAAAAAATTTAATTGTTAGCTTCCAAAACATTAATTTTAGACAGAAGCAGTCCCCAAAATTTTACTTAAATTTTAGCCCAGTCAAAAAATTTTAATAAACGACCCAAACTGGAAAAAATTCCGTTTATTTGGAGACTTTGAACACTTATTTAGGAGCTCCTTAGGTAGAAAATACCAAAAGTCGTGGAAAATATGTGGCGAGCTCTAGTAGCAATTGACGGAAACGTAGTACTTTTTTGGTTTTTGGTAAAAATCCTGAGAACCATTGGTCAGAGGTAAAAACTTTAAATATACAAAATAAATCAGATTACATTTGCTAAAGATATGGTAGGCCTACTGTACATTTTCTTTGTACTCTTATCGGTTATCGGGTTTTAGAGTGTTAAAGATAAGGTTTTTTCACTATTTTCCCCTCAAAATGAGCATAATGTTGTTTTTTTAAGCTTTAACGAATAAAAATAAATATTACCTAATTTTGGTGTGCACCATTAGATTCAGCTAAAAAAAAACGAACAATGTAGTTTCCTGAATCATTGCTTTATGTCCATTTGTCACCGAGGTAATGAAAGCACCCCTTAAATTGTACCTATGTTATTATTAGGGAAATAAAAAAGTTCTATATCTCGCTTATTTCACTACATATCTTAGTAAATCTTGATTTATGGTTTGACATATTTGCGATATACTGTATTAAAGCCTAAAATCCCCAATTTTCACATTTACGGATCAGCAAACCTCTGTACTCACCTGCATACGAAAAATACGAAGCATGTAGTTGGCCTATGCAGGTTTGCTGACATGAAAATGGAAAAATTGAAAATTTTACGCTTTAGTACGATATACATAAACTATATCAAGCCACAAATCAAGTTTTACCAAGATATGTTGCGAAATAAGCGAGGTGTAGAACTTTTTCCCCCATAAGGATTACATAGGTGCAGTGTTAGGGGTGTTTACCGCTTTCATTATCTCGGTGACCAATCGCGAAAACCACGTTATTTTAGTCGCTCTATAACTCGGTAACTGTTAGGAGTACAAAGAAAATGTACAGTAGGCCTACCATTTTCTTAGCAAATGTAATAAGCTTTATTTTGTACATTTAAAGTTTTTACCTCTGACCAATGGTTTTCAAGATTTTTACGAAAAACCAAAAAAAGTACCATACTTCCGTCAAATGCTACTAGAGCTCGCCACATTTTCCAGGACTTTTGGTATTTTCATCCTTAGACCATATTTTCATAAAATTAGGGAACTTCTAAATAAGTGTGCAAAGTTTACAAATTAACAAAATTTTTCCAGGTTGGGCCATTTATTTAAATTTTTTGACTGGGCCAAATTTTAAGTAAAATTTTGGGGACTGCTTCTGACTGAAATTTATGTTTTGGAAAATAACAATTATATATTTTTAATAAAAAGCTATGGAAATTATTGAAATTGTTAGACATCGTAATTATCCTTGATACAGCAGATCTACATATCCAGCGAATTTAAACCACTTACATAAACTATATAAACAACATAAACTATATATGACAATTTTATTTTCTTCATAAGAGTAACATGGGGAATGTGTATGATGTGTTCATGCAGGTCTGCTACTTCATGTGTGTGAATATTGGGTAGTTTTCAGTCTTTTTATTCCAGTATAACTCAAATAGGAGAAGCTATATTCTAATTTTGATCGAGATATGTCGAAAAAATGGAAGTTATAGGATTTTTTATTTCCCATAAGGATAGCATGGGGATCGAGTACGTAGGTTTACTGGAGCGTGAATGTAAAAACCGAGGACCTAAGGCCATAATCTAGTAGACCTCAACTAGTTGAAGCCACACGCCAAGTTTTGTTAATATATATTGAGAAATAAGCAAGATATAGAATTTACTTATTTCCCCATAAGGAGAACATAGAGACATTGTAAGGTTTTTCGCTTTCAATATCTCGCCATCCAATGGACATAGAGCAATGATTGAAAATACTAAATTGTTAGTTTTCTATGCTAAATTCAATGGTGGAAACAGAAACTAGATTATTTTAATTTTACTCCGTGACAAACTAAAAAAGAACATTTTATGGGGGTTTATTCCCCTTAACCCCCACTTCCGGTGGTCAGATCGATTTGGTTTTTGAAATAACTTGAGCGATTACCATTTTACACGTCTGCACCAATTTTCGTTGAGATCGGACCATTTTTACGGATTCTATCGTGTTAACATTGAAAAACCACTTTGCCGTCATTTTTCCAATATGACGGCGTTTGCCCAAGGGTACCAAAGTTGCACCCGGTAGATTCGTAATCAGCGCAAAAAACTGTGTCAGAATCAGTAAAAAAATCGTTGTCCACCCAAATTTCCAGGTCATCGTAAATTACAATAGGTTGGCACCCAGACTATACTGAAATGAGCGTGGAATGACTCGCGCATTTATCGTTACTGATTGTTTTTCAAAAGACGCCTAGACTGCAGGTGGGAATAACACATTGTACTGTTCATCCCATCTTGCAAAAACGCAAAAAAATTATCTATATTATTAAGTAAGCGACTTTTTAAAATCAAAATTGTGAGAGTTTGATAGCTCGCAGGATGATGGGAGAGGGCTCAAATTGAAGGTCTTGGTCCCAGGGGGTCGGGAAAAATATCAGATTATGTCCAAATCTACCAGAAAATGAGAAATAACGAAAAATATCTTCCATTTAAAATGCATTGGGATTGAAAAACGTCTGCTTTGTTTACATTAAACATGTGGTGCTAATGCTTGATTCAAAGCCATATGGTAGATGTTGACATGTACTTTTTTTTCAAAATGCAGCTAACTATGCACGTTCAATGTACTATAACAAAAAATATTTTAAATTTAAGATTTTCGGATTTTATAATAATTAAGGGTCTGAGTTTTTTCATAATTAAAAATTATAAAAAGTTAAGTACGTTTGATTAGTTTATGTTATAACGATACAGATTTAATACCAAACTAGTGGCTGGTAGGGGCAAAAGCCCCTAAATATCTATATTACTAATTCTGTAAGCGATTTTTTAAAATCAAAATTGTGAGAGTTTGACAGCTCGCAGGATGATAGGAGAGGGCTCAAATTAAAGGTCTTGGTCCCAGGGGGTCGGGAAAAATAACTGATTGTGTCCAAATCTACCAGAAAATGAGAAATAACAAAAAATATCTTCCATTTAAAATGCATTGGGATTGAAAAACGTCTGCTTTGTTTACATTAAACATATGGTGCTAATGCTTGATTCCAAGCCATATGGTAGATGTTGACATGTGGGATTTTTTTCAAAATGCAGCTAACTAGGCACGCTCAATGTACTATAACAAAAAATATTTTAAACTTAAGATTTTCTGATTTTGCAATAATTAAGGGTTTGAGTATTTTCATAATTTAAAATTTTAAAAAGTTAAGTACATTAGTTTAGTTATCTTATAACGATGCAGATTTTTTGTTACAGTATAACGATCCAAATGATTTATATATATAATTACGTAAGGGAAATCTTTGCGCCGAAATTGTGGGCATTTGGAAGGTCGCAGTATGGGAGGGGGCTCTAATTGAAGGTCTCCATCCCAGGGACTCGGGGAAAATACTGAAATTGCTTTAATAAAGCTTTCTATAAAATGAGAAATAACGTAAAATAGCTATCATTTAAAAACCATTAGGATGTAAAAAGGTCTGCTTTGTTTACTTAAAACCAAATGCTAGATATATAATCATAATTTTGTGGATCCAAAAGTCTATTTTCTAAGAAGGTACTTTTTACTATAGTAAAGAAGGATTATGCTTAGGGGCTATTAGCCCCTTCAAGCCTCTAGTTTGTACTAATTGAGCACTGGTACAGTAATGTCTAGAAGCATTCCAAAACGGCAAGGCGGACCAATCCGTATATCGGCGCTGACTAAAATCTGACCGGTTTGGCAGAGGGAGCAATCCGTATGCCACTGTTTTAACCTGCTAAGGGGGCAGTCCGTATCCGCCCATTGAAGTTTGTTGCTACCTCATCGAGTCGTCACATTCAGCATTCCTCCCCTCAACACTCACTCCTCTAACATTACAGCAAACATTGCGTCAGTGAGGTCGCAGATCGACGCACTTTAAAGTTTTACTAAGTATCATTCGTTATTTTAATACAATTTTCATTAGAATCATTCATAATGGTAATGATTATGAATTGGAAAGAGTATTGTAGTTAGGGAAATCGTTTAGTTGAAATGGAAAATGCTTTTACAGTAAATAAAGTTAAATGAGTCTTTAGTATTAAGAAAAGACGGATTTTTTAGTAAACTTAAATTCTGTTTCAAAGCAGACATACGTAGGTGACTGGCTGGGCGTAGACGTAACTGCAATCCGGTAAGTAACCAACTCAACTAGTTCAGCCATGTGAAACGTTAATTAAAAAAAAAACTTGCAGTCACAACTTGAGAATTCACTAAAAATTCAATAAACAATTTCGAACTTCCCTTGCAGCAGACTGCATACTCAGCGAATTCCAAATGGATAAAAACATATTTCAAACCAATATTGTGAGGCCAACATTGTATGCAGGTCGGCTGCATACAAATTGGGTGGGTTTAATTAAATATTTAGTAGATATTAGCTAGAAGAAGCCATTTATCAAATTTTACATAGACATGATAAAAAATAAGGAACGTACAGATTTTTTTATATTCTATAAGGATAACATGCTGAATGAGCATGTAGGATTGCATGGATATGTAATATAAATTGGGGATTTTTGCGTAATATACAATAGTTTTTACCTATATTCACCCAGAAACCTATTTTTAATATGTAAAAGTTTACTTTTTCTCCATAACAATAACATAGGGACAATGTCCTATGTTTAGCGCTTTCATTATCTTCGGTAACCCACGGACATAGAGCAATGAATCAAAATACAAAGTCTTTTTTTAGCTGAACTCAATAGCCTAAAAAAATTGGTATATTTGAAATTTTCAATGTAAAAAATCTCCAGAAACCTAATTTATTCCAAAAACAATTTACCTTCCCTTTCGGTACACAGATCAGTCTGGTTTACGAACTCGTCCGAGTGATCACCACGGATCACCAGCTATCGTCCACACACACACACACACACACACACACACACACACACATACACATACACACACACACACACACACACACACACACACACACACACACACACACACACACACACACAAAATAATTTATAAACCCCGTTGGAGACAGATCCTCTGCTGAATTAAACTCCATAAGGAGCTCTGTATAGACTTTTCCATTAACATTTCCCTCTCAATACCCCTTGATAGAGCCAAGTCTAAGCGGCTCAGGCTGATACCGCCGCGCCGTTCCAATCAAACCTATGAATAGACTTCACGTATGTAGTTCTCCTTTTAGCGGATTCCCCCTATAGGGAAGGTGCTATTACCGTTGAGTGTATGGTGAGACTAAAGCGTGGAACGGCCGTAACTTTTAATTTTGATGTCCCCAGACCCCAAAAACATCGTTTGTTCATTTTTCATATGAACAAGATTTTTTTATACGTATATGAGATTCAAAAGCTAATAAAATCGCTAAACTCTCAAGTGCTATGGATGATAAGGAGAAATTAATAAAATAATTTAAACAAGAATAAAAAAGCTATTTTTAGATCATAAAAAATGTACACATCAAGCTCAATGTGTAAAACATAAACACACGTACAGTTTGACATTAGTTGAAGTGGTTTCTTTATTGAAGGCCTGAGATAGCCTTCACTTTCCATAATCCGATTATTTAGTAATATGAAACGGGCATTTTCGTCGGTAACAGTGACCTGAGAGAAACATCCTATTTTATTACTTAATTTGGGATGTTAATGTCACTTAAAAACCATAAAATTGTAGCCTTTCAATATATGAAGTATGATTTTTGATTCCGTACCAAATAAATTTGTGGCAAAAAAAATAGGATCCAGCAAAAGGAATACACATTTTTTCTCTCAAGTAGTAAATAAACAGTTTCCTTTAACCAAATATAAAAGTTTTATCTTCAAATACAACTTCAGAGTGACCTTAACTTGATTTTAAGCATGTCGTCTCTATATTATTAAACTATTTTTGACATACTTTTATAATATTTTTAAAATATTCATATTCATATTCATAGCCCAAAAAATATTTATAGTATAATGTTGGTCAATGTCTGAAAAATATTTTGAAAATATTTTTGCTGCTAGAACTATTTTGGAATAAAAAATGATTATATGGTAAAAGAAGATGATAAAACAAATTCCCCGAAAGTATGTTTGTTTGGAACATTAAAATTCAAATGTTATTTAAGCTTTGAATTACAAACTAAATAACACAACCTACTCTCCTGATTATTCAGCACTCTACATAGCCTATGAATTTGTAAACAACAATTTTGGAAAAGAGGGAGAAATTACGAGTCAGATTGTCGATATCTCATTAATAAAGTGTAGCTAGGTTTGGGCTGAATTCTTTAATGAATAACTAAGTTTACAGAGTCTAGATGCAAGCGTTCGGGGAGTGGCTAGCCAAGTCGTGGCAAGTGCTTTGTAAGCAGCTTAATGCGATGGCAAATTCGGTAAAGCACATTTCCAGCTCCTCTTGATTGGAGAATATAAAAGTGATTAGGTTTTGGAGGAAATAATAGACTTATTGGTGATCAGAATATCCACCAGAGTTACATAATTTAACAAAAAAATGTAATTATTGTAAGATTAATGCTACAATGTGTAGTAATTTATTTGTAGGAATAATTTGCTGGCATTCCAACCTTTTTCCAGCATGTGACTTTTAACAGAAATAATTCATTAATATTTTTTGTATATTTCTAAACGCATTTTCATGATATAACCAAAGTTTTTTATCCAAAAACTTCACTAAGAACTAAATAAGTAAAAGTAGGCTAAGTATAACATAAAGGTATAACATAGGCAACTACGATAAATCGAAAGTGCGTTTGTATCCATGATTCTTAATTAAAATGAATCTAAATTACTACCGTCGTTTTTACCTGCTTCGCTAAGCCAATCTAAGGCATGGTAATCGTTTGAGAGCCAAGCGGATTGTTAGCCCCAAATTTTTCCCAAGTGATGGTTAGAGTTGTGAGTTTAAACAAAACAGGGATGAAGCCAGGTTTTTTTTGGGAAGAGGGGGTCTAGATGACCGTGGTGTTTGGGGTTATTGAACGCCCCCAACAACAGGGGCGATCCGGAGGTCTTCCCCAGAAGTTATTGAAATTTTTTATCAAAACAGTTGGTTTTTTACAATTTTAGACTTTAAGAGAAGACTTAAAGTTATTCGGCGTCGCTCTTGTGGTCAAGCTACGAACCAACATTACTCCGCGTTGAAAATGAATTAAAGTGGCGCGTCATAGTAAATAACCATTTTTTCTAAAATTATGGACTTAAATAACATATTAAGTACAATTTTACTCTTTAATGTCCAAAATATAACTTCAAATGCTTATATAATGTCGCTCATTCATATTAGTGTCCAAACTCTATTGGATGTAGTAATATTCTTCTGCGAGGAAGGCGATCTGCGCAAGTAAACGTTTACGCGGCTGTTATTTACTGAAATATATCTGAAAACAAAATTTGATTGCATATTGAAGGAAAGTAAATTAAATAGAAGGTTCATGAAGTATATGTCACTTACACATGCACTAGCCTAGATTAACAACATACATAAATTATAGACAGACGAGATAATAAACACCAAAGTTAATTATTTAGCCTATTTTGGTAATTGTATTATTTAAAATATACAGAACAGAGAAGATATAATTAATGTATGCCGCTTACACTTGAATTGCTAAAGACTACGACATATCGAAATCATAGATAAATTCTAAAATTGTTTTTACTAGGAAAATGGCCAAGAGCCGAAACATGTCGTCAATTTTAATTAAATAAATATTTAATTATGCACAAAAAAGGGTACTCTATTAATCGAAAATTATATTTACACACACACACACACACACACACACACACACTATATATATATATATATATTTGTAAAAATTGGAACCGATGGTGTTTTTTGCTTCTAGTGGCCCCAAAATTAAAAGTTGTTATGGTCTTGGGCTTAGTTCTTACTGTGAGACCTACGGTAATAGCTTCTTCCCTATAGGGGAAATTAGCTAAAACTATTCAAAACTTTAAATAATGTTCACAAATGTTTAAAGTGATTTCCATGTTCTACCACGGTTTGTAAATAGTTACAGCAAAAATACCCAGAATAAATGGAATTATAATTACAACGGAAAATATTTCTAAAAAGTCTCTAACGTTCTTCTTGCAAGTAATTATCTTTCAGAATTCATTGCTTTGAAAAGAACTAAATTTTTTTAAAAAGAACTGAGAAATAAATTTTTGTTGAGGGTCTTGACAAAGACCGACTTATTTCTTTAAATAACTAGTCTCATTACTCCGGGCTTTTAATCAAGCACTAGTGGATCCGAGCGCACGGAATCGTGCGCTACTCTAGCAGAGCGATAATTCAAATGGCGACAAATTTAAAACACAATCATGCTAACACGATCCGTCTTGAGGGCTATGTTTACACAAATTAAAAAATAACAGCAATTAAATTATCCAGCTGATCAAAATGTAAACAATTATGTTCTTCATAAGGATAACATGGGAACTTTAAAAGCCAATGGGGCAGAGCCCAAGGGACTTTTTCAAAAATGTAAGGCCAGTTTGCAAATCTACGCGTCACGCTCTTTCCGATGAGCCGTCAATGATCAAAATCGGTTAAGAAATGACGGAGGAGTTCATAAGACAAATTTCGTGTTGGCGTATTAATTGTATAGATTTTCTCGGTTTTTATTTATTTTTAGGAAATTTCCTAAAAAGGAATAAGATATGGTCATAGGTCTCGTGGTCATACTTAAGTCCGAGACCATCATAACTTTTCATTTTGAAATCCACAGATGCGAAACACACCATTCGATGATATATGTCTTTAAGCACGATAACCCGCGTAAAAGGTACGATCTGGATGAAATTCAGCATATACGTGTGAAGTAGTAATTATTCAAACAAATTCGAAAACCAGACCGATCGGACAACCTTAAGAGAGGGTTGCCGGGAATAAACCCCCTCAAAACTGGGGGTTTGAGCTTTTTATACGTAAAAATATAAATAGTTAAATATTTCTTCAAACTATTAAATTCGATTAAAAAAAATTTTGTGTTTCGATGTATTGCTCTATGACCATTTAGTTATCGAGATATTGAAAACAGTATACAAAGTACAACGTCCTTATGTTATCCTCATTGGAAATAAATTAAAGTGCAATTCAATTCAATTAATTCAAAACATCTTTATTCAAACTAGAGGACCCACGCTGCTCCGCAGCAGTAAATTTTGGTACTAAGACACAAAATCAACTCAAATCAAATAATTCTTCATTTACAAAATTAATGTTACATGCAATGGATCTTTACAACTTCAATGTGACTTACTCGACATTGCCTAAGTTGAAAAAGAGGTTCGTATAGCTGGGCCCGGTTATGTTGGAATTTCAGAAAACCAATTAAACCACGATTATTACCAAGTTGGTAATAATTTGTTCCACGAAGGAAAACGTAGGACTTTCATGAGATATTCTGTACTTACGTTTCCGGGACAGCGACATGTCAGCCCGGCACATACGACTTTACAAACTAACTATATACCATGCTAAAATACCCTCGTTGCAGACCTGCATACTCAGCGAATTTCATATGCAAAAGAACATAGTTCAAGCCAACACAGCAAGATTTGACGTGTTTTTGTAAGCTCCATAAGATTAACAAGGGGAATGAGTATATACATCAGGTTTGCTGCCATGAAAATGGAAATATCGGGGATTTTAGACTAATATACATTAGATCTCATCTAGATGAAGACATAAACCAATTTTTATCAAGATGAATATGTTGAGAAATAAGCAAGAAAGAGAATTTGACTTATTACCCATAAGGTTAACATTGGGACAACGTACTGTGTTTACCACTTTCAATATCTCGGTAACCAATGGACATAGACCAGTGATTCAAAATCCTAAATTGTTCTTTTTTTAGCTGAATTCAATGGTGCCAACACAAATTGGATAAATTTTGTTTTTCTATGTAAAAAATTCAAAAACCCACTTTAGGGGGTAGACTATCCCCCTTTACCCCGCTTCCGGTGGTCCGATCGGGCTGGTTCACGAATTCGTTCAATTGATTACCACTTTACACATCTGTACCAAATTTCATTAATATCAGACCATAAACGGACTCAGAAAAAGAAAACCTAATATATATATAAAAGATTTGTGTTGTTCGGAATTCAGTAGAGTGCTCCAGGTACGTCCGATCATAATAATCAATAGCTCAAATGAAAGCTGGTATTTCACTGAAGGTTCTTAGCATACAGAAGGTTCTAAAACATATAGAATTTCTTAATTAGAACTGGGGAAATAGATCGTCAATTGAATTCATAATTCGGAAAATAATAAAATTTATGTTTTTTGGTCGAGTAATACAGTTGATAAATGAATGCGGATGCTTGCTGGCAAATATGCGCGTGCATACCTTTAATTTAAGACCTTATTTATGAAAATCGGTCGAGTAGAAGAGCCGAACAGACTCGGAAAAGAAAAACAAAATTTTTTTTGTGTTATTCGGAATTCAGCAGAGTGCTTCAGGTACGTCCGATCATAATAATCAATAGCTCAAATGAAAGCTGGTATTTCACTGAAGGTTCTTAGACTAAAACATACAGAATAACGTAATTAGAACTGGGGAAATATAATATCTTCAATTGAATTCAAAATTCGGGAAATAATCAAATTTATGTTTTTTGGTCGAGTAATACAGTTGATAAATGAATGCGGATGCTTGATGGCAAATCTGCGCATGCATACCTTTAATTTAAGACCTTATTTATGAAAATCGGTCGAGTAGAAGAGCCGAGCAGACTCGGAAAAGAAAAACAAAATTTTTTTGTGTTGTTCGGAACTCAGCAGAGTGCTTCAGGTACGTCTGATCATAATAATCAATAGCTCAAATGAAAGCTGGTATTTCGCTGAAGGTTCTTAGACCAAAACATACAGAATTACGTAATTAGAACTGGGGAAATATATCTTTAATTGAATTCAAAATCCGGGAAATAATCGAATTTATGTATTTTGGTCGCGTAATAGAGTAGATAAATAAATGCCGATGTCTGATGGCAAATCTGTGCGTGCATACCTTTAATTTAAGACCTCAATTATGAAAATCGTTTCAGTAGAAGGGCCAAACGAACTCGGTAAAGGAAAACCATATTTAACTCCCATAAGAAATGTACAGGGAGGAAATTGCTTTTGTGCATAACTCGAGTAATACGGCAGATAAATGAATGCGGTTGCTTGATGGCAAATCTGCACGTGCATACCTTTAATTTAAGACCTCAATTATGAAAATCGGTTGAGTAGAAGAGCCGGACGGACTCGGAAAAGAAATACCAAATTTTTTTAATATATAGATATTGTTTGGTACATACAAATGTCCCATGTGCACACGCACGTGTGGGATGAGAAATGAATTAAAAACGACTTAACAAAAATTAATTAATTAGCTGGTGATGGAGGTTCTTATATTTGATAAATACAACAATTACAATTTAAAGTAATAAATATTCTTATTCAGAAAAAATACGTGAATAATAACAAACAATAACAATTAATAATAACAAAAAGCATTAACAACTTAGAACAACAGAATAATATCTGATCAGTGAGCAACAGGACAAAATGGAGCAGACCAAGAGGAGGAACAACAGATTAGTTGATGCTGAGGTATCTGACTTATGACAACCAAGGCATGTTTATTAATTTTGAAAGAATAATTTTAAAAAATACTGGCTTTCTCTACTCTCCCCCGTTACTAACACTTTTAAATGTTTTTTTTTCATAGATTTCATTCAGTTACACTTGGATAAAATGGCATTTATTTTATTTGAAAATTTGTTAAAGAGTGCGTAATTGCTTTAAACCCAGTTTGTTTTCTGCTGTTTTCTTTTCCGTACCTTGGAACAAGTAAAGTAAATTTAGCTGCTGCCCTAGTAGCTTATTAAACGTCTTTACATT
Organism: Flexamia atlantica; assembly: GCA_035578135.1. Lineage (NCBI taxonomy): Eukaryota > Metazoa > Arthropoda > Insecta > Hemiptera > Cicadellidae > Flexamia > Flexamia atlantica. The sequence goes on along the minus strand of JAQJVK010000057.1, from coordinate 716,785 downwards.
GAATACTAAGGTGAAGAAGAGTGAAAAGTAGGAGGATGAAGAGAGAAAGTAGGAAAAATAGGGATTTTGATAGTTTAAGATAGGTTAAGACCAATGAAACAAGCAGAAATGAATGCCCCTCAAGTATAAAAAAAGAAAAGATGAAAAGGATGACGATATTAAAAACCAAGATATGTTGAAAGATAGGTACTTGGGAAAAGGAAAAGCCTGAAATGAAAAAAATAAAAAATACGCTGTGATCCTACTGACCCTGGAATTTCCCAGCAATTGTAGGTTGAGCTGTATGCGGCGAACTACCCTAATGACTTTTTTTCAACTGGGATAAAATAAACGTCGTAAGGTTTGCATATTTAATATTAAAATACACTAACAATAAGAGAGTTTTTTTTAACATTCCTTAACTCCTAATTTAAAACTGTTTAACCCAAAATTGGTCGGTAAACGAATGTGCTTGAGGCTAACTACTCAGAAATCCTAATTAAGTTTTTTGAAAAAGATATCTTAAATGTAACCATGAAATATCACAGTCTAAAAGAAATAATTTAAGTGTGGATACAATTTCCTTAAATACTGTACTTTTATTAGAGACAGGAATCTATGATTGAACCGCTCAGCCTGAACATCCATTAAGCCTCTCCATTGTAGCTCATGACTCTAATGTAGTAATGTAACAATGTGACATCTGTCAGCTGCTCCCCCCTCGGTGAATAAACTGCTGTTACCCATGTAACACCTACCCACGTTGTGCAAGCTAGTCTCCAAAGAATTATTGTAAATTCAAAATACTTAATCCTTGCTCTAAAAGTAACGCTCTATGATAACAATAATTGTAAGTTTTTTGAAATACTTCTGTAAAGCTTCAAAAGTAGTAATTTTTGCATTACATTTAATGTTAGATTTCCGTCAACTCGAAAGTGGAGAACATTTCATTTGAACAACCAGTGCATTTTTTTCTTTGATGTGTTGTAAAAATGTGTTCAGAGAAGGATGAACACGCCCAATGCGTAAAAATTGTGGGCGTCTGGCAAGTCCTAGAAATATGAGAAAGGGCTCATATTAAAGGTCTCTCCTCCATGATAGCGGGGAAAATCAAGGCCGCGCTAAAAATACAGACCCCGCTGCAGAATTTATTACGTCAAACAAGTAGGAAGGCTGAGAGTCTGGCTCAGGACTCACAGCTTTGCTGCTCATCAGTTACTTTCGAAATAAACTATTGATAAAACGTAAATTATCAAGCAATATTTGATATTTAGTGATAAAATGTAAACGTAAATACCCTCGTTGCATCAGACCTGCATACTCAGCGAATTTATGGTGCATAGAATCACATTTCAACACAACATAAGCGATACATGAAAATTTATTATTTCCTCCTTAAGAACAACATCGGGAATGAGTATGCAGGTCTGCTGCAACAGGATTGGAAAATTTGGCGGTTCCAAATCAATATCCAGTGGATTTGAGCTGTAAGAAGCCATTACCAAGTTTTATCAAGATATGTTGAGAAATAAGTGAGATATAGAATCTTTCTTATTTTCCATAAAGAAAACATAGGGACAATGGATACCGCTTTCAATATCTCGGTCACCAATGGACATAGAGCAATGATTCAAAACACAAACTTGTTTGATTTTTCGAGCTGAATTCAATGGTCCTAACCAAAATTTGATTATTTTTATTTTTCTGTGTAAAAGCAAATACCCCCGTAGCAGCAGACCTGCATACTCAGCGAATTTCAAGTGTAAAACAACATATTTCAATCCAACATAGCGGAATTTGACATGTTTTTGAAAGCTCCATAAGAATAACATGGGGAATGAGTATGCAGGTTTGCTGCTACAGGTATGTTTAAACTGGTTGGTTTTAATTCAATATTTAGTAGATCTGAACTAGAAGAAGTCATTTACCAAGTTTTATAAAGATATGTTGAGAAATAAGCGAGATATAGAATTTTACTTATTTCCCATAAGGTTAACATTGAGACAACGTACTGTGTTTACCACTTTCAATATCTCGGTAACCAATGGACATAGAGCAGCGATTAAAACTACTAAATTGTTTGTTTTTTTTGAGCTGAATTCAATGGTGCCATCAAAAATTTGACAAATTTTATTTTTCTATGTGAAAAACTCAAAAAACCCATTTTTGGGGGGGTTTATCCCCCGTTACCCCCCCCTTCCGGTGGTCCGATCGGGCTGGTTCATGAACTCGTCCGAGTGATTACCACTTTACACGTCTGTACCAAATTTCATTAAGATCGGACCATATTTACGGCCGCTATCGTGTTAACAGACATATATATATATATATATATATATATATATATATATATATATATATATATATATATATAAATTCAAACGAATGGTGTTTTTTGCTTCTGGGGGCCCAAAATGAAAAGTTAACATGGTCTCGGACTTAGGTCTTACCATGAGTACTACCGTAATAGCTTATTCCTTTAAGGAAATTCGCTAAAAAAACAGTTTTGGGGGGTTTATTCCCCTTTACCCCGCCTCCCGGTGGTCTGATCGGGCTGGTTTACGAAATCGTCCGAGTGATGGTGTTTTTGCTTCTGGGGGCCCCAAAACAAAAAGTTATCATGGTCTGGGGCTTAGGTCTAACCATGAGTACTACGGTAAAAGCTTCCCTATAGGGGAAATTCGATAAAAAACGTAAATAATCGAGGAATATTTGACGTTTTGTAATAAATGCAAACATAGGGAGTTAGTTCCTTGTTCACTCGTGTGACGTGGCGCAGTACTGGGATCGCTGCAGCATGCCCTGTTTTATCAGTGCTGCCTAGGAAAAATATTGAAATTCACCAGAGAACGAGGCATAGCGTAAAATATTTGTCATTTAAAAAGCATTAGAATCTAAAAACGTCTGCTTTGTTTACATAAAACATATGATGCTTATACTTGATTGTAAACCTTTTGTTAAGAAACTAGATAACACGTAGCTCGAAATCGAGCAAAAACTCATGTTGTAAAAGAATAAAGAATAAACAGCCTAATTAAGTTTATTAATCAAAGGGCTAAATTCAATAACCAAATTATGGCTCAACTACTTAAACTTTAGCCCCGCCGACATTGAGGTTAGAGTGGGAAAAGAAAACCGCTTGCGTATTAATATATAGATGGTGGATCTTAAAGCCAGTTTACTATGAAGGTATTTTGTACTACACAATAAAGAAGGATTGCTTTGATAAACACTCTCTCTTATTACGAATAGGAGCTTTTAACACCTTCAAGCCACTAATTTTCCATTCTATGCTAAAGGTATTTTTCTTCACAGTTATAACTTTTTAACGGCAAATCGGATTTTAACATTTGAGGTCTCCATAAGTTTATGTTGATATATCAATACATCTAAGAATTTTAAGAAGAGCGTAATGTAATTTTAAGTAGTGTAACGGGCTGAATTTTCTGAACAGTAACGCTATCCGTAGACATTGAATCAACTCAATTCACTTTTCTTACAACTAAATATTATTGACATGGGATTTAACAGTAAGATCTCAAAATCGAAAGCAAAATCATTTATTCGTCCGCCTTTTGATAGTCAGTAAAGGGACGAGGGAAGACCCCTAGAAAAAAAACCGCTCAATGACATCCGCTTAGAGTCAATATATTATTAATGCCCCCATAAATAAAGAATGAATATCCAAGAACTTTATGCAATCCAGTAATTTTTTCTACAGTCGATAGCTGTGATGCATAATATGCCCACGCCGTACATGTAATAAATATCCCCAATAAATCGTTAGAGGCACATTGGTGTATGAAACGTTGCGTTATTTTGAAGAGTTATTTTCAAAACTAAAATATGGAGAGAAAATAATAAAAGTTTAGTAAGTTAAAAATGAATGCAGACTTTATGCATATTCTTAAAAACATGTTCAGATCTATTTAGTGGTAGTGAGGAACCCATTTAAAATACGCTGAGTGCACAAGGATGCTATGAATTGATGTATTTATAGCAGTACAATTTTTATAAATCGCGTAAAACGGTGAAGTGAACGTCAAGTGTTATACTCGTTGTATCGACAAATTGGTTTACAGGGGCTAAGTGTTCCCGTCTCGAACAGAAGGTCCCGGGGCGCGACGCAGGTTTATTCATCAGCTAAACTGACAGTTCTTCCGTCTTAACTTTAGTTTTACTTAAAATAAAGAGAAACGTTTATTTACGGTGTGTATGAAAATTGCAAAAGCAAAAAGTAGTTGTACCTTATTTTAACAGTAAATAACAAATGCATAATACAATGGATAAAATAACCGATCAATTAAACGTATTTTTATAGCATAATAATATAGTATGCAACAATACTCATAATCTTGCACATTGTTCATAGAACACGATAGGTGAAAGACCAGTTGAGGTGCTGAACTGCATACGTAGCGAATTTCAAATGCTTAGATAAATAATTAACATGAAGCCTCGCATCAAGTAAAATCAACGTACGTCAAGTCAGCGAGATATGTTGAGAAATGAGCAAACTTCACAACTTTTTTATTACACTTAACGTTAAGATGGGGTATAATTATGCAGGTTTGCCGTAATAGAAAAGTGAAAATAGGGGATTTCAGGCCATATTCCAGTATATCTCAACTAGATGAATCCACTTCCAGTCATATTAAGATTTTTTTCAGAAATAATAGAGATACGAAATTAATTTATTTCCTATAAGGTTATTCTTGGGAAAACGAACTCTATCTACCACTCCTAGAATATCGGTAAGTAAGGGATGTAGAGCAATTATTTAAAATAATATGTTATCTGAGTTTGTTAGATAAACAAACATAAATAATAATTATGTTTGTTTATCTGAGTTACATTCAACAGTATGAATAGAAATTATATTATTTTGATTTTTCTGTGTAGCAAATGAAAAAAAGTAATTTAGGGGTTTAGCTACCTTTATCCCCGATTCTGATTGTTTTATCAGGCTGGTTTTCGAACTTGGCCAAATAATTACTTGTTTATATTTCTATACCAAATTTTGTTAAGGTCGAAACATTTTTGCTAGCGCTAGCGTGTAAACAGACATATTTAATAAAATAATGATAAAGGGGTGCTCAATTGTCATTTATTTATCATTACAATTATATCTACAGGTGAGTCTTCTAAGATGAATAACTAACTTTTATCAGGATATTTTGCCATAATTAATGAATATCTTGAAAACAGGCGACGCGACTTTAAATTTCTTTGAGAGAAATGCTTCTCCTTCCATCCTCTTTAATTTAATATATCACACGGGTAACACTCCCACTTTAAATTTTAAAGTTATGGTCGGGATTGAGTAGGGGGTTGGAGAGGGTGTAACCTTTTATCATGAAAAAAATCTCGCCCCATGGTGACAGTTGTTTCCCTCAATCAGAATACCAGACATATTATACTTTTTCAATAAATTAAGATTTTACAGAAGTTACAAAGGTAAAAACATCCTTTCTATGACGTTTTAATTATTGTATTATCTCAAGAATGCATGAAGCGCTTTAATTTGTCTTTCACTGCGATTTTTCAACACAAATAAATGAGATTTGCGTTGTGAGAAAACGTTTAATCGGAGTCTTTTTACTGTACATGATAATGACTCTTTACAAAAACTGAACTTATTTATCAACGTGAGGAAGCAATTCATCATCAGCTGTCACATCTTTTACATACTTTTAGTTACTTTGATTTGACTAAAGATTGCTTGCTGATATCATCTTCCAAACATCCTATACTCTTATATGAGCAATGTTATCGTCCGGCCGTGCGTGCTTGCTTGTATGCTTGCTTGTATGCTTGCTTGCACATTTATCTCAAAAACGGCTCCGAGGATTTCCTTCTAAGTCTGGAAATAAGCTATTTATGACTCAAAAACGTCTTTTATGCAGATTACTTGGCCAGAGAAAATCTATTAACGTAATAAATCGAATTTTAAAGTTGTAAAATTTTAACATTGGCCTTATGGGTTGCCGTGATAGCAACGAAAATAAACAAGGAAAGTGTAAACAAATGAAGTAATAATAACAGCTGTTTGGAATCTACAGCTATCAAGGGAAAATACAGCAGGTGGGATGAAGAGTCCATGGAGCAATAAAAAAGGTTTATATTGATACATTTTATGACATTGAGATATTTTATAGTAACTGGATGAACTGGTAAACATGAAATAACACCGAGCAAGGCTCGGTCCACCAGGTACTGCACAATAAAAGGTAACATTTTATTGCTTGTAATGTTAAAAACATATATTTTGTTTAAAAAATAACTATCTTGATTAATGTTGAAACTTATAACTACTATATACATAACATAACTAATATTTACGTTTCTTTGATGGCGGCGGATTAGACAGTTATGTTCCAGCTTGCCTCAAAAACCTCATCGATTGAGTAGAGTGGGTTTGTCTTCAGCCATGACTCTACCCTCATGGCAAATTTGCGGTCATCTAGGCCTTTGACCTCATCCGGGAGAGTGTTGTAGAGCCTTAGAGCTAGTACTGGAAAGCAGTTTTTCTTCCTGCTCAGCCTACAGAAAGGTATAGTCCAGGTCACGTTTCCTACGCGTGTTGTGTGCGTGGATGTCAGCTCTTTCGTGAAGTGGTCGAGGTTTCCTCTGACATTAGGCTACCTAGGACATACTGGCTGAAGATGGTAAAAACTCCTAACTCAACAAAAATGGGCCTACAGTGCTCTCGTGGTCTGACAGTGTTGATTGTCCGGAGAACCTTTTTCTGCAGAATAAGAATGTCGTCACAGTCTGATGCATGCCCCCAAAGCTGCAGACCATACATGACATGACTGTGAAACAGTGCATGGTACACAGTTATTAAATATTGCTTCGGGACCATTGGCCTCAACCTGCGCAGCAAGAATGTCACACGTGCGAGTTTAGAACAAGTGTTTGTTATGTGACTGTTCCAGGTGAGCTTTGCATCGAGTGTGAATCCCAAAAGCTTGACGTCATCCACAAACTGGTTCTATTCGGTACTTAAGTTACAGATCAACTTCTGCGTTATTGCTTCATTAAGACTTAGCCTGTTTACCGTAAACCATTCCTTAACATTTTCAAAATTGGCTGAGGTGCATGCGCGAGTTCAGGTGTACCTCACCTAGAGTAGATGGTGGTGTCATCCGCAAATAGCAGTACGTTGCCGAGCTGTCCAAGGACGTTTATCATCTCGAGGAAGAGGACAGGGCCCAACACTGAGCCTAGCGGAACGCCATGCTTTACTGGCAGTGGCTGCGAATTTGCTCTACCCACAGACAATACTTGACTTCTGTTTTGAAAGTAGGAGTGGATAGTTGCGAGTGCTTTCCCACTACCCCAATATGCTCTCAGCTTTTCAATGTGAGAGCAGAATTACATTCTCAGCTTTTCAGAATGTCGTGGGGAACGCAGTCAAAAGGCCTTACTTAAATCAGCCAGCACCAGGGCCATTGAGTCCTTTGCCTCGAACGAAGATAGGACCTCGGAGACAAGTTTGGTCACTGCAGAGGCGGTCGACTTTCCACTCCTGAACCCATGCTGGGCTTCGGAAAAAATGCACTTCCCCTCAAAATAGGCCACGATCTGGGACTTGATGTGGGACTCGAACACCTTGGCGAAGACAGGTATAATCGATATTGGCCGATAACTTGCCATGACCTCAGGATCCCCTTTCTTGAAAATTGGGACAGTCTTAGCGATTTTCAACATGTCCGGGAAAATTCCACCCAACAAGCAAGCATTTATTACTTTTGCCAGAGGATAGGCTATGGCATCGGACACATATTTTAAAACTGTGACTGAGACTCCATATATGTCTAGGGCACCTGAGGTTTTGAAATTTCCAATAATCCTGATGACCCATACATCAGACCTGATGAAATACATCAGGCACTCTTTTTGATTTGACCAAATTATTAACTAATTCACTGGGAGCAAAAGAGAAAATTTTGATAACTTTTTTGGACCATGCAAAGGCATTTGATACAGTAGATAGAAAGAAACTTGTCTCAAAACTAGAATATATTGGCATCAAAAACAGGTCTTTAGATTGGTTCAAAAGCTACCTCAATTCTCGCTCTCAATCTGTAATAATAAATGGCATTGAAAGTGACCCTGTCAACTACGGAGTTGTGCAGGGCAGCACTCGAGGGCCCCTCACAAAAATAGACAACCTTAACATACACGAGCTTCGTGCACAGCTTTCCGTTCGTGCTTATATGGTACTTTTCTTAATATAAATCAATAACATATCAAAATTTAGTATCAAAAGTTCTTTATTTTTATTTGCTGACGACACGGCCTTGGTATCGACTGGTGAGACCTGGGATGCAGTTTTCGACCAGGCGTCTTCGGATCTGGCTCTTGTTAAGCAATGGTTAGACCATAATTCATCGACAGTTAATATTATTAGTTAAACTAAATGTTTGCCGATTTTCTTTAAACAACATCAGGATCCAGGTCCGAGGATGCTGAAGATGCATTCCTGTGGTGATCCTCGGGCGGTGACTTGCGGCTGTGGCAGCGTAGAGTGTGTGGAGCAATTTAAGTATCTAGGTATAATCATCGATTGTAAAATGAATTGGTCTCCACATGTTCAATATGTCAAACGCCGATTAACGAAATTGACTTATTCTTTTTCTGAGCTTGGCAGAGTGCTTTCCGTGGATCACCGTAGGACTATATACTGTGCGTTCGCACAGTCGATCCTGCAATATGGAATCTTGGGATGGGGTGGAGCGTCGTCAGCTGTATTGCGGCCGTTGGGGGCCGCTCAAGGAATAGTAATCAAACGTCTATTAAACAAAAATTTAAGGTATCCTACCAGTCAGCTTTTTAATGAATTCCCTGTACTTAAAGTCAGACAAATATAAGTAAAACTCTTTTAATATATATTAAAGAAAATAAAAACAAAATTTTTGCTAGCAATAACCACAGTTACGGAACTAGATTTAATTTCAACTTTGGTTTTTTTTGTCCCAGATTACAACTCACTGCTGAAAAGTCATGTTCATTTTACATTGCCCACGCATTATACAGAAACATTCCGCATAATATTTTAGAGGTGGAGGGGGGCAGCCTGTCCGCGTACAAGCGGAATGTGAAAGAGTGGTTGCTCCGCCTCGGCGCTGATGACGTGGAGGCACTGATATGCTAAAATTATACCCATTGATAAAATTCCAAGACCGTGACCAGTTGATTACATAGTATGCAATTTGAAACCAGTTTGAATATTGGATTTTAAATTTTCAGCAACAACTTATTTTATATTATTTTGATTAAATTTTATTTTTTCATATTTGTTTAACCAAGAATCACAGGAATTGTTTTAATTTTAATTTTCTGTTTTAACTTAAATTTTTATTTTATTTTTTAGATTAATCACTTATGATATATATGTAAGGTAAATTTTAATATTAAGTGTGAAGTTTATATTTTTAATTTAAGGCAAAAGTGATGTTTGTGTTATCGTTCCCGCAGAAGACAGACTGACCAGACCCGCCCCCACCCACAGATGGACAGTCTATGTGGGGGTGATTCCATGTACATAAACCAGTATTCTTCTGTTTAAAATATGTATTATTTTTGGAATAAACTTATTTGAATTGAATTGAATTGTCCTCAGAAGGTGTTATGGGTCTCCAACTCGACAGATTATAGGTGTCCTCAACTGTAACCTCAAGCGTTGAGGTGGGATCATCCAGGCCCCTGGTTAACTGAGCTGCATCAACAATTTTGGCACTCATGAGAAAGTTCATTGCCCGACGTCATTTTCTTCAATTAAGTACAAGTAAGTTGAGCTTCTTCTAGCATCTCTCGAAAGTACACAAGATATGCTTTTATCATTGCAATAATGATAATAGTAAACAGTATCTTTAGATAAGTAATCAAAAAATCGACATAATCTCTAACTCAGCCTAATTAGGTAATATTGACGATTTCCTGGTCTTCGAGGACTGCGGTGAAGATATGGTAACCGAATGCGGTGGAAAATGGTAACCGAATCACACTGACTCAATTGGCGCGTTAACCGCAGTCACCGGTGACTAACCGGCTACCATAGTCCTTAAAAGGCAAATCTACCTCATCTTGACAATTAAGAATGTCCGTTTACTTACCGGATCCACTGTAAACATTTTTCGGTAGACGCACAGCGATGATCGGTAGGTGTTAAATCCACCTCTACCGTTCACTTAGCCTATTACAATTTGATAGATTAATCACCGGCGGCGCGGCTGAGCGCACCCAATGAATGAGGCGTAGCCCTTAATATAAGATGCACCATGGTGGTTACAGCGTTTCGACGTGCACTCCTACTTGTTGTTCAGTTTCCGCCACTAGCGGCAGAACTATCCAAACAAGCTGCTTGCTCTCGAAAGATATGGAATCACAAAGTGATTTCGTATAAAAACTGGTATTTCACAATTTTTGAATTTACAACGTTGTGAAAATGCACGCTTCAATTAAATCTGCAAATTCCTGCGTCCTGACAAAATCTTCTACAATTTTGAATGACAACTTCATCATTTAATTCCCACTGAGCCTGGATGGAAAGGAAGTTCAATATCAGTTGACACAATTTCCGCCAGACTTTGATATCTCGTTCACTTAATTTTGCATGAAAACTTCCCTTGAAACTCTGTTCAACCAATATCCTGTTAAGTGTTTTTACGGTCCGAGTAGAATAGAAATACTCTCATTGCAACAGACCTGCATACTCAGTGAATTTCAAATACTGAAATAAATAATTTAAACAAAGCTTCACATCAAGTAACAGAAACGTACGTCATATAGATAAGCATGCAAAAATATTCTCTATAAGAATAACATGAAAAGTGAGTATGTAGGTTTGCTGACACGGGAATTCTAAATATAGGGAATTTTAGGCTATGATCAAAAATATCTCAAATAAATGAGGCCACATATAGAAATCAATATGATATATTAATACCTAAGAGAAGTAATAAATAAGACAAATAAAGTAAACAATAAATTAAATAAATAAATAAATAAATAAATAAATAAATAAATAAATAAGAAGTAAGATCTAAGAGATACAACCTTATAATAGTGTTTTTTTCAGAGCTGAATTTAATAATGTAAACTAAAATTACATCGTTTTAATTTTCTAGGAAAAGCGAAAAAATTGGGTGATTGAAAGGCTTACGATAAAATATAGTACATTTTAAAGTTGAAACCTGTTAAAGCTAAAGTTGTTCAAAATTTTTCATCTTGCACGATTAAGTTTATATTATATACAAAAAGGCTTAGTAACATCGAAGTTGGTTAATACAGGTGGAACTTTTGCTTCACTGTTGCAAAACTTAAGCTTTAATCTTCTTCTTACCCTATAATTAGGTATGGAAACTGAGCTTATGCTACAAGAACTGAATCATATTTTTTACGGAAAAACATGAAAACCTTTTTGAAGTACAAATAATTTATTTTAAGTGTCATTATCGGTACCTAGTAGATAACAGGAATTTCAGAACTATCAGGAGATTATCGTGAGAAGAAACCATAAAATACCATACATATTGCTTTAATGTTCACTTCTAGGGCTACTATTTTAATCCAAGAAAGAAAGAAATTCCTCAAGTACCCGTTTTTATTTATTACACAACGCGTTTCGGGAATTATTCCATTTTCATAATATGTATCATAGTAATAAAATCTATAAAATAACTTCGTTGCAGCAGACCTGCAACTCAGCGAATTTCAAGTGCAAAACAACATATTTCAATCCAACATAGCGAGATTTGACATGTTTTGGTAAGCTCCATAAGAATAACATGGGGGATGAGTATGCAGGTTTACTGCTACAGGTATATCAAAACTGGGTGGTTTTAATTCATTATTTAGTAGATCTGAACTAGAAGAAGCTATTTACCAAGTTTTATCAAGATATGATGAGAAATAACCGAGATATGGAATTTTACTTATTTACCATAAGGTTAACGTTGGGACAACGTACTGTGTTTACCACTTTCAACATCTCGGTAACCAATGGGCATAGAGCAATGATTCAAAATACTAAATTGTTTGTTTTTTCGAGCAGAATTCAATGGTGTAAACTAAAATTAGATTACATTAAATTTTGATGTAAAAGACTCAAAACCCCCATTTTTGAGGGGTTTATCCCCCATTACCCCCTCTTACAGTGGGCCGATCAGGCCAGTTTACGAATGTCCGAGGGATTACCACTTTACGTGTCTGTACCTAGAATATTTTTACGGCCGCTATCGTGCTCACAAACACACATACACACACACACATACACAAACACACACAAATATATATATATATATATATATATATCAATTCGAACGAATAGTGTTTTTTGCTTCTGGGGTCCCAAAACGAAAAGTTATCATGGTCTCGGGCTTAGGTGTTACCATGAGCCTACGGTAATAGCTTCTTCCCTATAAGGAAAATTCGCTAAAATATAACCTCGTTGCAGCAGACCTGCATACTCAGCGAATTCCAAATGCAGAAGAACATATTTCAATCCAACATATCCCCCCCTACTCGTTTATCCCCCCTACCCCCCCTTCCGATGGTCCGATCGGGCTGGTTTTCGAACTCGTTCGAATAATAACTACTTCACACGTCTCTGTGCCAAATTTCTTTCCAATCGGACCATTTTTGCGGGCGCTTCGTGCTTACAGACACACACACACACACCCACACACACACACACACCCACACATACACACACACACACACACACACACACACACACACACACACACACACACACACACACACATATATATATATATATATATATATATATATATATATATATATATAAATCAATTAAATAAAAATACCAACTCACATTAATAATTAGTAATATTTCGGAAGAATTCCTTCATCAGACAACTATTCTACTGCATATTGACTTAAAATCATAACAAAAAGATAACCTATGTTATAAATAAATATTTGATGAGATCATATGTATGTGTATTTTATCTTGATGTTGATTACTTTTAAAGTTGGATGGAGATTATTTTTTATATATGAATGAAATTGATGGGATGATTTATCTTATCGAAGGTTGAGGCCATGAGGAGTTTTTGATCGTGTTATAATTTGATGAGCTTGTTCTAGACATCTTAGAGATGGCACACTAAAATTCTTGTTTAATTGCCGTATAGATTTCACCTTATATATGTTTTCAAAATCTTCTTTGTGTTCCAACCCATGTAGAACCAGAGGTTTTGTCATGTCCTGATGTTTATAATCAAACCTATGACCAGTCATTCTAACTCTAAGGGTGTTTGTCGTGGAACCTATATAATCTTTAGGGCATTTCTTGCACTGTATCTGGTAAATGATATATTTTGAATCACTTGACAAACACCCCTGAATTTTGTAGTATTTTGATGTTGAACTACTGCCAAATGTAGGTGAATCTTCTATTTGGTTACATACCAAACATCTAGGCTTTCGACATGGTGAGATCCTAGTATTCCTTTGACGTTTTCTTCAGTTGGGAGTTTTGGGGTGTGACAACATCTCTTTTGAGTATTGGTGGCCGTCTGAATATAATTCTTGGAGGTGTTGAGAATAATGATTGGGTTAATGGTGAATTTTTAAGACTTTTGAAGGCTTTTATATTATAGAAGAATATATATTATATAATATATATAGAGATAGAGAGAGAGAGATCTAGAAATTCGAACGAATAGTGTTTTTGACTTCTGGGGGCACCAAAACGAAAAGTTATAGTGGTCCCTGGCTTAGGTCCTCAACACCATCTTCTTTATTATGTTTGAAATTACTGAATAAATATATTTTCATAATAAATACCTATTTGCAAAACCTAATATACCTAATATACATGACGCCCTAAAATGTGAAATCCCTCAAATCACGCGAAAATGGCTTAGAGATTATGGGCTTACTTTCACAACGCTTGATGTTACAATGTGTTTAAAATATAATTTTTTGAAAGACCTGTATCTTAAGAATGGGTATTTTAAAAACTGTATGCGGCATTGAAACCAGTGAAAAAATCTACTTTAAAATGATGGGTTACGACACTGCCTGTTTCGTGAAGGAATGTATAGTTAAGAATAAATATAATTATTTTAGAAAGAATAAAAATGAAATGCGTTTTTGATCATTTATGAAAGAAACTCTGTATTTGTTTGTTTCTGTTTACAATATTGAATTAAAATTAACACATATGAAATATTATCATATGGCAAAATATTTGTACAGTATATTAGAATTGTCCATATACCGGCCGCCTTGAAGTAACTACTTCAACGTAATGTCACTTGTTAGTCTATTGGTAGTGGATATATTTTTGTTACCGGTCGAACATAACTGCCATCTTTAGTCTTGGTTCTGACTACCCGCACAATTCCATCTGATCCTGGAAATGTTTCTTCAATTTTTCCCAATGGCCATGATAACGAAGTAGACGGGTTTGTAACAGCACCAAATCTCCAATTTTCAAATTTAATGTTTTGAGATTCCACTTGTTACGTTGTTGGAGCGTATGTAGATATTCAAGGCTCCAGCGATCCCAAATCCGTTGGAAGAGATGTTGCACTAGTTGCCAGTGTTTGAGGCGGTTCGCAGGTATATGTGTTAGATCATTTTCTGGTAATGATGTGAGAGAACCACCAGTTAAGAAATGTCCTGGGGTTAGTGGCATTAGATCTGAAGGGTCACTGGAAATAGGTATCAATGGCCTAGAATTAAGCATGGCTTCAATTCTTGTCACCAAAGTAATGAATTCGGGTAACGTCAAAATCAAGTTTCCCATTACTCTATGAAGATGATGTTTCGCAGACTTTATGGCATTCTCCCAAAGTCCACCATGATGTGGAGATGCAGGTGGGTTGAAGTGGAAGCGAATGGACAGATTTGACGAGAACCTTTGAATACGTTGTTTGGCGTCAGTAGATTGTATTGTGGATTTGATGATATTACGGAGAACTGTGTTGGCACCCACGAAATTGGTTCCGCAATCAGAGTAAATGTCTGTGCATAATCCACGCCTTGAAATAAATCTGCTGATTACTGCGATGAAAGCGTCAGTTGTTAAGTCCATGACAACTTCAAGATGAACAGCTTTTGTGACCATGCATATGAAAACACAAATATAAACTTTGATCGTTTTTATGGACCGCATGTTCACTACTTTGACTGTGTAAGGTCCACCATAGTCTATGCCAGTTGATGTGAATGGTTTAGTTGGATTGACTCGAAATGATGGTAAGTCTGCCATAAATGGCTTTTTGTTTATCGGGCGAATTTTGAAACACACCACACATTTATGAATGCGTAACCTGACAGCATTTCTCGCGTTCAAAATCCAGACCTTTTGCGACAGTAATGACTGGACAAGTTGGGGACCGGCATGTAAATGTTGAATATGATAATAGTCGATAAGGATATCAACTATATAATGTCGTTTTGGTAACAAGATTGGATATTTTGCGTCTTGTGGTAGTGAAGTGTTGCGTAAACGACCACCAATGCGAATCAAACTATTTTCATCAATGACCGGATTTAATTTTAGCAATTGTTTTGGACATTCATTATGAGTTAATGATAAAAACTCATTCTTAAATGTTGACTGTTGAACTAAATAAAATATTTTTACTTTTGACTCTTGAAGTTCCTCTGATGTGAGATTACCTAGTCTCGATGCTGAACTTCGACAGTTATGTATAAACCTTAAAACGAACGCCATTACTCGTTCTACCTTAGTCCACGATTGCCAACTCTTCTGCTTGACTGGTGGACAGAACTGGCAAAGGATTCGATTTAACTTCATGCGAAGCGTCAAGTTGTATGGGAGTAAACGACGTTGTTGGCCACTCATATGATGGTAATGAAAGCCATGAAGGACCTTTCCACCAAATGGAATGATTAGTCAAACGGGACAAAAGCAAACCTCGTGAAGCACAATCAGCTGGGTTTTCTTCTGATGAAATATGATTCCATGCTTCAATTGGGACAAGCTCCTGAGTTTGAGATACCCGATTTGCCACATATGTTTTCAAACGGTATGGTGGGGTTCTTAGCCAGGTTAATGTGATCGTAGAGTCGCTCCAAAGATGGATGTTATTTGAAGAAAAATGTTCGGGAAGTAGTGAAATGCAATGAGCTATTAATTGTGCGAGTAGATAAGCTGCGCATAATTCTAGTCGAGGTATGGTGACACGCTTCAAAGGTGCTACCCGGGTCTTGGATATGACTAAGTTAACAACTGTGGTACCATTAGGTTGTTCGCATCTAACATAAACGACAGCGGCATATCCGTTTTCCGATGCATCACAGAAACCGTGCAGCTCTGTTTTATGCGATAGACTGATATTCAAGGAACGAGGTATAGTGATTTTAGATAGATTTTCAGTATCTTTCAGTAATAATGTCCATTGAGATTGAAGGTCTTTTGGTAGAGGAGCATCCCATGATAAACCTTTCGTCCAGATTAGTTGCATGAAAGATTTAGCAAGCATAATAAAAGGACTCAGGAAACCACAAGGATCATAAATTTTTGCAATGGTACTTATAACTGTCCGTTTGGTATGAATTACAGGTTTTTCAGGCAATTGAAAAGCGTACGAAAATGCGTCTGTAGTCGGTGACCATCTTAGACCCAAAACTGAAAACTGTGGATCTGGAGAGTTAGATAGAAATGTAGGAGTCTCTAGATGGGAATGTGGAACATTATTTAGAAGTTGAGGTGAATTAGAAACCCATTTACGTAACTCGAAACAACCACGTTTTAGTAAAGAAGTAAGTTGATTTTGCAAATCAATAGCGTCTTCCACTGTGTCAGCTCCTGTGATGATGTCATCAACATATGTGTGATAACGAATGGCATGGGCTGCTTTTGGAAAATCATGACCATCATCATTGGCCAGTTGGAGTAGTGTGCGAATGGCTAAGAAAGGAGAACTATTCATTCCGTAAGTTACGGTGTTGAGCCTATAAATACTAATTGGGTCATAAGTATTTTCTCTCCAAAGAATTAATTGATAATTACGGTCATCAGGATGAACGTTAATTTGGCGATACATTTGACGGATATCACAACAAAACACTACATTATGACGTCGAAAATGCATGAGTATATCAGCTATGTTAGTTTGCAGCTTTTGCCCTGTCAAAAGTATGTCATTTAACGATAATCCGGAACTGGTTTTGGAACTAGCATCAAATACGGTACGCAGTTTGGTTGTACTGCTGGATTCTTTCAGAACACCGTGATGTGGTAAAAAATAATGATCTTCAGGTAAGACGGATTCTTCGTATTTTGACATGTGCCCGAGAGATAAGTAATCATCCATGAAATCGTGATACAGTACAGAAAACCGTTTATTGCTTGCGAATTTTCGTTCCATAGCCCGTAATCGTAATTCAGCGGCATTGCGAGAGGTGCCCAATGTGTGAATCGGATTTTTGAATGGCAATCGGACAGTATAACGTCCTGTATCGTCACGACTATGTGTCTCTGCAAAATGATTTTCGCAGTAAATATCCTCTTCGGATTGAACCAAACAGTTAGGAAGTTCTTCCTGTGTCCAGAAATGTTGAATAGAGTTATGAATGTCAACATCTGACGAATGAAGACATGCATTTACTAGTATTAGACAAGTACTAGTATGATTAGAAGTAGATGGTGAAGACGACGAGGTTAGGCATGGAGTGATTCCCATGACTACATAACCAAAAGTAGTATCAAAGATGTGCGGCTTATCAGGGCCTAAGGAAATCTGTTTTCCAGTGAAAATATAAGGAAATAATGAAGCTCCTAATATAATGTCTACCCGACTTGGTTTATGAAAGGTAGGATCAGCAAGATTGTACTGTTGTGCCAATTGAACAATATCGGGAGAGACAGGCATGCGTGGAAGGTCGGTTGTAAGTTTATTCAATATAATCATAGAATGATCAGTGATGATTTGTTGACCCGACAGAGTTTCTAGCGTTGCGTATATTTTACCCTTATTTCGAGTATTTTGTTGATTGATACCTGAGATTTGAACGTCACAATATTGACGACGAGCATTTAGCAAGTTGACTGCATGTTCTGTAATTAATGAACACATGCTACCTGAATCAAGCAAAGCCCTAAATGTATGAGCTGTACCATTCAAATCTCGTATTTTAATCAATAATGTACCTAGTAAGACTGTGGTGTCTTTGTTAGGATGTGTTAGCTGATTTTGGGCACTCAATGTTATTGATGGATCAGCACTGTTTGGGTCTATAATTGGAGAACCATTAGTGCTATTTTCAACCTTGTAAGATGATTGTTGAATTGTATCATCTAAATTAGGTGAATTAAAATGTAAAAGAGTGTTGTGTCGTTTGTGACACACTTTACAAGTAGATTGAGACTTGCATGATTTGACATTATGCATTCCGAGGCATGAAATGCAATGATTGCGAGTTTTTATTATTTGAAAGCGTTCTTGTGGACTTTTTGCGAGAAATATGGGGCAAGAGTAAGTTTTATGACTAGTTTGTTTGCACCCAGCACATGAAAAAGACATAACGTCCTTAGGAAAAGACCTTTTTGTTACACTATTCTTTGAAACATTTACTTCTCGAGATGAGGTTTTGGGTTTGGTGTTGATGCGTGGGGCCTCATCCATACGAGCAGTTAAAGAAAAAGTAGCATCTTCATAATGAATGCATTCCCGATTAAGGAAATTGAAAATCTCTTTAATAGTAGGTAAGGAATGATTACCATTTGGTGATGTGTCCCGGAATGACTCTAGCCGTTTGCGAAGATCGGCATCCATTTTACGCAAAATTACTGCGACCAAAAACGGATTAGGATCTGGCATGTCACATTTAATTGCTTGCAATGCCTGGGTGTTTTCATTGAAAGTGTTAACAAACTGTCGGATTCCAGGAACATGATTTACGGATATTTCCGGGAGGTCAAGTATGCGATTAAGATGCATTAATTGCAGTAATCGGTCATTTTGATACCGATCCCGAAGTAGATTGTATGCAATAATGTAGTTGTCATCAGACAAACTTAGATTGCGAATCAAGTTTAGTGGTTCGCCATTTAACACACTTAAAAGATATTGAAATTTAATTACGTTTGAAAGTGAGTTGTTGAAGTGTATTGAGGAGTCAAACAAGTTAATGAAAGTTATCCAGGTTGATAAGTCACCAGAAAATTTGTTTAACTCAAATTTCGGCAAACTTACTGAGTGTTGAATATTGGAGGACATACCTGGAGCTTCCAAGTTATCGCTTACGTTAGGTTGGGGCTCAACTGAAGGCTGGAGAAGAAAATCGATTACTGTTGCGATGTCCACATAAAGTTCTTCAACTTCTGTTTGATCGCAAGCAAGCGTTCCGTTTGGTAGCGATTCCTGATCCTCATGAGAAACTGCGCAGTTGAAGATTTGCTCGAAGTCCGCTCGTTTCTTCTCAATCTCAGATACGTATGTCTTCAATCTTTTCTTTTGGAGTTGACTTGGATCTTCTTCCTGACATTGTATAGCTTCTACATCTGATTTTATTTTGTTTAGTCTTGTTTTGATTAAATCTGTTGACCTTCTGTATGTTTCAATCTTGAATTCTCCCCGCGTAGGTGCCATTTTTTTTTCTGAGTGGACTGTATTATGTTGAACTTAATGATTATAGTTTATTTTTTGAAATATAAATAATATTGTAGTTTCCATATCGTTGGTAAACTAAATCCGAATCGTTAGGACCATTTATGTTTCGTGAAGGAATGTATAGTTAAGAATAAATATAATTATTTTAGAAAGAATAAAAATGAAATGCGTTTTTGATCATTTATGAAAGAAACTCTGTATTTGTTTGTTTCTGTTTACAATATTGAATTAAGATTAACACATATGAAATATTATCATATAGCAAAATATTTGTACAGTATGTTAGAATTGTCCAACTGCCTTTGCATAATATTTATATATAAATATAAATATATATCTGATACCTATAGCGGATCCAAGATGGCGGCTGAAAATGGCTACCCACTCAAAATGAAGTGCTTCCTATAAGACTGTTTGGGGCTAATTTGGAATCGTATTTTAAAAAAATATGAAAAAAGTTACGGAGGGGTTTTAAAAACTCGCCCTGTACTTAAACGCAACATGACACTTTCAATAGAAGATCACCGAGCAGATATTATTTCTGAGAATTTAGTCGATAAAACAATACACAAAAAATAACAAAATAGGAACAATTTATTAAATATGTTGCAAAACAACCACTTTGTAAAACAAAGATCAACAAATGAAAATCAGTATGTGGTTTAAATTATTATTTAAAGTGGTTTGAGCATATCACAGCCGGTGTCGGTGATGATTGCTGCCGTAATATTTGCCAATCCTCTCGCCGGAGGCACTGAAAGCATTGTCGTGTTTTATATAATTCAACTACAGGAAAAAAACATTTTACCATAAATTGTACAGTGTTTGTGCATGAACCCAGTTGAAAACAGAGCAAGTTTATTTCAACATATTATGGTGAGAGATTTCTTTGGATAGTAATGCTTTTTAATTTTTGTTGTTTTGGTAGAGCAGATATCCACAAAATTAAGGGGCGAAAACCAAGGTTTTAGGAATAAAATAAAATTGTATATGTTTAATTGTTGAATTATTGTTATGAATTACTATTATTGGAGAAAACGATTTGGCTCCAAGAAATCACATGGCTCTTTTCCCCTATCTTTCCCAGGTAGTTGAAACTAGGTGGTTGAAGTTTAGTTGGTTTGTTCGTACCTATTCGAATTCGCCTTCCAAAATCACTTTACTAAACCTTAATAGCGTGAAACAGTGTAAGCCATATCACTAGTAGATAATATTATTGTTCTTACTCAGTATTTACCAAGGAAACTGGTTAGTCGATTTTTAACTCTAATGTTCTTTCCGGCAATTGCGTAAGAAAAAAATTATTCTCTGAAAAGTACGTGATTACTCCAGCCCACGACTTTTGATCTTGTACTTCATCGGATACTTCCTCATCGATGCCCCCTCGAACTTCTCGTGTGCGTTACACAGATCCAAGTCATGTGGAACTTCCCACAGATTTGAGGTAAGTTAAATTGGATTTTCAAGAAAACTACGTAATTTCCAGGCGTCTGACGTCCACTTCACGAGCACTGACCTCGTCGCTTCATTGGTTCCTCATCTATTTGGTTCCTCATCTTTCCTCTCCTCCTACTGATTTATAAAAAAAAGTTTTAACAAATACACTATATTATGAAGTTAAGAATTTTACTAAACGCGTAAAACACCTTTGTATATACTTTCATTGTTGTTGTTGAATTGTTTTCTGTTGTCTATATAAATATTACTGTGACAGTCCACAGGAAAAGGGACCTTATCTTTCCAAGGAAAATTTTTCAGTATGGCACTTTTTAGTAGTTTAGGTCAACATTTCACATTTTCAGGTTTTGATTGCATTTTAGCTGGGTTCTTTCAGAATATGAAAATATCAATTTTATAGATATATTTTGACTAAAACATACTAAAATACGTTATCAAATTTATAAAATGTGATCAATATAAAATCAAATTATAAAAATATAAAATATATAAATATAAATTATGGAATAAAAAATATAAAATCAAGAAAAGTCAAAAAAGAAAACTTATTTCAAATGAGGACAAAATTACCCATGAGTAGTTACCCCAATTTGGATATTATTGCAAGTATTACCATAGATACTTACAACTCAGCCTTTTTGGTTTGTAAATATAAATAAATAAATAAATATCTTTAATTATAAGTACAGGTAGGTGACTCTTATATTTTCTTCTTAATTCTAATTAATTATTATTGTTCAAGATGGCGTCATTATAATTAGTGTGATACTAGCCTATTTAATATTTAAATTTGAAATAAAAGAATGGTAATCTGTTACAAAACTATTATTTATTCAACAATAACAATAAATATGAATATCAAAATTGAACTCTAGGGGGACGTACAAGGATTATTACAGTGGATGGGGTTAGATAAAATTACTTATGCTAATTGGATTAATATGGTACAATTTAAGGGCATTAGCTCAGTTCTTGAGAAGCATGATCTCTTCACATAGGGTTCTGGGAATCGTGCGGGCATGACATTGAAAAATTAATTTGTTTGAATATCACAATCATAAATACTTTTAAATAGAATAAATAATTTTGATAATAATATAAATTGCCAATTCTGATCTCTTTTTATATTTAATTAAATCAAGTCTTTGTTTGAAAGTCTGTTCCTCTTCAACAATGGTTGGTGAAGTAAATTTTGGATTGGTCTTACCAAGAGTTTATCTCTTCACCCTGATCTTTTCTTCAGATAGATAAATTTGGCCACTTAAAGGGGAATCAACTAAGATCAGGTTTACCGCTGGCTAACCAAAAAAAAAAATCTACTAATTAAGGGGGATGAAATTTAAAATTGGAACGAGGTCCAGGTACAATGAAGTTAACACTTGGCCATCTCTCTCTGGAATAGAAGCTGGAGTCCTTTACAATGGTTCCACTTTTCACTTTAACAATGTAACACATGGTTCACTAACTTGGTCTTTGGTAAACACTTCACTGAATTATTAGAGATCAAATTTTGAAAAACATGCTATATAAAATAGATAATTTGAGATAGCGTTCCCTGACCCATAAATATAAATTATATTAAATTATGAATACAGCTGATCTAACTTAACTTATCTAAAATTTTTATGGTAGATGGTAATAAATTAATGAATGATTTTAGGAAAATAACATTATCAAATAATTTATATTAACTGAGTGATATACTAGGTTGACATATTATATACAAATAATTATTAAGCTGTGTGTTTGTTTATTTATATGGGTGTTCATTTATGAAATTTAAATGTAAATGTTTGTGAACTATTACAATATCCCCTCAGAGTTGAATTAATTTAAAGAATTGAAATTAATGAAAACTCGATAATAATAGGAACAAATATTTACAAAACTATACTAAATGATAAAATATTTATTTATAATTTAAAATGATGATTTCTTAAAACTAAATGGATTATATGACCTAATATTTACAATCATAACTTCAGGTCCTAATACTGTCCACGCGCACTTCACTTATTTCAAATTTTGTTTCACTGTTCAACATTTATTACACTATTGTTTATATTTACTGGAGTCTTTTATCCCCTCAATCCATAAATAAACAAATTAATCTACAACTTTTAATTAGTTGTCCGTGTATTGTCCAAATGTTTATATAACTGTTAATAACACTATTTACACTGTATTTATTGTTGATCTCGGTTTGGCGTTATATATTTAATGCTGCCTGAGATGTGTTGATTCCAAATGGTGTAACTTTGTAGTGGTAGGTCTTTCCTCGGAACTGGAATGCTGTGTATTTTCTCGATTCTTCAGATAGTGGAACTTGCCAATATGATGAAGTTAGATCGATACTACTGATAAATTTTGCACCTTGACATTTTGCTAATAATTCATTGACACTTCTATTACATTCGTAATCTGGAATAATAATTTCGTTCGCTTTTCTAGCATCCAAACAAAGTCTTATTTCACCAGTTTTCTTGACGACCGGGATAATTGGGTTTATAAAAGTGCTGTTGCTTCGCTCTATGATCCCTAGGCGTTCCATTTCCCTTATTTCTCGCATGACTGCGTCTTGGTGTGCTAATGGTACTGGGTAAGTATGACATTTAAAATTTTGAGGATTTTCGACTCTTAATACATGCTGGTATTTGTTACATAACCCAGGTTGGTCGGAGAATACATCTTGAAAGTCCAATAACAAATCAGTTAATTGTTGTTTTTGAATACTATTTAGATTTAAATTATTTTTGAGGGATTCTGTAATTATTTCAGGGGATAATTCACATGATGTTCTGGGGTTTGTTTCTTCAATATAATAACACTCTTCGTATGGATCTTCATTGCAGCAGTAATCTTCTAAATTATCCACATTTTTATCATTAGTGATTATATGGCATAAAATTCCAGCTCGATTTGTGTTATTGAATTGAATTACTAAATCTGTATCATTAATATTCATATGCATTTCACCCTTTTCAAAATTTATCTTCATCTTCCAGGCACTAAGTGTATCTATCCCGATAATTACTGATTGTATTAGTTTTGGTACTACGAGCATTTGTGTTAATATAGTTTGTTGACCAATGGTAATAGGAATCATTACGATTTTTGAAATTTTCCGGGATTTTTCATTGGTTGCTGTTCTAATGTGCATATTATTTACGGGTAATTCTTCTATTTTTCCTAATTCACTCCGATTTGATATGTACCAATCTTCTGCTAGACATGTAATGTTAGAACCTGTATCAATGAGAGCTGTAACTTCTTTGCTTTTGATCTTTATTCTTATTTCGGGGCATTTTTGCGATATAGTCGTATGAGTATTTTGTTCTGTTTCTTCTTCAAATAAAAACTCCCGATCACAATAAATATTGCTCAAAGTTAAACTATTGGTATCTGATTCATTATGCATGTTATTTACATTATTTACAATTTCAATTGACCTCTTATGTCCGACTTCTTTCTTATTTTGCACTGAAGATGTGTTCTGCTGATTTGAGCTATTTACATGGAGAATGAGGTCACCACCATCATCAGTGCCTCTCAGTTTAAATCCTGATTATTTTCCTCTGGCACTAGGTTTGCGTTCTCCTCAATAATGGCAGCGCACACCTGGTTTTGTTCTTGTGTCGGGTGGTATCTAGGCAGTGGTCTTCTCTCTTCAGACGGCGGTTGGTTTGATGGTAGATTGGGAAACTGTCTTAGGTCACGGTAATCGTTTCCAAATCGATGGCGTCGGTCGTCTCTTTGGTACCGATTATCGTGGTGGAGGTGATTCTCATGTCTCCGATTGTACGGGTGGTACTTAGGTGTGTACGCTCGATTGTCCGTGTTTCTTTCATTGTAGTGTTGGTTATGACCTTTTCTACCGTGTTGGTGGTGGTTTCTATTTACATGATTTTCCTCAGGTGTATTTTCCTTTTTATGTTTATGGTTTTCGTTCCTTTGATGGTTAGGTGACCTTGCTTGTTCTCGCAGATCTTCTCTCTGGAGTAGAGCTTCAAAATCGCAGACCGTCTGAATATTTTGAACTCTATAGGCATCTTGGATTATGTCTCCAAAGTGGTTTGATAGGCAATCGAGGATTTCTTTTTCGTCCAGGGGAGGGTTTAGCGATTTAAGGGTCAACACCCGCTCTATAAAATACTCTGATCGGTTCAGATAACCATTTGGCCGATATCGTTCATTTTCGATCCGTTGTTTGACGCCTCTTTGGATATCTCGGTTCCAATATTTCGATTCAAACATATGTTGAAAATCATCCCATGTGTGAATATCAGTTTTGATTAAATTGAACCACTTTGAGGCATGTCCTTCTAGGCACATTTCAATGAGATCAACTAGGCTTTCCGCACTATTATTTTCTGGATTTAACTGTAGGTTTTTCTCATAATATTTCTTAAGTTTGTTTAGAAATTCCTGGGAATTATGTGTCTTTCCATTAAATTTTGGGTGGGTCATTTCCGGTGTTAATGTCGATCTGCCGTTACACACAATATTAATAGGGACGGGCGCTTGTGTTGTTTGAATGTTGGGTGTAGTAGGTATTTCTAATATTTTCTTATGACACGCCTCCACGGACTCAGCCAATTTCGCAATTTGGTATTCATTGGATTTAATGTTTGGGTTCAGTTCTAATTTGACTTGGTTGATTTCAGCTGTTACTTGTTCTTTGATTTGTGTATAATTTTCCTTACAAATGTTTTCTACCTCCCTGTGTGTCTCTAATTGAATCTGTTTAATTTGTTCAGTGATTTTTAATTGGGTTTTACAATTTTCTGATACGATGATTTGACTAACCTCCTGTTTATGTTGAATGAGGTCTTGTATTAAATTTTCTCTGATTTTGTATTCCCCTTGTTCTAATTTAGTATCAATTTGATCGACTTCCTTAGCCAAATTTTCCTGAAGAATTTTAAGTTGATTTATGTCAGTTTTAAGATTTGACTGTTCATTGTGAATTTGCTGAATTTGATTTTCGACCCGGGCAGAGTGATTTTGAAATTCAGATCTTAAGTTTGCATGTTGTATTTTAATATCAGATTTGATTGCGTTCATATCGGCTTTAATTTCATTTCTTAACTCGGTTTTAAGCGCATTCATGTCAGTTTTAATCGCAGCATTGCTCGATTTAATTTCATTCATGTCGGTTCTAAGTGCATTGATCGCCGCTGCTATTTGTACGAGTGGGTCGACACTGTCGACAGCTGATTCAGTACGAGTATGGTCTGGAATCAGCACAGGAGGGACGGTACTTGTGTCGCTCGTCAAAGAAACTAGCGTTCTGATTGGTTGTTCCGT
Organism: Flexamia atlantica; assembly: GCA_035578135.1. Taxonomy (NCBI): domain Eukaryota; kingdom Metazoa; phylum Arthropoda; class Insecta; order Hemiptera; family Cicadellidae; genus Flexamia; species Flexamia atlantica. The sequence goes on along the minus strand of JAQJVK010000057.1, from coordinate 690,416 downwards.
TCGGTATATTTCGCTCAATGACGATGTAGCGGGGGAAATCGCCGCGGAAGTAGTGGTAGCACTGATTGAGGTTGGCGTTGGTGTTGAAGTGGGAGACGCCGGCTGGGACAAAATGGCGGAACGTTCTGACATTTCACTCACGGCCGAAATTGTTGTCTCATTATTAGAATCACTCGCGTTGTCGGAATTATTTGAGTCGCCTACCGAAACAATGTTTTCTTTGTTCACTGACGGGTCACTGTCCGATTCGCGGTGTACATTTATTGGTTCCGTGTTATTGCCGAATAAAACAAAACTTGTCTGCTCGGACTGCGTCGTTGAAACTTTAGGTTTGTCGGTTGATCTTAAATGGTATTTATGTTCGTCGCCCATATTGAGGTAGTAAGCACGCAATTAGGATTATTATACAATAAATTGGATATTATACTTATATCTAAATGAGGTGAGATGAGTCTTAACCTAGGCTATCTCCTACAAAATTATCTTCTTGCTATCTCAAATAATGTCTGCGATCATTAACTTTTCATTGTCAATGCCCTTACGTTGCGGCGCCAATTACAACTCATCCTTTTTGGTTTGTAAATATAAATAAATAAATAAATATCTTTAATTATAAGTACAGGTAGGTGACTCTTATATTTTCTTCTTAATTCTAATTAATTATTATTGTTCAAGATGGCGTCATTATAATTAGTGTGATACTAGCCTATTTAATATTTAAATTTGAAATAAAAGAATGGTAATCTGTTACAAAACTATTATTTATTCAACAATAACAATAAATATGAATATCAAAATTGAACTCTAGGGGGACGTACAAGGATTATTACAGTGGATGGGGTTAGATAAAATTACTTATGCTAATTGGATTAATATGGTACAATTTAAGGGCATTAGCTCAGTTCTTGAGAAGCATGATCTCTTCACATAGGGTTCTGGGAATCGTGCGGGCATGACATTGAAAAATTAATTTGTTTGAATATCACAATCATAAATACTTTTAAATAGAATAAATAATTTTGATAATAATATAAATTGCCAATTCTGATCTCTTTTTATATTTAATTAAATCAAGTCTTTGTTTGAAAGTCTGTTCCTCTTCAACAATGGTTGGTGAAGTAAATTTTGGATTGGTCTTACCAAGAGTTTATCTCTTCACCCTGATCTTTTCTTCAGATAGATAAATTTGGCCACTTAAAGGGGAATCAACTAAGATCAGGTTTACCGCTGGCTAACCAAAAAAAAAAAATCTACTAATTAAGGGGGATGAAATTTAAAATTGGAACGAGGTCCAGGTACAATGAAGTTAACACTTGGCCATCTCTCTCTGGAATAGAAGCTGGAGTCCTTTACAATGGTTCCACTTTTCACTTTAACAATGTAACACATGGTTCACTAACTTGGTCTTTGGTAAACACTTCACTGAATTATTAGAGATCAAATTTTGAAAAACATGCTATATAAAATAGATAATTTGAGATAGCGTTCCCTGACCCATAAATATAAATTATATTAAATTATGAATACAGCTGATCTAACTTAACTTATCTAAAATTTTTATGGTAGATGGTAATAAATTAATGAATGATTTTAGGAAAATAACATTATCAAATAATTTATATTAACTGAGTGATATACTAGGTTGACATATTATATACAAATAATTATTAAGCTGTGTGTTTGTTTATTTATATGGGTGTTCATTTATGAAATTTAAATGTAAATGTTTGTGAACTATTACATACTTAACATTGAATATTACTGAACTTTGACGCTTATTTCCCGAAAACCAAGTTTTTATAATAAAAAACTTTAAAAATCACAACTCAGTCATTTTTTGACATAATATCTCTGAAAGTTTTTCACTAAAATATTTGTAATTTAAAGCTGTATCCATAGCAACTAAAAACTCAATTTTTAAATTTTGGAAGTTAAGGTCCCTTTTCCTGTGGACGGTTGGAACAATAATGTGATTAATATTATAATAATTGTTTACCCTTTTGCACATTTTATATAGAGCATATCGGTCACATTTCCAAAGTAATTTGACAAAGAACTATTGGGGTCCAAGCAAAGACATTTCAAAGCAATTGCTTCTCAGAGGGAATCTTCAAAGATGTTAAGACCAACCACTGTGCTTCGATGCGGCCTATACTACTGACATTGACTGAAATCATTATTCATGTAATTGTAACAAATTTTACTTTTTCAGCTTGAAAAAAATACTCTCATTATATTTTTATGATTCATCCGATATTAGTATTGTATTAAGCATATTCAACACCCTGGTTAAAAATGTTGTTGGTGATGAGTGATAAGTCAATAGGGTTAGACAAAAGTGTGGATACCCCCATACCTTTTTAACGCGTCATTGTAGGAAATCTTAACTCAGCGTACCTTTTCATCATGTAGAACTGCACTTTTTTTGAAACGGCTTCCATTTTGTTTAGGGATGTGATATTGACTTCAAGTTTGCGCCATTGTATTTATTTTGACAAACACTTTAAAATGAGGGGTAACTCGATAGGAGTTTACTTTTGAAAATTTGGGGCTGCCCCCAAAATATCCCGTTTTTGGGTTGGGGGCAAAAATGGGACTCTCATTAAAAAGTGCAGGTTTTCATGTTGTGAAGGGCTTTTGCCTAGCCCTGTATAACGTTAACATTTATACGCTTAGTCTTTTTTCAAAAGTGAATACATTATTAGATGTAATTAGCATAGAAAAACATAAAATTGTTTTTTATTGGTTTTGAAAAAAAGCATCCGAAAGATGATCTTGATTTTTGCAAAAAATTTAAAATAAAATAGGTGGACAAAAAATAGAAAACGGCAGTTTTTATAACATTTTTTCTCCCTCTTTAGACCTAGGGAGAAAAAGAATCAACTGAAGTCGAGAACGTCAGCTGTTTGTTTTTTACTATTGTAAAACAAATGTCTGTAGAGAAGAAGAGAGCAATAATATAAGGCTACCTAACTCCCATAAGACCTGTAGAACCAAAGCTTGTGACGCCAATGCCGGAACCTTTTCCGGTTTTATCCCAGCTCTATTATGGTATTGGGTAAAAATATAGCCTTAATCGAGTATTCGATAATATGTTCCCTCTGATTGGTCAAGATAATCTTTGTCCCAACTGGTGTTCAATGCATCATTAGTTAGCTGCTGTCAGTCTAACCTAAAAAACACATGAACAAATGAAAAAAACAATAAGCTGTTTGTTTTAAATACCAAGAACAAGATGAACGCCTCGTTGGGATAAATCTTTTAAACTTGTAAAATTTTGGCTTTTTAAGAAGTTAGCTGAATATATTAAGCGTTATAACGCAAAATACGGTTCATCACATTGGACTGCTTTTCGTTACTCGGTCATTTTGCCTCACAAAATGACAAGCGTCACTTTAGTCCCTAGTAATGAAATGTACTGTTTCCTATACTACTACAAAATCGTCTGTTTTACATACGTCATACGGAGGCTAAAAATAGCTCCCAAAGTAAGATATAAAATACCTGTTATGCTGCCAAATGAGTTGGTTACGAATTGGATCCAGACCTCAATGGTCCATTTTCAAGTTGATAAAAGCTAAATCAATAAAACATTTCTCTTTAAGATAGGTGGTGTTGAAGTGACGTCACACTTAGTACAATGTAAAAACAAAACATTTATTTGGACTGACATACGATTAAACATAATTTTACAAAAGCTGACCTGTATTTGATAGAACCACAAATATGTCGTCATCGGAGGGTGAATGGTAACATGACTCATGATGCGTGCTGATGAGTGAAGTATTCTCCCCTCCCTCACTTGTCATCCTTATCAGGTCCAGTCCTTTCACTGTCACTGTCATCTAATAGTTAATTGCCCTGTTACATATCATATTAGACTCAAAAGAAAGGTCGTCGTTAAGTATATGGTGGAGGGATTTTTTGGAGGACCTGTATATTTCAAACTCTTCCACTATTCATAAAATTGCCTTTGCTAAAAAATGAAGTACATCTAAGTTTCTGTCAACATTTATGTAATTACAGTCCAGTCGCCAAATAAGAAATTAGGCATGAACCTTGAAGTAGGGTCAGACTTAAATTTTATGATTGATTCTAGAACGATTTGATGTACTGAAAAAGAATATGGTGGATACCAGACTGGCATCCTTGGGCAATTTTGAATATCGAAAGTCAAAGTTCAAAGGGCCGAAAATAGAGAAACAGATAATGGAAAAAATGTATTTTTGGTATCCAAACAAATATTCCCAAAGGTATTGATTTTAAACCACCACCAATCGTTGCTGGGTGGTAAATACTTTATTTTGATCGGGTATTAATTTCAGCCACCATCTTGGATCCGCCATATTGGATACAAGTTATTTTTTTAAATATGAATGTGGTGTTGTGACACATCATCACAGACTAGATTTTTACGTTGATTACAATGCCGCAATCCGTTTTTGAGAATATTGATTTGTTCTTGAGTTATACTCAAATGAAAATAGAATGAGAAACTGAAGCTCTCTCCCAATTCTCTGAATGCGAAGGTTCACTGCTCTTTTGTAATCATGTATTTGTACGTTATTTAATTTAATATTATCTAGTTATTACTATGAGACATTTTTGGTGTTTCATGGATCAGCAGAGAATGTTATGGTGACCGTTGATGAATCAATATCAATAATTACTTGGAAAGCTATTCGTACATATTAATTCAACATTGTGAAAATATGACTCAGTAACGAGAGATTATATCTTTGAAGACATGAGTTGGGCGAATTGATGCAAGTAGACTACAAGTCAGAAACCCCAGAGGTTGTTTTGGTTACGAGTTACACAATACACGATGCGAAGCAAGGTTTCATTCGTAATCCTTGGATTACTCAACATTGTACTGTTAAAACATAAGATCCTTAAAAGTGGATAACACGTTCCATTAAATTTGCCATTTCAATAATGCAATTACGTAATTACTACTTAACTAGGGGTCCCATGCGCGAATTGCGCATTTTAATAATATTTCTGTTTGTGAGAAACTCATCTACTTTTAGAATAAAATGTATGGCTTCAAACTCACCTTTATTAATCAAATTAACCTTTTCAATTGAAATTTTAAGATATCACCTCTATAAACAAAGGCTTAACTGAACAAAACACATGCAAACACATTATTCATCACCCATGCACTACGTTTTTGAATTTGATTGTCTTCTCGCACAACAGTAAGTAGGATAACGGAAGTTTTTTCAAGGTAGCCCATTGTGCAAATTGTGCATTTTAATATGTTTTCTGATGTTCAATTAGTCTTTTCCTCTCAGCAGTTCTCTGTTCTTGCCGAAGGTTACGCATATTTTCTCCCAAATCACGTGGACCACAGTACCTAGAATCTTTATACGGTAGGTATTAAGATAAGAAAAGAGAAGAGAGCAAAAAAAGAGCAGGTGAGAGTAAGAAAAAGATGTGACGTCATGGTAGTCTAACACTTCAAAGAAGATTCAGCAAGTTCACGTGCAAATCTCGTGAAACTACGCCAAATCTCGTGGGATTTTTCATTACTAGAATGAAACATAGCCTTCATTTGTTGACAAATAAATATTATTTAACCTTGAAATAAAAGATGAGTTAGAAGCTTAAGAAACATGTTATAATAATCAGCTGTCTGTGGTTGGTACTAATTTGGCTTGCAGTGAGACTTGCTGGTGCGTCGACTTGCGCAATAATAAGTGTAAAAGTAGTCCCGTCGCTGGTGCGCACCACCGACCAGCAGAACGGTTGCTGATTGACTGGTCTACTGCGCATATTGTTTATGATACTTACCGTATAGATGTTCAAGTTACTGTGACGTGGACTACTTTTTCTCTTTGCCTTCTTCTTCTTCCTGTTTCAGGGTTTAGTTTACAATATATTTATAATTTAACGATCATGCATGTTTACCATAAAGAATGATTTATCTGACTAAATTTAAATAAAATCTTCAATGAAAGTGGCCCAAATTTATTTTTTTAAGCTGTGTTGGACCTTGTTTACAGTTTCAGACAATCTATTTTTGTTGAAAATGTGACTGGTTAAAAACTCGTTTCAAGGTAATCAGCTGTTACAGTACATTACAATCACATTTTATGATTGTTATAACGCAAGTTGGTCAGCACTGGGGCGTTGAAAGCGCCCTCTAGAAATAAATCAAAGCCTTGGGGGTCGAAGCCGTAAGAAATGCCTATATTAACTATCTTTCGCCGGTGCGCTACATTATAAGCTTTAAAATGACACCTCAATCGTAAAAATCGGTTAAGTAGGACGCTTGAAAAAGGGATCTAACAGAAAAACCCTTAAGTATTTAGATGCTATTGAGCTATTATATTAAATATTTTTGATAATCAAGCCCCAGTTTTTACTAAGCGTTTAACTTCAAGACTACCTGTGCCCTGAAATTGATCCCTGAAAATCCCCCTAAAATTTAACCCTGAATTTGGTCCCTTAAAATTGCGCCCTGAAAGCAAAATCCCTGAAATACGCAGGTTAACTATTAAAAATATTTTTATCTAATCCATAGATATTGTTTTCTCAATTTTTCTTGGAAGTCTTCTCTTATTCGCCCCTTTATCAAGATCTCAGTTCCTGGGTCTTGCCAGGATATCAGCCGATCAGCATTTTGCTCGTTCTGTCGAAAGGATTCGAAAGAATCGTGCACAGTTAAATGACTGATTTCATAATCATAAAATAACATTCTATCTGATTATGTCCAGTTTCTAGACGGCTCATAGCCCTCTAATTCTGCACTACTTCTAGTTATGGAGGACATAAGACTCTCAATGAATCACTGATAGGGCACGATTCTGACCTTATATGATTTTTTAAAAAGCTCTTTATTATTGTGTTAATCACAAATAGTTATTAGAGAGCTTAAGTGCCAGAAGGTTTTCTCAAAAGGTTTTCAAATAGCTGAGATCTTATCTGATAGGCAGCAGTGTGTTGAGATAAAAACACAAAATAAGACCTGACTAGAAACCCGTTACTAGCGATGTGCCTCAGGGATCTATCTTTGGGCATTTGCTTTTTGTAGTGTTTGTGAATGAAAAAGATCAACTCTCACTCTTAGTAAATACCACATGTATGCTGACGACCATCAATTGTATGCACATTTTCCATTGAAAAAAATATTAATAATAATTTTGTCCGGAAAATAAATGAAGATATTAACCAAATCACTATGTGGACTGAAAAAAACTTATTTATGAAGCCCATGAGACCTGGACGTAATCATAAAAAACCAAACCTAAAGATAATTGGCCATTTACGTATGAGAAACTCAATTGAACTAAACCCCACAAACTCACTAGTAGTGAATGGGAATAATATTAGGGCCAACTGAGCTCTAAAGAGATTCCACCGGGGAAACCAAGGCTACCAACTAGAATAATATAAACCCGTCGCAGCAAAATTGCGTACCCTAGCCCATTTGTATAGAATCTAGTTGTTATACTAGAATTAATACAACCATTGACTATGAATAGTCAATGATACAACTACGAATCGAGAGATGGAGGGAAATTAATACACTGACATTCGCCAACGACAGGCCAACCCCTCGAAGGCAGAAGAAAATACACGAGGAATCCCGAAATATCCGGAAATTCCAAACTCTAAATATCACTATCAATAAACTTTTAGGGCAAGATATAAACAACCAACAAACCAAACGATTCATTTAATAGGAAACGACGTCGTGACAAAAAAACCGAAATGCTCCAGCCAATGATATACTTAGCGGGTCTTGTGAATTATTATCGTTGGTTTTCATTTGTTTACTGAGGGATATGCCTGGCGCTGGCGAAGGATAAGTGAAATTTCCCTCTTTCTCGCGCTTCATAGTTGTATCTCTGTTACTTTATAGGCATATGTGAGCATATTCAACATACCCTATATATGAAAAATAATGTGTTTATATTTTATGTAAATAATACTCGAAAAATAGTATGTTTTTTAACAAGAGTGGAAAGTAAAATTTTGCATTAGTACCATACGTTTGAACTACAAGATTATCGAGCACTAAATATTGAAAAATATTGTAAACATTCATTTTTCATAGTAAACATTATTTTGCCGTTGTAAATAATGTAACGATGAATTTTTGCAGGTACACACATCACGGACATAGGTTATTTCATTAGTAGCTTTAATCACGAAGAGAAAATGTGACATTTTCCTGCAGGATAATGTTTTACAATTAAGATGATGTCAAGCTTTTAAAAATGATTAAGTGAATGGTTCTTTGATGTTTTATGGATTTACGTAATCTACAATGTTTACATTTCTGTTGTTCACAATAAGATATTTAAATATCACGATTCACGTTTTCAGCAAAAACAAAATGAATGAAACAATGTCAATGTTTGAGATTAGTGCACTGAAAAAACTCACTGCTGATTTTCACTGCTGATTTTCTGTTATTACTAAAAAGAAGGATTTTTCGGACGATTTATAGAGAACGAAAAACGGCAAGAGGAATGGGCAAAGAAAACGCTCTCGTTTTCATTACAGTAATTCGTGCTTTTTAAATTTCTCAGTTTAGAGTCTAATAATTGTTAATAAATGTATTCTTGTTATAGTACATAAATGTCATTATACCGTATACAGGGTGAATCTTCTAAGCCGTCCACAACAGATTGTAGACGAGCGGCTTGATATACAAAGATGAAACAAAATCTTTCCGCTTTAGCGTATGGACTTACAAACTTATTACATATTTGTATTTTGGCTGGTTTACTATCCCTCCCAAATAAGTGTAGAACGGGTCCGCCGGCGCCGAGCAATGTGTATAGATGTGATCGCCGGCGCGGCGCCGCCTCCAGCCGCCACTGCAGACCGCAACGTGTGTATTTTGCCAGTGAGTTTAGGTTAGGTTAGTTTGATTTAGCTTTCGTTTAGTTAGGTAACTGTAGGCATTTTCGCATTATCTGTTTGGCGCGGGGAGGGATATAGTGATATGACAGGGAAACGCATTGTTGCGAGTGTACACAACAATTCATGACCTATACGTAAAATAAAATAGGAAACATAAAACCGTGAACCGTGAAATAACTAATAGCCACTAATCTTTAATTAAAGAAATTTAGGAAACAAATAGTTTTTTTTAATTATATAACTTAATATACACTATTCCAAGTTCGATAGCCCGTAGCTAAATAAAGGTAAATAATTGAGTGTTTTAAGATTATCATGATTAGAATTGGAAATATTAGATCCTTCATTAAAGGCAAAATCCATAGAAATTCATGTTTGTCATTTGGAGCACAATCTGTCATTTCAAGTTTGTCTGCCAGTCATAGCACATTCGAAGGAGCAAAATATATTTCTGTAACCCTCAATCATTATTTAAATAAAATTTGGAAAAATTAAAATTTAAAGCGCCTTTTTAAATTTAAATTAACCAATTATAAACCACTTGTATTGTAACCTCAACATAATAAGAACATGGTAAAAACATATCATAATACGGTATAGTTTTTTAGTAATTTTTGAGAAAAACATCCCAATAAAAACTTGATGTCCTGAAACAAGACGCTGAATAATGTATTGACCATGAATACAGATGACCCCACGTCGACAGGGGCGTTTTGAGAGATGTAAAGGAACGCCCTAAGTTAATTCAAAACCCGTTCAGTGACTCAATACTACTTACTAATCAGTCAGAAAAACTGACAGATGTCTCACCCTCAGGAGTTAAATAGTGTGGCGATATCTACATTTAATCGGCGTTTGATAGTTTCCACAAGCGCGTCATCTAAAATAATGGAATATTAACTAAAACTAACTACTAAACTGTCGTTCTTACTACTCATAAATAAGAGCCGTGGGAAAATCTATATAAATAAAATAGTGACTTTTTGTAATAAAGATAACTTCCTTTGTTCGCGTATTATGAAATAAAGGGCGAATAGATTTCGGATTTTTATGAGGCTTTTTCTGAGTTCCATACATGTTTGAGAGTGGCCTAGGCAACTTAGATTTCTTTGATTCTTGAAAAAATCACCACGGTTAAGACACGAAAGGTTTTCAAATTTCCCATGACATTCAAAGCACGATGTTTTATTTACAAGGTCTTGTTCAGCACAAGATGACACAAAAGACTATAGTGGGGAGAAAAGATGTGGTGGGAGACATGACGTCAGGCTTGTATGTTTTACCAAACATAGTCATTACATCTAAAACATTTTGGCACATCGTTAATGTCCGGGAATGTGTACCATGTTGGTGCTATTAGGCACGGTGTAAGTACCGGGCACACATTAAACAATGAAAAGCACTGAGGGCATGCTATAACTATTTAGTCTTGAAATTTTCACATAACTCCCTAGAATGCCCACCATTCTTATATTTGGATCAAACGGTAGTTTCATCATACCTGCTATCAAACGGTCTGAATGTGTATAGTTTTGATGAATTACTGGCAGTCTATTAATGTCTTCGTCAAAAATCTGTTGCTAGACAATAGCGTGATGAAATTCTGAAATTCTGGTGGAAGACTATAAATCTATTCTCTTGCCATTTGTTGTTCGTTTGTTTTCACTGAGCTACACACAAAACATCTGCTCTCTAGAAGTTAATAATGTTATAATCAATAACCCATTAGTAATGGCGAACGAATTCAATAATTATTTCTTATCTGTTGCTAAAAACCTTTGTGTAGATAACAGTAAACCAAACAATTTCTATGAATTTAGCTGGAAAAAATGTTTTAAAGAAGACGCAGTAAGAAACTAAATTTTTTTGGCTCCAATTGATAAAAGTGAACTGGTGAACGCAATAAATTCTTTGAAAAATGGGACCTCACCGGGTATAGATGGCATTAGTGTTGCTTTAGTAAAAGATATATATGAAAAAATAATTGATGTCCTCTTATACATTGTAAATTTAAGCTTTTCGACTGGGGTGTTTCCTGATAAAATGAAAGAAGCAGTTGTTATTCCGATTTTCAAGAAAGGCTCAAAATTTAGTTGCAGCAATTATAGGCCAATTTCATTGCTTTCTACCTTTTCAAAGATTTTTGAGAAAATTATGGAAAATAAATTAGTTAACTTCCTTGAAAATGTTGGTTTTTTTAGCAAAAAACAATTTGGATTTAGGCAAGGTATGAGTACAGAGATTGTGCTCTATGAATTCATGGACGTAATTAATAAGGGTATTAATAGCAGTAAAAAGGTTTGTGGATTATTTTTGGATATTACAAAAGCCTTCGATACAGTTGATCATGAAATTTTGTTGAAGAAAATGTACAATTGTGGGATAAGGGGTGTTGCTTACGATTGGTTTAAAAACTATTTATCTGGCAGGAGACAGCGTGTAAAAGTCGATAGTTCTTTAAGTGAATGTGGGGTGATTAATTATGGGGTGCCACAGGGATCGGTACTGGGGGCTATACTGTTTTTGATTTACATCAACGATTTGTGTAATGCAAATTTTAAAGACAATGTTTTTTCATTTGCTGATGACACAGCACTGTGTTATGTTAGGGATACACTAAAAGAAATTGAGGTTGACATGAATCATGACTTACAGGCAATAAGATGGTGTTTTTCAGAGAACAACATGACATTAAGTGCAGACAAAACCAAATACATTAATTTTAGTTTAAGAGGAGAAATGTTGTATTTAAATAATATTATATATAGATGTCTAGAATGCTTTTGTAATAACAGGGTGTGCAAATCTAATTGTTCTAAAGTGGAAGGAGAAGAGTCTTTGAAATATTTAGGTGTAACTTTAGATAGTAGGCTAACAATGATAAATCATATAAATAATATAAAGCATAACCTATTGAACATCCTCCGACATTTTTATTACTTACGGCCTATGTGTGATAATAACCTATTAAGAACTCTCTATTTTTCTTTAGTACATAGCCGTTTAGATTATGGAGTATCATGTTGGGGTGGAACGTATATAACACACTTAAGATCGCTGATAACTCTTCAGAAAAGTTTTATCAGAGTTATATCAAAGAAACCTCGATATGAACATTCTAGGTCTTTGTTTTTGTCGTTAAAAATTTTTCACTGAGATACATGTTTGTATTTAAGGTATTAAAACTTTTTTATCTCAGAAGTAGGGGAAGTAATGATGAAAATGAGTTTAAGAATAGACTTAGATGCACATCAAAATATTCTGTCCCTAAACCCAACTACACATTCTTTACCAAAACATGCAGTTTTTTGGCTCCAAATATTTTTAACAAAATTCCTAAAAAAATAAGAGATGAAAATAGTTTAAAAAGATTTATTTTAAAACTGAAAGAATGGTTGAGTAATTTAGAGGATATTGATAAAGTTTGTTTTAGTATTCTGGTGTAAATGAGTTTTTGAAGTTGTGTTTTTTAAATGTATTATAGAAATAAGTGTTATTTGTGCTGGTGTTGTAAATATGTAAGTACGTATATATTGTTGTATGAATGGTTAAATATGTAAGTACATTTCAAGCTAGTAGTGCTAGTAAGAGTTATTACTGTTGTAGAATCATATTTTTTATTTATTTTTATATCGCCAGTTAATCATACTTCTATGCAAGAAATGTATGTATGAAACTTTTTTTAGCAGTACAAAGTCAAAACTTTTTATAACAATTAATTGTGGTTTAAGTAGGGGGTTTTCTACCATTTTTGGGTTTATGTTTTTAAAAGGTTATGTTAAGAAATCGTTGAGTTTGAAATTATCTTTTGTTATGTATATTTGTCAAATACTGCCATTATTAAATGTATAATAACGTGAATGTCTTCCAATCAGGCTTATGCCTTGGAAGCAAAATTTATTTTCCAATTTTAAATTAAATCAAGTGACTTGTCTTGAATTTAAAATGTCAGCCTGGCTATTTTATTTTATTCTTTTTTCTCTCTTTATATTTGTGTTTATTATATAGTGTAAATTTATTTTGTACTTTTTGTATTCATGTGCCTTGGCTCAGCAATGTATGAATTTGTATGGTATTGTATAATTTTGGAAAATAAAGATATATTATTATTATTATTAAATGAAAAAGCGAAAGTTTCCGAATATCCCCAATTTTACACTACACTTCACCAGAGAATTGCATCTTAACACTTAACTGGGAAAAAAACGATTCAAAAGTTTTATCAAATCGTTGATGGTTATAACACACTTGCACTATGTACAAAAGCAAACCATAAACTAAGCTACAACACTTAATGCCACAAATGAAGAGTGTGAAATAAAGATGTGGTGGAGGACGTGACGTCAGACAGTGTCATCCCCCCTCGTCCCTCCCACCTCCGACAGTGAGGGGGGGGGCAAACTCTGGGGCATCAGGTATGCAAAAAATTAATAAGTAATAAAAAAATGTAAATTATGAATTTAGTATTATATAAATTATAAAACAGGGTAGTACATTATACAAATAGGGTAACACAGTATGCAAATAAACTAAGTTAATAATATGTTAATTATGTAAATAGGGTAATGAATCGATAATAAATTGTTGTCGATAATAAAAGCACTTGAGGACGAGGTTCAAGGAATTAAAAATTGCAACTCTTCTTCAAATATTGTACAAGTGATCGAGGAAATCAATGATAGCGAACGGTGTTCTCGTAACGTGATCATATACAACCTTCCAGAAAGTACAGCAAGCTTCATTATTTCAGCAAGGATTGACCACGATAAAAATCTAGTTTCTAAACTCACATCGACATTCTGCTCGGCGGAATTTGAATCTTCCTGCAAGTTGTATCGCATTGGTCGCACTCAAAGAAATAAAACTAGACCGCTAAAGGTTGTCTTCAACAATACTAACCCAGTGTTCGATCTCTGCAAAAATTTTGATCAGAAGGTACTGAGTGATCTTGATAAGAGCCTTGAAGGGGTAAGCTTGTCACATGTTCGCACCCCTCAGGAGAGGAAACTCTTAGAGAACTTAAGAGTTACGATGAAGGAAAGAACCGACAAAGGTGAAAACAATTTAACAATAAAATATATCAATGGAACACCGAAGATAGTCAGCAAGCAGGCTCCAAAAACGATTAGGTCTCGGAGAGTCTAATCTGCTTGTTTATTTCCAGAATGTCAATGGTCTCAGGACCAAGCTTCAAGACCTGTATAAAATGGTTGCTTCTTGTGTTTATGACGTTCTGATTCTAACTGAAACGAACCTTACCCCAGACATCAATGATATGGAACTGGGACTCATTGGCTTCAATATTTATTTATAGAAACGTCAGATCTCTACTTACTAGTGCCAAGGAAAGTAGAGGGGGGGGTGTTGATTGCTTTAAAGTCGGAACACAAGCCCAAGTTATTAACATAAATTAGCTCATAGGAATTACAAATATAACCCAAAACAGATGCTCTACGAGGAATTCAAGCGATTGAGATCCAAGTGCAAGGATTTGAGCACCAGATGTCATGTAGAATATATCAATATTGTCAACACTAATGAGCCTAGGAACATGAAGTCGTTTTGGAGATTCATAAACAGTATGAAGGGTTCCTCTACATCCACAGATACCTTTTTCTTGATGACGAAACGGAAACTGCACCTGAGGGCATTTGCAATTTGTTTGCCAATCATTTCTCTTCTGTGTTCTCCAGCTGTACGGGCCCTCCCCCTCGCTACGACTTTGAGAGTCCAATAAATCTTTCTGGTTGTATATTTCTGGAAGCTGATGTTGAGAGGAAGCTCCACTCTTTGGATCCACACAAGGGAGCCGGCCCAGACCTTATACCACCCATCGTATTAAAGTACTGCAGTGCTCTCCTGACCCCTCATCTCACTCCACTTTTCAACAATCTCCTGAGGCTTGGTATTTTTCCTGAGTCGTTGGAGACGAGTTTTGTAGTGCCCATATTCAAATCAGGAGGCTGTGCCAATGTAAAAAACTACAGGCCTGTTGTTATTCAGTCTGAACTGGGGAAGATTTTTAAGTCGCTGGTTCTAGATTATATCACGTTCACCTTCAAGAGTGTCATGAACACGGAACAGCATGAGTTCTGCTGATGAAGATCAATTGCAACAAATCTCACGTTGTACGAGCAGTATATCCACTCTGCATTCCGTCTCGGCAAGCCAGTTGACAGCATTTACATTGACTTCTCGAAGTCCTTGGACAAAGTGAGCCACCAGCACCTCCTCGCAAAACTCCACACTTATGGAATCTTGGGAAGTCTTCTCCGATGGTTTGGTTCTTAACTTGCTGACCGTTGTTGCTTGTGAAGATGTCTGGAGCAACCTCCAGACCTTTTCTCGCATCATCTGGAGTGCCCCAAGGGTCCCACTTGGGCCCTTTTCTTTTCTCCATATTCTTAAATGATATTGTGAACTGCATCAAAGTTGACTGTTTAATGTTGACTGATGACATTAAGGTATTCACATGCATCTCTTCATCAAGTGATTTCAATGCTCTCCAATCATGTCTTTTGAATATTGGAAATTGGTGTAATTCTAATTGTAAGTTGATGAATCCTAGCAAGTGCAATGTCATTACTTTTCATCGTTCTGCCGAATGTATAATCATTCTTTGATTATGTACTTCATGGTTCCCTCTTGAAACGAGTTGAATCCATACGTGACTTGGGCATCAATCTTACCTAAAATCTGAGTTCTACTGACCGCATCAACAATATTATTGGCAGAGCTGTTCGAAATCTTGGATTTCTTATCAGAACTTCCAGGAGTGGTTTGAGCACTGAGGTAATGAATGCGGTCTACAAGGCTTTTGTGAGATCAGTCTTAGAGTTTGGCTCTATTGTGTGGTCCCTGCATCAGCTTGGACTTATTCAACGTCTGCAGAAGGTCCAGGACAGAATCGTGAGAGTTGTTGGTGTTAAAATGGGTTTCGACTACCAATCTGTGCCTTTGAGTGACGTGGAAGAAATACTGGGTCTGCAATCTCTTGAATCTAGACGAAAATTACAGGACCTTATTTTCCTTCGAAGACTACTCCTTGGGGATGTGGACTGCCCTGAACCACTTAGCCTTATTGATCTGAGAGCACCCGGACGGACAAGATCTGCTCAAAATTTCTATCATCAAGCTTGTTCAACTAACTATGAGATGAATAGCGTGCTTCCGCCTTTATCTTTTAGGAAAATCCCCATTCATGAAGTACCAAATATTTGCCACAAAAATAACAAATTTTTTGAAATTTCACTAAAAAAAGCTTTGGTTTATTTTTTTTACTCATTCAGCATATTACAACGAGTTGATGTTGAAATTAGTTGGACAAACCCCCGCCCCCCCCCCCCAAAAAACAATTACATGAAACGAACCTTGATGCCTTGAGCCTTGATGATGAGAAGAAGAAATTATTATCTTTATATCTTTTAACTAGTTAATATGTGTTCTGGTGGTTCTTATTCGATTTAAATATGAATTGCCGAACACATAAAATACTCAATTTTTATTGACGGACGGCATTTTTTAATTTTTGAATGACCGCCATTTTGGACTGGAGCATGATATCGTCCTCCAGTTTGCGGCATTGTGTTTCTTTTAACAAGTCTTTTAAAATAAGCAGGCTCACGTTGGGGGTTTATATTTCAAATTTTGGGGCTACCCCCAAAATTCAATTTTGGGGGCAGGGGCAGAAATGACACATACATCAAAAAGTAGTGTTTTTTAATACTAAAAGGTATGCAAAATATCGTTTTGATATCTGGCTTGCTTTAAAAGATATTAAACCGGTCCGGGACTTTTGAGACACACAGTATAAGTAATCTTATATGTATTATTGCTAAAAATATAAATGTATTTTAACCAACATATATTTTATTTTAACCACAAAAGTTCTTGTTTCATTAATGATTGAACTGCTACGATAAATCGCAGTAATCGTCGTATGCAATGTTTGTCATAGTAAGCACATTTATTTTCATAGATTGATGTAGATTAAAATAAATAGTGATAGGTGTTAACAAAATCGGCAATGCGTTGTACGTCAACTTCGTTTGTTTGTTTAGTTCAGAACGGGATGGCTCATCCTCTTCAAGTTAAACCCGATCTAAATAACGTCGGTCTTTGTGGCAAAAATCCCCTGGGCCAGATTAGGATTAACTTAAACTCACAACTGAAGGGGAACGAGGGGATGAGGGGAAGTCTGTTGTGTCGGCTGCAAACTCTAACTTTAAACTGAATTACAGTAGAATGATTGATTTTCTCAGTTGACTGTTTAGGATGCATCCGTTTTGAATTGCCTTAGCCTACACAAATAAAACGTGTAATTTCATTAACAGCAGTTTGTTTAAATTCTTTTGAGAAATAAAATACCCCTGTTGTAGCAGACCTGCATACTCAGCGAATTTCAAATGCAAAAACAATTTCCATCCAACATAGCGAGACATGACATGTTCTATGTTGTAATCTCCATAGAAATAAATAAATGGGGAATTAGGAAAATGAGTATGGAGGTTTGCTGCCACATAATTGAAATTTTAGGTATTTTAGGCTATAATACATAAGATCTCATCTAAATGAAGTCACAAACCAAGTTTTTTTTAAGGATATGCTGAGAAATAAGCGAGATATAATATTTTATTATTTCCCAAAAGGATAAAATTGGGAAAACGTTCTGTGTTTACCACTTTCAATATCTCGGTACCAATGGACATAGAGCAATGATTCACGATACTAAATTGTCTTTTCAAGCTGAATTAATGGTGCTAACAGAAATTGAATTATTTTTATTTTCCTAGTGAAAACCCAAAAAATATTTTTGGAGGGATATGGGGGAGTAATCCCCAAGAAGAATTTAAATTCACCCATAGGTTTTGGGTGAAAACCCAAAACATATTTTTGGAGGGATTACCCCCCCCCATCCTGTCGTCCGATCAGATTGGTTGACGAACTCGTCAAATCCATTACCACTTTGCATGTCTGTATTAAATTTCAAAAAGATCGGACCATTTTTACGGCCGCTTTCGTGCTAACAGACACACACATATATCAATTTAATCGAATGGTGTTTTTGCTTCTGGAAAAAACGAAAATTTATCATGGGCTTAGGTATTACCATGAGACCAACGGTAATAGCTTCTTCCCTATAAGGGAAATTCGCTAATGCAACCATTTTTACGGCCGCTTTCGTGCTAACAGACACACACATATATCAATTTAATCGAATGGTGTTTTTGCTTCTGGAAAAAACGAAAATTTATCATGGGCTTAGGTATTACCATGAGACCAACGGTAATAGCTTCTTCCCTATAAGGGAAATTCGCTAATTAATTATCTATGCAAGTATAGGTAGGAGACACATGGTGGTTCGTAAGTAATAAATAAATATTCGCAAGTCTCTATATTGAGAAATCTTTATTTGTTCACTGTCGTCTCTAGAAGTCAAGTATTTTATTAGTTTAACGTGAAAACCACTAGTTAACGAAAGAACCAAATTAAAGTCAACGCTTTCTGATAAAATTGTAACACGACGAAATATCATACTAAATAGCTCAACAATAATATTATTTTTGATTTTATTTAATCGATATCTTTATCATTAAAAAATATAAATGTCATGGTAAAGTCCAGATGAAAAAATCAATCTTATTTTGTTCACTCGCGTGTGCCCATAGCTTTAGCCTGGTTAGAATTTTATGTTGAAGGAGCCTATAAGGCCTATTAAGGTAGATTTGTGTTTTTCATAAGCCTGGAGAAATTTCAGTTTGATATATGTTTAAATTTTTTATTTAGTGATATTTTATAATTTTTAAAAACTGAAAACACCAAGCTGAACAAATGCTCTTCGAGATCAAACTCAATGTAGGCAGGCTCAGACTAAAACCTGGACACGATCAGATCTTGTGAAGTTTTGTCAGGGAGAGAACGCCGCAAGCCAACATTCGCCCATGTTGTCGGGAGCGAGAGAATGTCAGTCGTAGTTTCCCGCTCACTCTGGGGACACTCGTACATCACTGGCTCGTAAAAGCTGCGCTGAGAGACCAGGGGATGCATTCCTAACCGACTTTAACTTCTTCAAAATACAACGTTGAAACGTATTACCCTTACTAGATAACTTTGAGATTCGGGGTTTTTGGTCCAAAAAGGATAATAGTAGCCCTGATTTTCAATTTCATATTTAGTTTATGGAAGACAAAAAAGTCTAAGCCCTCTATTAAAATTATAGCACCAAGAATAACTATTTGTAAAGAAAATGTGAAATTAATAAACTACGTTGTCCCCCCCGTTAGTACGTTGTCTAAACGGGATCTTTCTCTCTAGCGGCTGCAAAAATATTAACAGATTTCTTTTAATTTGGTAGACATATTTTTAATTCCTATAATCTGATTAGCCAGTCAGTTGGGGGAGTCCTAATCCCCTTTTCAGGGGGGCTTAAAGCTCAAAATTTCGGGTTTTGGGTCTAAGGTAGGCAAGATAAACCCTCATATTGAAATTCGTTTGAGACCTAAAATCTTGCTTGAGGTGAAGAAACAGAAGTCGTAAAGTAAACTAATTAGGAATTCACTTGGCGGTCAGCAGCCATTAAACACAGAGTGCCAAGCGTGCTTACTCTCCTTTAGTCTCTCTGACGGTATTATTTGGAATATAGTTAGTTATTTACTGAATTTACGCAGGGTATATGTAAGCATTTATTTAAATTGATTAAATTAACAGTCTCAACTGAGATATTAACGTCGGAGGGGTTTCACAAAATACAAAATTGCGACTAGTTTTACCACATATTGCAGTCCATCAGTTAAAATGACGTGGCCAAGGCCGTTCATAAACCCAGAGTTAAAATAATAAAGTCTTATGTTGATAGACTGGGCCACGATATTTTATTCGACCTGTTTATGAATAGTAACGTCAATAATTGAGTAATATTTTATATATCTTTTAAATAGTGGAATTATGAATTTTTCAAACCTGAAGTTTAGGTAAAATTTGCCTACATTTGATGAACTTTAATGGTTTTTTTCCTGAAACGATCTAGATATCTCCAAGATTAGGAAATCAACTTTCTACTGTTAGGACAGTCATTCTACAAAAAATAACATAGGGAACCTTTAAAAAGGAGCAAGAAGACGATTTATGACGGAATTCTAATAAGTAAAATGTGTATTTTAACATATCCAAAATTTACCAAAATCGGACCACCGGAAATCCCCTAAAATCACGTTCAAAAATGGCGGCTTTTCCCACGATAAAAAAATGTTCTTAAAAAGTCTCTCAACAGTATTTTTATCAGTTTTTTTTAAGATATTAACTTTGGACTACTGCCAATCATTGTTGGGTGGTCGGTTCTTAATATCGACAGTCATTTTTGGCCGTCATCTTGGATCCGCCATATTGGATATAAGAATTTTTTCAATTATAAAGATGGTGATGTGATTCATCATTATAGACTATATTTTTACCCTGAAATCAACGCTAAAATCCGTTTAAATAAATCTGGATTCGTTAAAAAGATTTGCTCAAATAAAAATTCAGCCGACTACATTTCCTATGGACATTTTGTACTTTGATTATTATTTTAGATTTATCTTATATCTCCGGTTCTAAATAAGATATGCTGAATGTTTTGGTCTTAAAATACTCAGTAACTCAACGGCCTATGTACTTTACAGAGCACGTTTTCTTATAATATGAAACACAAAGGATATGGATGTAATACAAAACACTTATTAAGGCTCCATAAACGCATACAAATCAATACAAATAGTGAAGAGTGCAGATAAAAGTGAGAGTTTGTAAGATCGGAAAATTAAAAGGAGTGATCGTTTACAAGGATAGAGGTAGGGTGGATAAATCTTTGTGTAATTACAAAATAAGCCTCACAAGACACTTACACGTCTGAGACTTAAAAGCATGTAAAGGCATTTTGCATGTATGTAAGTATTCAAGGTTCAGAGAAAAAGCCATGAAATACAATATACAGGGTTGGGCAAAAGTCTGGAATATATAATATAACTTTTATATTATTTTGCAGAAAGTGATGCAATTTTACAATTCCGTATCTAGTGCAAATAGGAATACGTCGGCGTATTTTCTCAGTTTTTGCACGATGAGGGACGGCCCACGCTGGAAGTCTTGAAATTCTTAAATGTAAGCATACCTCGAGTTATACCTCATTTTAAAGGTTTTAATTAGTAGATCACAACAGCGCAAACCACGCCTCAAAAGGTTGATCCAATCAGAAGTTACAGCTCCTCAAAGATTTTAATGTTGGTCATTAATCTCGAGGCAAAAATCAATACTAATATCTTTATCAAGCTGTAACTTCTAATTGGATCAACCTTTTGAGGCGCGGTTTGCGCTGTTATATTCTACTAATTAAGACCTTTAAAATGAGGTGTAACTCGAGGTATGCTTACTCTCAAGAATTTTTGGACCTCCATCACGGGTCGTCCCCTGGTCATGAGTAAATTTATTTTATTACGTCAAATTATCCTTATCAATGAGAAATACATGTATCCAAAACTAAAATACATCGGTCCGAGTGCTTTATTAGTAATTAGACTTTTTTCTCTGATTTTAGCCTTTAGTTCAATGGCCAACATTAAAATATTTGAGGAGCTGTAACTTCTGATTGGATCAACCTTTTGAGGCGCGGTTTGCGCTGTTGTGATCTACTAATTAAGACCTTTAAAATGAGGTATAACTCGAGGTATGCTTACATTTAAGAATTTCAAGACCTCCAGCGTGGGCCGTCCCCTCATTGTGAGAAAAACTGAGAAAATACGCCAAAATATTCCTATTTGTACTTGATACACAACTGTAGGGTCTTATCACTTTTTGCAAAATAATATAAAAGTTATTTTATATATTCCAGACTTTTGCCCAACTCTGTATAAAGAGTTTAGGTAAGTGTATGTCCGAAGAGATTTATGTGTATTTCAGTACGTTGTTTCGTTTAGGAAAATCCTTCACTTAGTTGATACGACTGGGGATAAAATTTTCAGAGAGTTTATGTATGTGAGAATAAATGTTTGGATTTGTGCGTTGAAATAAGCTTCGAAGAGTTTGCATTTCTAAGAATACAAGGTGCCTGGTACTAGCATGTAAGTAAGGATACATAGAACGGTAAATTTGGATTTGGTACGAAAAAAGGTACTGGGAGTGTGTAAGTACATAAAATGTTAGTGTAAGTGTATAAGGGGCTGCGATTTTCAGTGAAAATACGATGTGTTCGCTGTGCGTGTGAGCGAGCGCGCGCGCCGGGCGGGCGGGGCGAGTGACGTCAGAGCTAGTACTCCGCGGGCTGCCAGCCCCCCAGACTCTCAGTGCCCTCGCGGTGTCTGTGCGGCCGGCATGTGGTAGCTCCTCGGACGACTACAGCCACCACACCTTGCGAGGTACATCATCTGTGTGCGTGTCAGTGTGTGTGGTCGTATTAAAACTAGGTGCTGTCGAAATTTGATGGAGTATTAAATAAATAAATGTTCCCTGACGTAGTCTTAGTTTGGCTAGATTAACGTGCTATTATGATTAATAATGGAAAGAATAATTCCATTTAAGACTTCTTATTTGAACTAATCTCCAAAATTCTGTTGTAGAGTATGAAATCTGTAAAGGTTCTGTCAAACGTTTATAAAACATAATTCTGTAACAATATTTTTTGTTAGTAAAATTTGCATACAATAGGCTAACCGATACAGTTTTCCCAGGTTTAAATAATTTTTTCGTGATGTACTACTGTTAAACGCTTATTTTGTTAAACGAACATTTTTCCTAATCAAACAAAAATAATTTTTGGGAATTTATTTTTTATGTTTTATGTTTTACTGTTAACATACGTTTATCAACACTGGAATACATTTAATAAATTATGATAAATATTAGTAACCTTATAAACATTTATAATAAAATCCAATAATTGAAAATTGTTATTCATTTCAATATTTTAACTGTACTTAGCATAACAATAACGCATATGGTTTAGAACTTATGATGATTAATTCTTGTTTACCTTTTTAAATTTAACAGTCTGTAAAGAAATAAAAGAGAAAATACAAGTCACTAGGGACAATAGAATTAGATGGGGAGAGTAGGTAATGCTATGTTTAATACCATGCAGTTGTTGTTAAGGTCTTGTTAATCTCCAATCGAATTAATTTATTAATAATGATATGCAACTTTGAAAACATAATGAATTCAACGCCATAAGTTTTAGTTTTTCTGTGCTGCAACTTCAGTTTTAATGTGTTTATCATTGTTACTTGTCACTGCATAGGGTTCTCGGAAATAAAAAGAAATATTTAGGGCCCACACAAAACCAATGCAAGAGCAATAGTACGTGGTTGGTCATTATATAAACGTAGGAAGAAATCATAAGAAGTTTCTTTCAGTAATCTTGAGTATCTAAAATCATATAATTGTAATTTACTAGACTGATGAATTACAGATTTACTCATCATTTACTCAATCTTAGATTGTCAGGGGAGAAAAAATTAAGGAGAAAAAGGAGAAAACATTAAAACTTTTCTAAACGGAAATTTAAAAATGTATAATTTTGTTTCATTTCAAAATAAAGCGATGCGCACAAAAATTAATCGGAATAAGCAACATCGATTTTGTTCGATTTCAACGGTTTATTTAAAAAATTACGGTAAGTAATGTTGTTTATTTTCTGTTACACATTTTAACCTACAGGGTTTATAGTAATAATATTTAGAGGCCCCAAAACTAAAATTAGTTGGAAGAAGATACTTTCTCTAGGTTCCGGCTATTACAAAACAATTTTGATTAGTAGCACAATAAGATTTTAAATTATTGTGGATAAGTTCATGTACTACTGAAGCTCTAAGACATAAAGGTATCATCATCAAAAATATATGAATGGATTTTGTTTTGCTAATATTGAAACACTAAAAATTTCAATTCATTTTTTTAGCTGGGTACGTTTTACCTGAAAGCAGCCCCAAATGTTACAAGAACACCTTCTGGTGAACTGTATAGTCTAATTTTAATGCTCTATGTGTTAAAAAAAATCTATTTTAAAGTGATTATTTTTAACTCCCGAAGCTACTAGCAAAAAAATAATTAACAAAGACTTTATGTATCAAACATCTAACAAAGTTGTACTTTATTTATATTACAACTCTAAGTAATGATCAGTCGTTATTTTTAAATTACACGGTGTTGTCCTACAATGCAAATAACAAAGAAACCATAAGGGGAAGGGGTTATTGGGATAGACAAAGTTTAGACAGTTGGATTATCAAAAAAAACTAATATACAGAGTGTTTCATGATTTTATAGATACTTTTTGTGTGCTTGTTCTTTGTACCAAGACAAATATATTTTATCATATATATTGCCGTGTATAGCATTATTATATATTACCATTTAATATAGGTATCTGATGCCTAAGTTCTGTCTATCTATCTGATGTGGTTTTTGCTGATATTCTAGTGAATTTTGTTCAAGTCTATCTAAGGGTGTTTTTTTAACGCAACCCATTTTTAAAATTGAACAATGCACATATAAAGATAAAATGTGTATTGTTTTGTTAATCTTTACATTTTTCACAACCTATTATTTTTAAATGTGATCACATTTATCTAAGATTATATGTTAAAGAAATCCGCCATTGAAATTCATACAAAGTTGCGATCTCTTCATTGAATTCCTGAACACGTTTTGCGAAGAACCTCTTTGAATTTATTGTGATAAATTTTAAATGTTTATTTTGAGGTGCTGAATATCCTTTGAATTGTTTTTGTAGGCCTTACTTTTTATGAAAACCCAAAGAAAATTATGTAGTGGGGTCAAATCCGGGGATCTTTGGGGGAATAATCCAGCTGATAAAATAAGGTTTTGGGTTGCAATTGGAAAAAACCTGTATAGTTCCCAAAATACATAGTATATGGGAAAGTATTGTTTTCGTCAAAATTTTCGAATTTGAGTTGTTAGTGGATATCTTCGTTTTAGTGCTCCCTGAATCCAAAAAAGAGGTTTTCGGCGTGGTGTCTGTCTGTCTGTCAGTGTGTGTGTGTGTGTGTGTGTGTGTGTGTGTGTGTGTGTGTGTGTGTGTGTGTGTGTGTGTGTGTGTGTGTGTGTGTGTGTGTGTGTGTGTGTGTGTGTGTGTGTGTGTGTGTGTGTGTGTGTGTGTGTGTGTGTGGATGTATGTATGTGTCGATGCAAACAAAGCTAGAGACGACACCAGTGGTCCGATTTTTACTTTCTCCCCCCTATACATAGTATATGGAGAAAGTATTGTTTTCGTCAAAATTTTCGAATTTGATTTTTTAGTGGATATATTCGTTTTAGTGCTCCCTGAATCCAAAAGAGAGGTTTTCGGCGTGGTGTCTGTCTGTCTATCAGTGTGTGTGTGTGTGTGGATGTATGTATGTGTGGATGTAAACAAAGCTAGAGACGACACCAGTGGTCCGATTTTCATGGAATTTGGTATGTAGGTGTAAAGCCATGTTATCTCCAGGCATATTTTTCATTATTTGAATTTTTGATTTTTAAGGGTATTTACCCCATAAAAACCCATAAAAATGACAAAATCCAAATTTCTCAAAAATTCAGGTTCAGAAGTTATGGGGGTTTAAGTATTAAAAAATTGATATTTTTTAAAATTTGACAAAATCTGTAACCTCTAAAGAAAATATACTTGCAACCATTAAATTTGACTTGAAAAACTAAATAATCCAGTATTTTGAATCATTAGTTTACGTCAAATGGTTGCAGAGATAATTGATATTTTAGTTCGGCGGTAAACGCAGTACGTTGTCCAATGTTATTCTTATGGGAAATATTTAAAAACCGATATCTCCGTTATTTACTAACTGATTTTGATAAAATTTGGTTTATATTTGTGTGATAATTAATTGTTAATTTGTTTTATTTCACTATATATGTCATATGTTTTCAAGTTATAAATTACTTGAAGGGAGAAAGTATGTGTCAGTTTCCTGATACCGTTTATTTTAGAAATCTGTAAGTCCAACATCCTTAAGTCCCCATGCTTGAATTAAAGGTCTCGACGAGGAAATCTCAGGAATTTTTTTTGTAAAATTTACCTTAAGGGCATAAATTAAAAAAACGGACTGAACAGCTGTTACGATAGTTTTTATTTTCTTTTTATTTGTTCAGTTTTCCAATGAAACGGACGGACACCATCAGCTTGTAAACTTAAAATTGGCACAGTTATTTACTTTTGTACAGAATGTAATCGTATAAAATATCATTACTTTATCTTAACCATTAAAAAAACGGCGGCCATTTAGAACTGTAATACCAAATTCCATTTAAATCGCCGTAGCGAGTAAAGTCTTGCTGAGAATAAAAAACGGTAAACTTCCAGATAAATTCAATTTGTCCTAGATCAATGAGATCGATTAAAAAAAAAACAAGTTATAAATAAATTACAGTAGACCTTTGACTACTTCCAATGCTTAGACCATGCCATTATGTTTGCTAAGTGAAATAAGGGCGCTACCACAATAAGTTGACTAAAGCAGCAGTACACGTCTACTGAAACTACGAAGCCTGGCCCTCAGTTGAAGTGAAAAAATATATATCACGTTGCTATCCACCCAAAAATACAGGTAAAAAACTATATAGTTAGTTAAAACTATATAGTTTTAAAGCTTACGTTTACTTGTAATTACGGCGATTTTTTAACCGAGTCCATTGATTATGGTGCCGTTGGAGTCGTCTAGTAATTCTTCACTCATTCATTCATGTATGTATATATATATATATATATATATATATATATATATATATATACTATTAGATATACCCGCAGCTTCGTCCACTGAAAGGATTAATAATTTTAACTAAATTATATTATAGCATGTGCATTTTTTTGAAACAGTTAACAGATGAACTGATTTGTGTAATGGGCCATGGGCGTGCAACTACACCCTCGAGGTGGTAATTAATTTCACCCTTATAAATTGAAATAAGAGGGTGAAACATTCCGTCGAAAAAATTTTTCTCTCATAACTAGCAAATGGGATAAATTAGCTTCCTCCCACGTCGCAAATCAGAAATAATCCGGGGTACAAAACAATAAAAATACGCTAAGAATGGCTTTTTGACTCAACACCAATCTGAATACGGCACGTTTTTGAAATAAACCGAAAACTTTAAAAAGTAGACGGTAAATGGCTTGGCTAAAACCCTATTTCCCAAACGTTTCTCATTTGCTTTGAAGATCGGGTCACTCAGCTATTGATAAGGCAAAATTATTGTAGTAATAGTATACTTTTCGGAATTTGAATTACCTTCACCTAAGCAAACCCTCCCAACATTTTGATTTTGGAAACTCCGTTTCCAGTGGATGTACATATACCGTACTTAAAATGAGTATACTGCAACAATTGTCAAGAAATTAGGCATTGATTTTTTACCCTCCGGCGATCTTTAAATGGCTTAAGATAGAGGCTGCATACAAACTCGCCAACATTTTTGGGACTGTTTCTAATATACAAACTCGCCAACTTTTAATTAGGTGCAAAAACTAGGGTCAGGAATCCGGCCGGCCACATTCAAACTCGCCAACTTTTGACCGCGGGCAGGTACCTCTCCTTCTTCCCCTCCCCCGGCTGGGTGACAATTGTTTGCCGGGACCCCTGCGTACAGACCTCCGCTACTGCACCTGCATTCAAGTCTACATTCCTTAAGGATTACACTTAACATTGCTACTTAAGAACGACTGAATTCTATAGCATTAAAATTATCTTTAGTTCGAGCAATTCAAATACAAATTTTAGTCAAATCAACTATAATTAAATAAATATTAAGCATATGGACATGTTGGTTTTAAAACGTTCATGGTTAATTAAAAACCATACAGGGTTCGGCAAAAGTCTGGAGTATATGAAATAGTTTCTATATTATTTTGCTCAATGTAATGCAACATTATAGTTGTGATTCAGTCATGAATAGAAATATTTACATGTAACTTATTATTTTTTCGCATGACCAAAGGAGTCTCACGTTGGAAGTCTTGAAATTCTTAAGTGTAAGCATACCTCGAGTTATACCTAATTTTAAATGTCTTAATTATTAGATCATGACAGCGCAAACCGCGTCGCAAAAGGTTTGCCAATTAATTATGAGTGTCACAATTTTTGACACTCTTTGACGCTGTTACAGCTCCTCAAAGATTTTAATGATGGTCGCCCATTTGAGTGAATATTACGTATTAATCATCCGTAGTTTACGTCTCGGGTAATAAGTCTGATTCTATTAAAAGCTATTTCAATGTTGGCTGTGTAGTGTATAGATAATAAGATACCCTTAATTAGTTGGATTGATAAACAAAGCTTAAACTCTAGGCTAAATTACTAATAAAGCACTCGAAACAATGTAACTTAATTTTAGAGTTTTTAATACGTCAGATTATCCCTAAAAATGATAAATACATGTATCTAAAACTAAAGTACATCGTTCCCAGTGCTTTATTAGTAATTAGACTTTTTCCCTTGATTTTAGCCCTAAAGTTTAATGGTCAATATTAAAATCTTTGATGAGCTGTAACTTCTGAGTGGATTAATCGTTTGCGGCGCGGTTTGTGCTGTTATGATCTACCAATTAGACCTTTAAAATGAGGTATAACTCGAGGTATGCTTACATTTAAGAATTTCAAGACTTCCAGCGTGGGCCGTCCCCTCATTTTGCGAAAAACCAAGAAAATTGACCAAAATATTTCTATCTGTAATAGATACACAACTGTAAGGTTTCTTTACTTTCTGCAAAATAATATAAAAGTGATTTAATATATTCCAGACTTTTGCCGAACCCTGTATAAGAGAATGATAAAAACAGTACAGCATATTTACTATGAATTATCACATGCATGTTAAGACGCCGATGAAACTGTGATAGGTGACTAGTCGTAGATTTTTTTTGATTTTGCAGCAGTAATCTTCACTTTTCGTTTTTGCGCTGAGACTCCGTGTCCACTCATACATCTGAAAATAAATAAAATCCTCTAACTACATTGCTAGATTTGATTTGTATATTTATCAGATCATTCTAGCATATGACACGGAGTCTCAGCGCAAAACGGAAAGCGAAAATTACTGCTGCAAAATCAACAAAAATCGACGACTAGTCTCACCTGTTACAGTTTCACATAGTAAACATGCTGTAGCCTAATGTTTTTATCATTCTCCTATATGGTTTTAAGCGTTTATTACCATGAACGTTTTAAAACCAACATGTTCCATATGCTTAATATTTATTTAATTATAGTTGATTTGACTAAAATTTGTATTTGAATTGCTCGAACTAAAGATAATTTTAATGCTATAGAATTCAGTCGTTCTTAAGTAGCAATGTTAAGTGTAATCCTTAAGGAATGTAGACTTGAATGCAGGTGCAGTAGCGGAGGTCTGTACGCAGGGGTCCCGGCAAACAATTGTCACCCAGCCGGGGGAGGGGAAGAAGGAGAGGTACCTGCCCGCGGTCAAAAGTTGGCGAGTTTGAATGTGGCCGGCCGGATTCCTGACCCTAGTTTTTGCACCTAATTAAAAGTTGGCGAGTTTGTATATTAGAAACAGTCCCAAAAATGTTGGCGAGTTTGTACGTACCCAAGATAGAGTAGTCATATTTGCGACAACAATTTCCTTCATTAAGGAACATAATCGTGGTAAATTTTAAGTTTCTACCTTGAGTGGAACAAAAGTTATAAAACTAGGTTCAAAAAACACATTCAGAGTGCCAGAAAACTAGGCTTCGGAGGAGACCCGCATGGTTATATGTTAAAGTATGTTTGTCTTGATGTAAGGATCAAATCCACAAGAGGTCTCCAGAGAGTTTGGAAGCACCCCATATGATTGTTTTTTACTTGTTCATTTGATTAAGCAATTTGAACTTTTTATCCCCTCCTCATAGGGCCTCGTATTCAATTGATTCCGCGCCGATCATCTTCGGCAAACGAATATAAAAAAACAAGTTAATATTAGATTTATTTTATATCCTTTAGACTAGTCAGAAAAAATTCCAGTTTGTAGGGCCTTGGTGTTTTATTATGTTAAGAAGCAGTAGTGCATTACAACGATTGGTCGGTGCGGGGCGCATTGTCTTCTTGCCGGCGGTGGCAATTTGGATAATGTCCCTCCACTGGTGCCCTTAGACACCCTCTCAATTCCCGGCCGGGCGTGTTGCTAAGATGGGTCTTACAAAATTCCTCTGCGTTATTGTAAAGTTCGTCAAAACGTAAGAGTAGTAGACCTAGTAAACGCTAGAGTTGGTTTAAAGCAGAGAATCTTTATTTAATGGAAAGAACTACTACTTCGGAAATCATTAATGTTCTTGTGGGACGTTATAAAACGGGCCTGATAAATACCAACCACAGAGTAACGGATTCACTTACTATTAGTGGATCTCATTGTTCATATTTCTATACAATTCCATATCTTAATCAAATCAAATCAAAATATTCGTTGTTTGTTCATGTGTAAAATATACATAAATAGCGTCACATGTTTCTTATATAATATATAAATAAAGATTAAAATAAAATTGATTCAAAGATAGATCAAATTACAAACATAGATAATTTATTAAAAAATAATAATATAATGTTATTTTACAAAAGAATAAAATAAAATAAAAAATATCTACCCTCTGTCTGGCAATTTTAAAGAAAACCAAACATTCACTCTCCAAAATTCTTCAAATGAGTATAATGACAAGCTTATAAGATAATTTTTAAGTTTTATTTTTGAAAGAGTTTAAGTTTTGTTCTTGTGAAATATTTGTTGGCAAGGAAAACAAAAATTTTGTACCGGTAAAACTAGCTTTCTTTTCATAAAACTTAAGCTCATGTCGTTCCACATGTCTATTATGTCTAATGTTGTAACTATGGTCATGTTGATCAGTCATTATTTGATTTGTCTTCACATACATTATGGTTTCAAATAAATATAGACCATATACTGTTAAAATGCCTAAATCTGCAAAGTAAGTTTTCACTGATTCTTTAGTTTTTAAATTAAAAAATTATGCGAATTGCCTTTTTTTGTTGTAAAAGAATTCTGTTAAGATTTTTTTTATGTAGCTCGATAAATAGCAATGCCGCATGACATATGAGAATTTAATAATGAAAAGTAAATTGATTTCAATGTTTCTCTGTTGCATACTTTTGTCATCTGACGCAATGCGTAAAGACCTAAAGACATTATTTACTGAACATAGAAGATAAAACACATCGTAAAGGCAGTATTAATAGTTTACTCTTATGACGCACCAGCTATACAGTATACAACTTTTCATTACCTTATGACTCACAGGTTGTGTTGCATTTACATTTACTGTAATTATTTAAAGAAAAAGAACTGACGTTTACTTAGTTAGAGCATTGAAAAAACAAGGTCAGAAGACTGAAGGCAAAAGTTTTTGCTAATTTTAAGACGTTTCATGAGGAAATTTGGTAAATTGTTTAAAACTACTATGGCTAAAAGTCTTGTCAAAAAAGGAAAAGGGTTCCTAAAAGTAATTAATTTTTTTTTAGGTTTTCCTTTAATTCAAATGGTAAATAATAAGCACAAACATAATTTTAATTAAAAATAACTGTACTTAAAGAAATATTTGCTTGTTTCGACCTAAGTGATGGTGACTTTAAACGATCTCTTAGTTGAAGACAAAAACGAAGAAATATTGGTTTGAGCCTATATCCAAAACTTAAATAGTAAACCTTAAACAGTCATAAAACCTTTATGCTTATTCAATAATTAATAGTAGTTTATGCAACGATTGTATAATGCATGCCTTTAAGCCACGAGTGAGATGTAAGTTAGAACACGAGCGAAGCGAGTGTTCTAAATATCTCACGAGTGGCTTAAAGGCATAATACAATCGTTGCATACACTATTTTATCTACGACCAACAATATACGACAAAATTTCCCCCGAAGTTAAACAAAACTCATGACTTACTAATGATGGAATAGGTCAACTAAAATTTGAGGTTAGGCAAATAAGCAGACTGAGCCATGAATCGTTGTGGAACAATCAGCTGATGGGATAAGTAAACTCAAACATGAATCGTAATGCAACAATCAGCTTATGTGCGAATTGCGTAATTGTTATTAAGACACTACTTCCGTCAAATGCCGAGCTCTCATTGGTCTAGAACCAGTACTCTAAAGTGACTCCAGTACTCTAAAGTCGTCATTAGAGTACTGCTTGGTTTTTGGTGTTTTAATGTATATCATTATAATGTTTATTGTAATACCATAATTGGTGCTTATTGCAATGGTCGTAGATAAAGGTTTAATTACTCACAGTGACGTAAGAGAGTGTTTAAGACCAAAAGGGTATAAGGTGAGTTTCTTTTACTGGATTAAGCTTTTTATTCATTTATTTTATATTTAACTGTATTTTTTGCCGTGTCATCTAGTTGTGTAAAAGACGTTGAATCTTTTTATATTATTATGTTTCAGTCATCATAAGAAAGTAAAAAAAAAACATATTAAGAGATATTTAGTTAAAATATTAAACGTCTATATTCATAGCCTTCAACGCCACGCATGAATATTAGGAAAGTTTTATAAAGTTTTGAGTATTTATGAGTAATGTGTGGTGTGGGATACATTTCAGATCTTAAAACATTCAATAAGCATTTGATGTTTTTCACTCCTCAAAACAACATACTAAAAACATGTAGTTATTTTAAATTATGGTTGGCAGGCAAAGGCTTCAATCTCGAAGCTTAAGTGCCATCTAGACTCCCTAGTGAAACCAAGTCTCACAGCCGGAATATTGGTATCAAAATCTCTCCATCTACATCAATCACAAGCTTTAGTTGGGGAAGCCAATTCACCCGCCCTGGAAAACGTAAATAACGTTTTTATTTTAGATGGTGAAAATGTGCTTCCTCGACACCGACCCTGTTGCATGTTCCTACTTGGAGCCATCATGAATACAGTATTTACTATTCAAAGTATGTTAGGCCCATCAAATAGCATTACCTTTTCCAGGCAGTTTTGATAAACTAATGGTAAATGTACTAAGACAATGTAAAAAAAAATTTTGAAGGCTTTATTAGCAGAAGTAATAATAGTACAAACTCATCATATCTGTTAAATCACTTTAACAGCCTCTGCGATATAAATTAATTGCTAGTATACTCAAGTGTTTTTATTGAAATTAAACTTGTAAGACACAGAACAATAGTTAGCGAATAGCCTTCCTGACAGGTTGGTAAAAATTCTTTTTTTAAGGGCACAACACGAACAGTGTAAATTTGATTAATCATTTTCAAATAAAAATAGTTTATCTGTCATTTGTATCAATTGAGCTGATGTATGTATTTAAATATTATTGAGTATTGTATAACATTTAAAGATTACGCCAATCTGTAATAACTTCAATAATGTTTTTATTTAAATGTATTGGTTCAAAGGTATGAAGATGTAAAAACGACATCAGATAACAAAATTTGGAAGTTTTCAATGCGTTACAAAGGTCTTTGACTGACGGTTCGTAAAATTGCGTATGCAAAAATCTCCACAAGACAAAACTAACTTAGTGTTGGATCAAAGAGTTTTATAAATTTAATTTCAGGATTTACTACCTCTTTGCCTCGAGCATTTTAGACAGTCATATTTATTTCTTACACATTTTAACAGAACTATTTGATCTTTCAATTAATTCTGTCAGTTTAAATTAAGGTTATGGTATCACTAAATATTTATACTGTATCTGCTTTCTTGACAATTACTTGCAAGTGATCAAAATTTTCAGTAATTGGTATTTATTATTAAATATATTATAAAATCATATTTTCAAAATAAATTAATCTATTTCTTAAATTTACTGCTTCACTGTCACTTCCTTTAACATTAAAAAAAATGTCTATTGAGGTTGCCTCTCAATCCATTGAAGGTAAATAATATTTAAATCCATTAGAAGTTCATTATTAATTCAATATTAATCCATTATTAAGTAATACATAAATTCATTTCACTTCGTCCGTTTATCAATGAATTAACGGGTTGATTCAATTACGTAAAATCAGGGACAGTGTTTATCGCATTTCATATGATTAAGCCTTTGCAACCAGTAAACAAATTATTAATTATGCAGATTATCACGCAATCTGACGAGTTAAATAAATAATGGATCTGAAGCCAGAGCTTAAAGGCATATTTGAGAATTTTCAGTTCTGAAACGTAATCATGGGATACAAATAAGTAGGCCTATACAGAAAAATATAGAAGAAATATAGAATGGTCATGATCATCCTAAAAGATTATTTATAATTTATTTTTCGACTAGGTTCCTGGTTAAGATCCTTTTCGTTCACTGTAAATTCAAATACCCCCGTTGCAGCAGACCTTCGTACTTAGCGAATTTCAAATGCAAAAAACATGATTCAATCCAACAGCGATATACGTTTTTGTAAGCTCCATAAGAATAACGTGGGGAATAAGTATGCAGGTTTGCTGCAACAGGTTTGTTTAAACTGGGTAGTTTCGATTGAAAAATTAGTAGATCTGAACTAGAATTTCATCATGTATGATGTTCTGTAATAATAACATGGGGAATAAGTATGCAGGTTTGCTGCAACAGGCATATTCAAACTGGGTGGTTTTCATTCAATAATTAGTAGATCTGAACTAGAAGAAGCCATAATTTACCAACTTGAACTAGGCTATGTTATAAAGATATGTTAAGGAATAATGAAGATTTAGAATGTTTGTTATTTCCCATAAGAATACCATAGGCAATGTGTATGCAAGTTTGCTGCCACAAAAAAAGAAATATCAGAGATTTTAAACTATTATACATTAGATCTCATCTAGATTAAGCCACAAACCAAGTTTTATTAAGATATTATGTTGATAAATAAGCAAGATATAGAATTTTACTTATTTCCCATAAGGTTAACATTGGGACAACCTACTGTGTTTACTACTCTCAGTATCTCGGTAACCAATGGACATTGAGCAATGAATCAAAATACCAAATTATTGGTTGTTTAAGCTTAGACGAGATTTTTTCTTCAAAATTATACTAGATTTTTATTGTCTATGTAAAAAATTGTAAAACCCTCACTTGGGGGGGGGGGGGGGTTTCCCCCCATTAACCTTCCTTCTGATGGTCCGATTGAGCTGATTTTTTAATTCATCCCAGTAATCACTACTTTTCACGCCTGCGCCTGTGCC
This sequence comes from Flexamia atlantica, assembly GCA_035578135.1. NCBI lineage: Eukaryota > Metazoa > Arthropoda > Insecta > Hemiptera > Cicadellidae > Flexamia > Flexamia atlantica. Next base: position 655,363 of record JAQJVK010000057.1, on the reverse strand, counting down.
AAATTTAATTTCGATCGGACCATTTTTTCAAGTCATATCGTGCTGACAGACACATAGATTTTATATACAAACACCATTCGAACGAATGGTGTTTATTGCTTCTGGGGGCCCCAAAACGAAAACTTATGTTGTCCTGGGCCTAGGGCTTACCATCAGACGTACGGGAATAGCTTCTTACCTATATGAGAAATTCACTTAAAGTGTTTTAACATTTACTTTTATTTGTAAAACTCTAAAGATTTTACCACTCTTGATTAAATTGCTGTTTAAATATTATCACACAGAAACATTCCCGCTACTGACATTGATTTTTTGTTTTGCTCTCCATATTATTTAATTTGTATTTGTTATTGCATGATCGTAAAAGCCCAGGTACAACATGTATAATATAAATTTTATTAGTTTATTACGGTACTGTACAAAATATATCACTTTCTACAACTTACAAGAAATTGATTTATAATAATCGTGTAAGGACTTATTTTTAAATGTTTGCTAGCTGAAGCAGATACTATGGTGCCATAGGTTCGCGAACGTGTTGCTTAATAGTACGGAGAGCATAAGTTATATAAGATTAAGCTCGGAGGAAGGATTACCCATTGTGCTGCCAAGAGGATACTCTCAGCCACGAGTGTCCTCACTCTCTTACTCCCCTCAAAAATGCAAACTGTAGTTTAAGAGCAGCTAACAGTTTTGTCATGACATGAAGCATATGTCTAATGTCTACTTATTTTCAAGGATTTCAAAAAGACAAACTTTAAACTTCTTCCCGTCCCAAAAATTAAACTTTAGGATGATATTTTTGTGTTGTGTAGGTCGGACCACTATTTATGTTAAGACAAAGACCTGAATCATTTACTGGTAGTTAGGGTCGTTATATATTTCTTATTGAACTAAAAAAGAAAAAATTACAAATAAATAACCCCATTACAGCAGACCTGCATGCTCAGCAAATTTGAAATGCGTAGAAACATAATTAAATCCAACAGAAGCGAAGTATGGCATTCATAACGTGGTTGGTTGTAATGCAATATCCAATAGCACTGAAATAGGAGAAGTAAAAAGTTGTATCAAGACATGTTAAGAAATAAGGAAGGTACAGGGTGTTTTTTAACGCAACCCATTTTTAAGATTCAATAATGTACACATAAATATGAAATGAGTATTGTCTTATAGATCTTTACACTTTATACAACCTGTTATTTAAGTTTGATCACATTTAGTTCACATTATGTGCTCAAACAATCCGCCACTGGCATTAGTTATGTTCTCCCCATCAAATTCCCGAACACGTGTTGCTAGGTACCTCTTTGAATTTCTTGCGTCAAATTTGTTATGTTTGTTTTGAGGTGCTGAATATCCTGTGAATTGTTTTCGTAGGCCTTACTTTTTATGTACCCCCAAAGAAAATAATATAGTGGGTAAAATCTGGGAATCTTGGGGAAATAACCCTTCACTGATAAAATAAAGTTTTGGGTTGCGTTAAAAAACACCCTGTATAACATTTGTTTTTACTTCCCAAAAGGATAACATGGTAATGAATATTTAGATACGCATCTCAAATTTAAAAACTATTGATTTATAGCCAATAAACGATAAATGACGTAATATGAAGCGACATGCCAAGTTTTATCAAAATATGTTCAGCTTTAATTTATTATATATAAGGTTAATATTGGGAAAACATACTGTGTGTACTTCCCTCAGTGTCTCGGTAACCAATTGACTTCGTGTAGAGATTTCGAATTCTAAATTGGTTGATTTTTTCGAGCTAAATCCAAAAGTCTATTACTTCGATTTTTCTATGAAAAATTTTAAGAATCTCATTTTTGGGGGTTGTGACCCCTTCCGTTCGACCGATCGGGCCGGTTTTCGTACTCGACCCTATTACTACTATGTTCTGTTTTCACAAAATTGTTTGTCTTGCTTAGAGCTTTAAAATAATGTATAATATGACAAATGTTTACATTTAAAAATTCCGAGATTCGAAACCATGGCCCCCTGTTTTTGGAACACCCTATATTTTAAAAAGGTTAAAAATATTTTTACGTTGTTCCTTGGGTATGATTTAGTGGGGAAATGTTTTGTTTCGTCCTTGTATGTTAAGCCATTCGTCTACAATCTGTTTTGGACGGCTTAGAAGACTCGCCCTTTACAGGGTGTTTTTTTAAACGCAACCTTATTGCGCAAACGCAACTTTATTCTATCAGTGAAGGATTGTTCCCTCCAAAAGAAAGGACTACGAAAAAATCCACAGGATACGCTGCACCTCAAAACAAACATAACAAATTTAATGCAATAAATTCAAAGACGAGCCTTGCAACACGTGCTCAGTAATTTTATGGAGAGAGCACAACTTTGTACAAATGCCATTGGCGGAATGTTTGAACACATTATGTAAACTAAATGTGATCAAAATTAAACAATAGGTTGCATTAAATGTAAATATTAACAAAACAATACTCATTTTATAATTATATGTTCATTATTCAATCTTAAAAATGGGTTGCGTTTAAAAAACACCCTGTAGTAGCCCTTAACACTGAATAAAATACCCCCGTTGCAGCAGACCTGCATACTTAGCGAATTTCAAATGTCAAAAAAATACTTCTATCCAATGTAGTGAGTAGTGAGATAAGACATGTTTTCGTAATCTTCATAAGAATAACATGCAGGTTTGCTGCAGCATGTTAAAACTGGGTGGTTTTATTTAAATATTTAGTATATTGTATCTATAAGAAGCCATATAGGCTACCAAGTTTTATCAAGATATGTTTAGAAATAATTAAAATATTTAAATTTTTTATTGCTCATAAGGATAGCATGGGGAATGAATATGCAGGTTTGCTGCCACAAAAATTGAAATTTCGGTGAAAATACATTTAATCTCATCTAGATGAAGCCACAAACCAAGTTTCAATAAGAAATGTTGAGAAATAAGCGAGATGTAGAATTTTACTTATAGCCGAGTGGATAAAGCGCTCACCTCATAACCTGAGGGTCGCAGTTTCGATTCCTGACAGGATCGAAACTGGGTCCAGTTGCCATTTGTCATTGGGCTATGAATTAATGATACTATCTAACAAAAGGTCGCCGTTAGATAGTAACAAGACCCGGGTTTGGACCGTTCCCGATCAAAACGTTAAAAAATGCCACTGGCGTACAAAGACACAAAAATACAATTACAAAAATAACGAAAAATGGATTATTTTTATTTTTCTATGTGAAACACCAAAAAAAACAATTTTTGGGGGGTTTATCCCCCTTTACCCCCCCTTTCAGTGGTCCGATCGGGCTGGTTTTCGAACTCATCCGAATAATTACTACTTTACACCCCTGTGCCAAATTTCATTCCGATCGGACCATTTTTGCGAGCGCTATCGTGCTTACAGACACACACACACACGCACACATATATATATATGTGTGCGTGTGTGTGTGTGTCTGTAAGCACATAAATATTTATATATATACAAATATGAACGAATGGTATTTTTTGCTTCTAGGTGCCTCAAAACGAAAAGTTATCATGGTCTTAAGCTTAGGTCTTACCATGAGGCCTACGATAATAGCTTCTTCCCTATAGGAGAAATTCGCTAAAAATGAGATTATATATATATATATATAAACCCCGAACTAAAGGTGTTTTTTCTGTGGGCCTCATGCCTTACCAATGACCTATTGTAACAGCTGCTTCCCTATGGGGAACATTCGCTAAAATCAGCTCCAATAATTGTTCTCAAGTCACAAATATTGTGGCTAGGAAGAATTAGCAATCAAGGATATCTTCCTTATTTCAAAAGAGAATACAGAAAAAGAGTTAAAAGTTTAAAATCTTCGTCGTTTCACGGAGTTTGTTATACTAATAGTCTACGATCTTGTTAACTAGAGGCGCCACATGTATAAGCCCATTTAAAATAACTTATTATGGTATAATAGCTTTCAGCTGTGATGTAATACAAAGGATACTGCTGTCCTTATTTTAACCAAAGGCCTTGTGATCAAGAGACATCAAATTTTGCTTACATAACATTTCGTCATATTATTCCTGTGAATCGAATCATTCCAACAATTCATATTACTACGTTTAAAAATAAAATATTGTACATGAACTTGTGTTTAGTCTGAGAAGAGGATTTGTGACGATCGTGTGACCGAGTCCAGGTCGATACCTGTCCTCCGCTTTGATGTCTGTGGATGCGCGTGTGGTGGATGGGACTGGAGCGTTTACCTCCCTCCCGGGGGCTGGAGTGCTGGGGAGGGTGGGGTGGACAGGGTGGTGACACACTGATCCCTTTTAGTAATTAAACTTCTTTGACTTAGACTGTATGTTTTAGCTTAATTATTTATACCAACTCCTTTTTTAAATAATTTATGAAACATAAAACTACCTAAATATTTCTTCATATCACGTTAGGGTTTAATGTGATAAACAATTTTCATTGGCTAATTAAATTATTGGATTATAAACTGTAATTAAAAATGAAAAAATAAAAGAGTACATAGGGGACCCATAACAAACATTGCCGAACTTCGGGTTGTGATTCCTAACATCTAAACTAAAAAAAAGGCAATGTATGAAAGTATGTCATGAAAACATTTAAATTATACAATAATATTGACCTGATATTGATAAAACAGTCCGTATGACCGTAGCACGAAACAATAATAACAATCCGTAATACGAAACAATACGAAAACATTCCATATGTTTCGTATTCGTGACGTTTTTGAAGTGTCACATAAATGTGGAAATGTGTTTTTAAAAACTTTGACGACCTCCCAGGAATGACAAAGTTTTTTTATGGAAAAAGCCGGATGATGAGGTAATAATAACCTCGAAACCAGTCGCATAATTAATGCAAGATTTGGATTGTCGATGGAAAATAAGGTAAAATAAACCATTTTGTAATTCAATAATAAAAGCATTTTTACAATATTGGCAACACTACTAAAGAGTATGTAGGTCCTATCATCGTCCCCCTGTGATGATAGGAAGCAGATAATTAGCTAAAAAGGTAGATTTTTATGATAATTATGTAAGTAGGAAGGATTATTACTCTCCCTATGTTGTTTGAAAACCTTACTAAACCATTTCGGGACTTTGAATTAGTACAAAAATGGAAATTTTAAATGGCTGCCTTTAATTTCGGTCAGGGCGGATCTTATGAGGTCCGGTTTGCGGCGTTGTATTCTACTAATTAAGGCATTTAATTTGATATACATCTCAACCTATGCTTACATTAAAGATTTTATTCTGTGGGCCGTCCCACTGAAGTAGCGGGAAATCGATATTGCTTAAAAATGCAGTTTTTCATGATAAATATCTGGATGGATGTAAAACTACATTACTCTATCTATCTTGGTTAAAATAAAATATTAAGCCGCTCCGTGACTTTTTTTACACACTGTATTGGTGATGAAATAAATTTTCATAACAAGTACTCTTTTATTTTTCAAATTCTTATTTTATCAAAATGCTAATTTTAGAGCCATTATTGGTAGCCTACAAAATCACAATTATATATGTTTGAGCTTCCGTTTTGTTTGTACAATTTTGTTATGTTTTGCCATTTTTATAATCAAAGACGATATTTATTGATGGACCAGCCTAAACCAAAGATGAGACCTTAGATATGCGCTTCAAATATCCTGTTGAAAACGCATGAGCAAGTTTATCTGTATAATAGATAGGATTGTGAAAAGTAAATTGCGTTCTGAAGCTCTTATTAAATTTTATAATAATGGTCAGTTGAAATGTAGTATTTTTGAAAGTTTAAACAGTTTTGTCTTAAAAAAATGAGGCTTAAACATTAATTATATGATGTAGTGAAAATTCCTAAAAGAAAACACTACTAAACATTTATGTTAAATTTGTTTGGCGAATCTCAATAATCTCCCTTACTCCATGGAAATCTCTTATTTCAGACCAGGCTAGTTGGAGTATAAAAAACAGTCGTTTTACCATGCAAAATCGTTTAAAATCTTCTGAAACATTTGTGTGGGAAAAAGGTTGAAATAAAAATAGCTGACTCACAACATTGAGAGTGCAGTTGAGCACATTTTTCACCACGAATGACAATATTGTAAGATTAACGACGCCAACGTTTGACTTTCAGCGCTCACACCAATCCATCAGTTACGTAGATAAAATTTTAACGGAATGTCTTAGGTGGTGTTGAACAACTCTAAAATATATTTATGTGAGATTGTGTACATTATCTAACCATCCATTTTAATCGAAAAAACAGTTTCCATGATACAAGAGTTCATGTTACGTCCTGATAATGTTAATATACTCAGCACACAACCGTAACTCTTCATTTCTAATAACACAGTGCAATATCAAAGCCGATAAACTGAGATTTAAATTGTTCTTAACTTCCACAGTTTTTATTAGAGGACCAATACTTTACTCAGGTTTTGGTTTTGAAGGCCTTATCCCTCTACAACTGTAGCAGTAGCCACGGTGGCCAAGATATGTTTCCTATTGTGGCGCCGGTTTCAAATCATTATGATTCACCATTAGTACCTCACATTTAATGTCAATTTACCTGTTGCGTCTTGATACTTACAACAGTGCACTAAACACTCTATTTTCAGAAATACAAAATATAAAATTTAGGTTGAATGGGATTTTGTCAGAAAACTGGTTATTTTTGATTTTGTGTATTATTTCTGTCTTCTTGATTAAAAAGGTAAAGATTATGAGTTCTGATTTGTAGCCCGGATTGATTTGGCAAAATAACTGTTTAATTTCCTCACTTGCAACAATCCTAGCGAATTTTCCCCTAAATGGAAGAAGTAGCTATTACCGTAGGTGGCATGGCAAGTTCTAAGCACTGGACCACCGTAACTTATCGTTTTGAGATCCTTTGACCCCAAAAACAAATTTGAAAATCTTATATAGTTGAGATGTTTCTGTTAATTCTGATTTATGTTATTTTTTCATATATAGGATTATATTGTGTCGGATCCTGTTTATTATATTGTTATTGGCTTTTAAATTGATATAGCCTAGATTTGAAGTTCATCTTTGGAATTAGTTTTTCTTGTTTTAATTCATATTCAATGACATATACTTTATTTAAGTTTGCCTTATTCGTGATCGCTCTCTAGAATATATTCGGGAAACTTGGATCATTAAGTTTATTTTATTTTATGGTTTATATAAAGAAGTTCTTAAAAACTTCTTGCCGTTTGCCCAATGTAATATTTTGGACATTCTTGACATTTAATCTTATAAACTATTGAAGTCCAGTTTTATTGAATCAGCTCTTAAGGTTTTTTTACATTTTAAGATTTTCTGGATAAGTTTAAAAGCATTAATTCTCTTTCTTAGTGACCTTGATTTAAATATTGGTAAACAAATAATAAATATACCTTTAGAATGCACAGGAAAGAAACTTAAACAGACCTCACCATATCAGCTAAATAAACCCATCCGTGGCAGCACAAGATGGCGAGTGTCCATTAAGTGACCAACCGATTATTAAATATAGGCCTACCAATAGATAGAAAAAATATGAAGATGAAAGAAAAACACTAAAAATTCTGGCAATCACAAAGGGATATAAAGATTACTTGGTGGATAAATAAATAAATAAAACTAAACATGAAAGAAAAGATAACACAAAGCAAAAGATAAAGAACAACATGAATATATCAGTTCCATACAGCTCGATACTAAACAATCCTTAAGTACAGCATATTACGTTACTAGACCGGGATGTACTGTTTTGCCGGAGGAGCATGATAGTTCCCGCGCGAGCGAAAGCGAGTGCGAGGTTTTCATACAATAATGATTTGATACATGTAATTGAATCATGATATCATAGAAAAATGTATGATTTTTTATCACATTCAAAGCGTCGTCGGCCGTGGCGTCACAACCGTAGTACAAAAAACGTCTGTATCCAACACCGATTCTGACCTACGATAACAGGTTCTTCCCTTTAGGGGGAATTCACTAGAAGATGCTGTTAAACTCTTTTTTTTTTCTAGAAACAAAAGCAAAAACTTCCATATCCTTAACAATTTTTGCAACTTAGCCAATAAAACATTATTGTTGTTACGATGTGTATTTTTTTATGAATGCTACATACAAGGGAATCGGATATCAAAGTTTTGCCTCCATCTATACACTTACTGGCACATTTTTTTTAGCTTTGGGAACCATTTTTATCTAAAGAAGTTTGAGTACAGTAAAGGTCTTCACAGATATCAATTCAATTGTCTTTATTCACAGTCTTTATTGTAATTTTAAACAAGTACGGTGTATGAGTGTTAAAATTTGATTGTACATTGTTTATTGCCCTAGATTGTTGACGATCTCCGGTAATGGAGTAGCCATGGCTCGATATAATGCGCCAAGTGCTCTGGCCTATCAATTGATTTCTATCAAAATCCGTATGTAGTGAGAAGCCCATCTTTAAAACTGGAGACCGGTTTATTTATTTATAAAATGTAAGAATGCTTCGTCGTCATGTTTCACGTAATTAGATTGTTAAAGACAGAAAATAAGCTTACGAAATCTTTACTTATATGCCATTTCAGCGCCTTAATGCCTACCACGAAACTTACATAACTTGGTTAAATTTGGTAACTTTATGAATAACATTAAAAATCAACCATCAACCATAATGTGTCACTGTGTACTAAATATGAAACTAGACTGAACAAATAAGGGAAAGTGTTGAAGTTATTTGTATAGTCTCCTCTGTCTGCTTTTAAAGTCAGTTTTAAGTCAGCTGTAAATTATAATGCTGACGTTTGTTTTTGTTTACGTCTGGCATTTGTAAAACGTTTAAGTTTAGTTACTTTAGTCCACTTAGTAATGAAACAAGTTACCTTGTCCAACCTTAGCACATTAGTCCAGTAAAATTGTCTTTAAAAAACCTTCACAAAAACTTTTAGGGTTAAGTTAGATTTTTGTTGTTTCCTATGTTTTTTTGGGGCGCTGAATCCAAATCCGATGTTTGTCAAAAGTCTCCTGACGGAACATAGTCAAAAATGCAAAATAAGGGAAAAATTATAATTTTTTATCTTATTTTTGCCAACCGATTTTATTTATTTATTTTTTCAACCCTGCCGCGTATTTTTTGCTTATAACTCAAAAATTGTAAATTTAATGTGATAAACATTGTTTTGCAAAAAAGCACGTATTTTTGCCTATAACCATTGACTTTAATTTAGAGTCAAAGTTATGACTTAGTCTAGTCAAGATATGAAATAAAACACCTTAACCCTAAAAAATTGCTTTACAAGTTTTTTAAGTGGTCTTTACTTCCAATGAGTGTGTTAAATAATATACTAAAAGTCTAATAAAGTCGGAGTCTAGGAAATAGGTTTTTCCAATATGGCGTCCTGAAATTTGAAAAAATATACTTAACTTTATTAATTTTTATCATTTTTACATGCATTTTTTGAGATATTGACTCGGTACCAACACGTATCATTACTGGGTGGCTAATTCTTTATTTCGGCAGGATAATAATTTTTCGGCCGCCATCTTGGATCCGCCATATTGGCTTTATTTTTTTTATTGTAAAGATAATGTTGTGACACGTCATTATGAACTAGATTTTTACGCTGAATACAATGCTGAAATCCGTTTTAAAAAATATGCATTCGTTAAAAAGATATGCACAAATAAAATTTATCCCTATACATTTCTTATGGACATTTCGTATGTTCATTATTTTTTGGGATTATTTTCCTGCTAACTCTCATTATAATAAAGATATGTAGTTCGTTTTGGTCTTACTCAGTGAAATACCGGCCTTAATTTGAGATATCAGTTATCAACATTGGACAAGTTTCAGATGAGCTATGAGGCTCAACTTAACTTAAATATCAATTTTTCAGAATTTGTTTTTAGTCAGGTATTAATGTCTCCGGTTCTAAATAAGGTATTAAATTTATTTTGGTCTTAAAACACTTAGTAAACTATCAGTTCTCAAGTAAGCTGGCGCTCAATAAGATCAGACTAAAGATTATGTGACTTTATGAGCTTTCACTCAACATAAATTCATTTTACTTGCATAATATTACGTTTCATGAAGGATTTCTCCAGTTCCAAAGAAGACTCAAAAATCGTAAGGGTCTTAATTGACTAAGTAGATTATTGGCTTCCATTTGAGTTATAAATTATTTTAATAGATTGAGTTTCAGGTGAGTTGTGGTTCTAAAACCCATTAAAAATTAGTATTTTCAGACATTTTCGTTTATTTAAAGACTCATGTATCCAGTTCCAGGAATGGTCTGGAGTTCTGAGTATTTTTAAAAGACTCAGTAAAATATCAGCTTTTGTTTGAGACCATGAACATTTGATTCGAACGAGTTCGGGGTGAGTTACAATCCACTATTAAACGTAAAATTTGAAAATAACTAATCTGTATGTCGTAATGAGCCTTAAAATTCGTTTACAGCTTATACCGATTGAACGTATCAATATTTTAAATAAAAGCCGGCATATCACTGCGAATTTTAAGACCAAAATGAACCAAATACTTTATTTAGAACCGGAGATAAACATAATTAAAAACAAATTTCAGAAAAATTGATTTTTTAATTACATTGAGCCTTATAGCTCATCTGTCACTTGTCCGATGTTGATGATTAATATCTCAAAAAGCCGGTATTTCACTTGGTATTTTTAAGCTAAAACAAACTACATTTCTTAAAAATAATGCGAGTTATAAGAAAAATAAGCCAAAAAATATTGAAAATATGAAACGTCCGTAAGAAATGAATAAGGATAAATCTTTAGTTGAGCATATCTATTTAATGAATGCATATTTTCAAAAACGGATTTCAGAATTGTAATCAGCGTTAAAAATCTAGTTCATAATGATGTGTCGCAACACCATGTTTACGTTAAAAAAATAAAGTTGATATCCAATATGGCGAAACCAAGATGGCGGCCGAAAATTATTATCCTGTCAAAATAAAGGATTAGCCAACTAACAATGATAGGCGCTGGTCTCAACTCAATATATCTAAAAAAATGCATGAAAAAATTTTTTGTGAGGTAATTTATTTCAAAAATGACCCCTTGTTAATTTTTTCAACTAATTATCGATGGTATTTTTTTCCTGGGTTATGCTGTAATTTTTAAGTGGCAAATAAGCAAAACCTTAAAGTACATGTCAGTAGCAAAAATAAAAAAAATATGTGTCGAAAATTTCCACGGGGAGGGAGGGTTTCATATTTGCGGCCCATGGTCTACGAGTGTTTGACAAAATTTTAATATTGGACGCCATCTTGAATTTTAGACTTCCGGACCTCCGATTTCCTTAGACTTTTTTTACTGGTTAATTCACATAATTCTTAGTCAAAATAACCAATAAAACAATTTAAAGCATTTTTTTAGGGTCGTCTTACGGATTTACTCGACTAACTCACCAATTGCAAATTTAACGTGATAAACATTGATTTGCAAAATCAAAGTACGTAAAACTTCCTGACTTTTTTCAAAAGTGATCCCATGTTAATTTTTTTCAACTGTTTATCGATAGGATCTTTTGTTTTTCCGGGTTATGCTGTAAATTTTAAAGCGGCAAACAAGCAAAACATTAAATTACATGTCAGAAGCAACAAAAAATATGCGTCAAAAATTCTCACGGGGAGGGGAGTGGGGGTATACAGTGGGCCTTCCTCTATGATTGTTCATAATATTTTCCCTTCAGTTGAAATTAGATTCAGGATTATCGTTGATCGACTTAAATTTTACGTCCCCTGAAGTATGTGAATGTGATTTAGGGGATGGCTTCCGTCTGCCCCTCCCACTCTCTGGAGGGGTTGTGGAAACTCAGTGATCCTTCTCTAATGAAGCCTCTTTGTCTTGGTTTGTGTGTTGATTATTATTTTTTTTTTTCAAGCAATGCATATCTATCATAGAATTGAACATTCTTGAATAAAACTAACATTGTTTCATTTAAGCAGGAACTTTGTCAGAGGCACATTCAAAATGTTGTGAAATACACCGCTCACTCAGAAACACATTAGTTTTTTTTTACATCTGCAGATATCTGTATATTGAAGAAAGTGTTATCTTCTTAGGAGCTATATCCAAAACCAAAGGTCGTAGAGCCTTGATCTAGGTGTCAAATTAAAGCATTGAATCTCTTGATGTGCTTGGTAGTTGTGCGTTGATATACAAGGTTCAGCAAAAGTCTGGAATAGCCTATATTAAATAACGTTTGTATATTTTTGCAGAAAGTAATGCAAACTTGACAGTTGTGTATCTATTACAAATAGGAATATTTTGGCGTATTTTTTAGTTTTTTGCATGTACGATGAGGGGACGATTCACGCTAGTAGTCTTGAAATTCTTAAATGTAAGCATACTTCAATAAAAGGAGCATACCTCATTTTAAAGGTCTTAATTAGTGGATCATAACAACGCAAACCGCGCCTCAAAAGGTTAATCCAATCAGAAGTTACAGCTCCTCCAAGGTTTTTTGTTGGCCATTAAATTCTAGGTTAAACTAAGGGAAAAAGTCTACTTGTTAATAAAGCACTCGGAACGTTGTACTTTAATTTTAGATACATTGTACTTCTCATAAATAAGGATTACTTATAAAAATTCTGCATTACATTACATCGTTTCGAGTGCTTTATTACTTTTACATTTGTTTCGGGTTCCCCTTACTTTTAGCTTAGAGTTTAATGGCCGACATTAAAATGTTTGAGGAGCTGTAACTTCTGAATGGATTAACTTTTTAAGACGCGGTTTGCACTGTTATGATTAACTAATTTAGACCTTTAAAATAAGGTATAATTCGAGGTATGCTTACAATTAAGAATTTTAAAACTTCCAGCGTAGGACTTTCCTTAGTCATGCAAAAAAATAATAAAACAAGTGAAAATATTTCTATTTATGACTAATACACAACTGCAAAGTTTCATTACATGGGCAAAATAATGTAGAAAATATTTAATATATTCCAGACTTTGCCGAACCCTGTATGTTAGATGTGCTTTGATAAATGTTAGCTTTGAAATATATTCGCCACAGAAACGATGCAGAGACACATGTCATGGGTTTTCCAATCGCTCAAGATTTGATTTGTTTCAGTGAAAATTTGATTTTGATCTCATTGAGGAATCAATGAGCATCAAAGGTCAGTTGTCTCTTAATACATGTAATTAAGGGGAGATGTTGCCATTTTTCATAACTTTTAATCACAAGGTTATGATTTAGGAAACTGCCACGAAATGGAAAGGTGGAAACATCCCGTGAGAACTCAGTTAAACAATTATAAATGCTTTTAAAAGTGATTGGAGATTAAAAGCCTACAAGTGACTTTCATGATTTAACAATTAAAAGGTCAAACAATATTTAACGAGAGGAGAGTGCGCTTCGTTTCAGTAGTGATGTTACATTGGAATTGCAAGAGACAATTACAGGAGTAGACATCAAAGCCATTAGTGCAGTGGCCTTTGCATCAGCAATGTACCATTGGCGCTTGCAAACAGAAACATTATGGCACGCTTACAAGGGAATTTATCCGCAATATTTTAACAATAAATAAATAAATTAACTAAATTGAATGACACAACTTTTTCGTTGAAAACCTGAATAATACATGATTATTTAATTAATTTTCTGTTAGAAACCTGTTCCCATGGATTTGTTAGCGTATTTAAATCATACTACCCTTGCTTTGATAAATTCCATCTAAATAATTACAGGTTTCAATTTTCATCTTTATATCATGACACATTACCGTTTTCACAAAATAAAATAAATTTAGTTTGTTAATATGTAACTTAAAGCCGATCTGCCTAGGCCTGCAGTGTATAACGCAATTTACCTCATCGGCTTGAAAAGATCATGAAAATGTTTGTTTACAAAATTCTTTCTGGAAACTAAATTAAAGAAAGAAGTAAAATACCCTCAAATCAACCTTGTTTTATAAATCCGACTAATATAACAAGTGTGAACGTTTGTGAGTTTGTTTGATTGCCGTATTATGTAAGTCAGCTGTAATAAGGTATCCATCCAGGCAAGGCCACACTACACTACAAAAGTGTGGCCTTGATCCAGGTCCACGAATGTAAACAAATAATTCTAATTCCAATTGACAGATACGAAAAACAGGGTAGGAGCAATATCCAGCTGTTTCAAAATATTTTGAAGGTGGGGAAAGCCAAGGGTAACATCTAGTCTGGCCATATATCTAAGTATAGACGTTACAGATATTCTTATCTTGGCAGCTGACACTTCCTACTGATAGCTCGCTTCTGATAATTCTTTGAGTTACTTTTTACGAAATCATAAAAATTATGTTTGTTATGGTCCATAACTTTTTTTACTCACATTAAAACAGAAGAATTAAGCTCTGTTTGATGGAAGCCAAATCATGCCTTTTTAGAGCAATAAAATTCCTATTAAATCCAGTGCCCCTCAATTATTAACATCCTTGAATAATATTTTAATTAAACTATTTAAAATCAAAATAAATTATTAATTAAATGTGTAAACGATACGAGATCTTCAACTTGGATATATTACTTTCATTTATTACTTTCTCTCCCCTATATATAGCATATGTAGAAAGTATTGTTTTCGTAAAAACTATGGAGTTTGAAGTGGAAATATTCGTTTTAGTGTCCCTAAATCTAAAAGTGGATTTTGGAGTGATGTCTGTCTGTCCGTGCGTGAATGTAAACAAAGCTAGATACGACAGCAGTGGTCTGATTTTCATTAAATTCGGCATGTAGGTATAAAACTGTAATACCTCCTGGGTTGTTTCATTTTTTTGAATTTTTAATTTTGAAGGGTATATTTACCCCATAAAAACTTCAAAAATCCAAATTTCTCAAAAACACCTCTAACACGACTTTGATAAAAAAAGTCGATGGTTTTTAGTGCTTAAGATCACAATCAGAATCAGAATATTTATTTCCTTAATGTTTACAACAAAGCGTCCACACAAACCTTATCATTTGTCGTTGGATGCTCTAAAATAACTAAAATAAATTAAATACATATATAGATATAGCGCTCTAGGTAACGGTGCACAAGTCAATGTCACTTATTATAACTACCCAAAAATGTAAACATTGCCTTTTGATATAAAAAGAACGAAATTTAATACATAAAACAGCATCAGTAATACAAATCTTTCATCTTATCATCATTTTAGTTAAATGAATAAAAGTTTTAATTTTGATTATACATAAATTCGAACGAATATTTTTTGTTTCTGATGGGGGCCCCAAAGCGAAGAGTTATCATGGACTCGGGTTTAGGTCTTACCATGTGTACTACGGTAACAGCTTCTTCTTTATAGGGAAAATTCGCTAAAATTTGAATACTTAAGTGCTGTAGCGATATGTATCAGAAAAGAAATATCGAAACACCAATGATATCGGAACCAAACTATCGATATACTTTTTCCTTTATATCGGAACTAAAATAATGATATTTACGATATATCGATATTTTTGCGGCTTTAACTAGGGCCGGAAACGAGTTTGAGGACAGCCACGTGGTGACCTGTAAAGCCCGATGACTGAAAGTATACCATAATGCTCCGTTGGAATTGTATTGCTAGTTGCCTCAAATTCCAACTCAGGGCTGTATAGTATTTCGAGAGGTTGAATAGTAAATTTTGTTTTGAAAAGATGACACACCCATATGAGATATGGCATATGGGATATTTGCCTCTCTCGTTCAAATGAGCTTGCCTGTTGATAATTAATTATTGAGTTTGAAAAGATGAATGGACTCTTTCCTAAACCAATGCTCAGTAACAACAACAATATCAGGCTTAAGTTCGTCTCATAAGAGAGCCAGTTGACCAATTTTGCTCGTGGCTGACTGGGCATTCTGATGAACAACTGAGCATCTTTTTGATCCAACTATTTTTTTAAGATTTAATAGAAAAACGCAGGGATTACAAGGGATCGAACCCTAAGGAATTTGGGAAAGGTGAATAGGTCAAAAAGCTTCTTAGGCGTACATAGAACAAAGTCCAAAGGTTCATGGTGATCGGATGGGCGGGTTAGTAATGAAAGTTTGACATCCATTGAATTATGAATATAGTTACTATATATTATTAAGTATTAACATAATAGTACTTACAGTGAAGAATCAAACAGAGGTTGCTTTTAAATGGGTCATCTGCTGCACCCAAGAACTATTTACAGTTAAATCCAGTTACGGTTACAGTTAACTTAGTAGTTACTAGTTACATCCAGTCACTAGTTACAGTTAAGTTAAATTAGGAGAGGGCAGCGACGGTTCTGCTCTCTTGCGGAGTTAATGGTAGGCTAAGTCCTCGACACACGCTGGGCAGCGCTCGGCACACTCTGAGCGCAACATTAGTAGGTATCTCTGTTTGATTCTTCTCTGTGATAAAACATAATTTTATTTATTTTAAATAACATAATATAGGCCTATATTCGCCATCAAAGCTATTGTTGGTTAGCCTATTCCAAAATGACGTTGAAATGTTTACGTTGATAAATTAATTAGTTATTTAACGAAAATATAGCATTTAAAAAGTAATGAATTGTTTGTGCCTGAATTGGTCATCAACACGTCAAATCGTGCATTAAAAATTTAGTCATAAAACATCATTACTGTTCAGTTGTGACTGTTGTAAGAACTAGGCTTCATAATTCCACTTGTTTCCATGGCGAGTCCCCGCGTCGGCGTCGGTCGGCTGACGGATTGGGTCGCTTGTCGACGTCGCGTCATTCATCTTGGAATATTATCATTCATAAGTGACAAATGTGCGTCTGCTTCCCTGGCATACGGCACATGTCTAGCTTGTTCTGTCTTCGTGGTTTGTGTAGGCTTCTTTTATCTTCATAACACTAAACCATTTTATTAACTAGCATTAATTAGTATATTCGTACACTTAGATAAAAAAGGAGCAGTATAAAAATGATCTATTTTTAAATGGAACGTCATTTATTCTACTTTAGTCCTTTGGTATTCAAAGAAGAAATATATTATAAACATAGTTATCTTAATATTAAGATGTAACTAAAGTGGTTTATCATAGTTAATTTAAAACAGAATACAAAAAGACTGAATTGGGTACTAGAGGGGCACTGGATTTAATTGAAATTTTATTGCTCTAAAGGCATGATTTGGCTTCCATCAATTCCATCAGTTGTTTTTTTTATTAAATTTAGAATTATGACTTTGCCCAGTATCTTTATTTTTCACAATATATTATTTGTTAAGGAAAATTTAACTAGTTTTATCCAGCGTAATGAAATCCATAGTTATAGCACTAGGATATGTAAAGCTTAGAAATTCCGTCAATTAGACTGACCAGATCAATAAATAGCCAGATATTTCTACAAATCAAATTGTATAACAAGTTACCTGCAGAATTTCAGATGTTGAGTCTAAATAGGTTTAAGGCAAGGTTGTCTGAATGGCTCCTAGGGAAAGGTTTTTATTCAATAGAGGAATTTTTAACATTGACTAATACAGATATTTAGGTTTTTACATTTTTGTACTGGATCTTTTTATTATTGTTTATTGTTGACGTTGTCTATTGTGCTCTATGTATTTAATGACAATAAAGATATGAAATGAAATGAAAACTAAATTAAATGTCATTCAATATGCAATAAGATATAAGAATTAAGTTTATAACAAACCACCTCCGCTATTTAAAATGTATTACGCCATGCTTTCTTGCATTTGAACGGTTATGCTCATAGTGTCCAGCCACTATGGGTCTTTTGGAATTAATCTCATGAACAACAAACTTTATAAATAACTTCAAATGGTAGTGTTCGATATCGCTTTTGAAGTCCACTAAAGTACGGCTTTTGATGATTTTAGGCTGTTGCCATTTTCAACCCCAATTCAGTTGCCCCCATGCATCTCACCCATTCACAATAATCCGACTAAAATAGATCTATTTGAATTCATGTTTAACATGGTTCCAAGAAACCTTCTGCTTGCCTCATAAGGTTCCCTATGTTGATTGTGTTTCTTTAATACCTATGATAAAATAATAATTCAGCACTAATAACAATTATAGAACTAAATTTTACCAAATATATTGGTTCAAATTACAAATAATTAAATTTCAGAACTTATTTGAACTACAGTCGACTTAAACGATTTTGCAAAGAAAATAATTTATATTTTATAATTTAGTTACCATCCTATAACTTTGTCCATTCCCTAGACTCTCGATATTGACTCTTACAGGCGAGGGACAAGCGGCTACTCTGGTTACGAATCATTGGGGCCTTTCCAACTTTCTTACTCTCTCAGGTCAACATCGCCTAACTGAAATAGTTCGACTTTACTCTAAAATACATTTCAATTACGGGAATTACTGACTGGTTCATGTATTTATTTGTCACACAGGTAATCACTAGCGTAAGAAAAAACTACCATAAAAAATGGGATGCTACCAAAGTCGGACAAAGACTAACTCGAAAATATTGAAAACGTCGAAGTCAATCGACGTCAAACTATGACAGTTTTGAAAGTGTCCCGATTCGATGGGAGCGTCAGCGGCAAACCCGGTCATTTCTGATCAGAAACGACAAAGTCGGACGGCGGCAAACCCCGGCGGTTTTGCTTTTGAACCTTTTTAAAAATGGATAGCGTTTACATAAAAACACCCAGTAATAGTTCTAGTTCTAATGTTTGCATGTTTCGTGTTTTTAGGTCCAGACATTTTTTTTATAAATGTTTATTTGCTGCGATACTCTTCCATTCATCCGCACTCTGCATGTGGTATTGGTATCATCGATATTTCTTTCACCTCTCCTATCCTTTGAAGAGTCTTCCAATTAAATTTGATACCCAAGCTAAATATTTTTTCTATTGGACGATTGCAGTAAACGATTTTTAATAGATTAGATGTATCGCTAAGAAGAATCTTTTCTTGCTGCGTGTCGAACAATTCCTTACACTTGTATATTAATTTCCGATGGGGACGTCCCACAAGGAGTCAGAGCAAAATCTTAAGTGTAAGCATAGGTCGATATGCAAATCATTTTGAAGGGCTAATTAAGTAGAGTTCAATGCCGCAAACCGCATTTTAAAAAGATTATTGGTTACAAAATGGCGGGTGATTTAAGTTTTCATAAAAAATACATAGGTTCAGGTTCGTCGGAGGGTGGAATAACAATTTTAATAAGAACACAAGTCGAATTGTGTATAAATTAAAACCACACTGTAGGTAATTTTGTTTGATACGCAATTCACTTATGCTCTTATTCAAACTTTTATTCCACCCTCCGACAAACCTGAACCTATGTATTTTTTATGAAAACTTAAATCACCCGCCATTTTGTAACCTAAAATCCTTTTAAAATGCGGTTTGCGGCATTGAACTCTACTTGATTAGCCCTTCAAAATGATGTGCTTATCAACCTATGCTTACGTTTAAGATTTTGTTCTGACTCCTTGTGGGACGTCATCCCCCACTGGAGGTAATATCCTCTTCGGCACCCTAAAAATAGGGTTTTAGTTTTGACATTCAATTCCAGAGTTTTGATTCTTCAGACATGGTCTGTGAACAATATTAAAACTATATTCAGGCGCACACCATGTACTTTCCTTTAAATTTTTGATCAGCCGCCATTTTGTAGCGAATGATCCTTTTAAAGTGCGGTTTGCGGCATTAAACTCTATTTGATTAGACCTTTGAAATGATGTGCATATCAACCTATGCTTACATTTAAGATTTTACATACATACATACATACTTACATACAGATGCGTCGTCCCGTAGACCAACCAATTGAAGGCGTGGGACCAGTCAAAAAATATTCCAGGCCTAGTTCTGAGGCACTGTTTCAGGCTTCTACAGATTATCTTGCTGTCACTCTCAAAACATTTCTTCTTAAGTATAGGGTATGTATTGAGTGAAGTGAGGTTAGGTCAGGTCATTTGGAAAGTAAAGCCAGGAAGAGCAGGAAGAAAGGTGGCAAAATCATGCATTTAAGAAATCATTGATACTATAGTAACATTTATCAATGAGGTACTTCTTAAGCTCAGATCTAAACTTAGGCGTTCTGCCTAAGGATGTGATCTGTTGTGGAATTTTATTGAAAAATTTTGGTCCAAGAAAGTTAGGCTTATTTTTAGACAAACGTAAATTATGAGCTATGGCTGATCTATTGTTTCTATATCTAGTAAAATGGGTGTGTTCAACTGGAACATTTGTGCAATTGTTGTTTACTGCATAAGTTACTATTTCAAAGATAAAAATGCAAGGAACGGTTAGTATTCCAAGGTTGTGAAAAGCTGGTTTACAATGATCTCTGGCATGGAGGCCGTAAATAAATCTAACCGCCCTTTTCTGCAACTTAAAAATAGTATCAAGGTTAGAAATTGATGAATTGCCCCATAGAATTATTGAATAGTTAACATGAGATTCAAACAAACTAAAATAAACTAACATAGACAATTCAATACTGCCCATCCTGGCTATATTTCTGAGAACGAAAAGACCGGCCGAGAGCTTGTTTCTGAGGTGGGAAATCTGCTCCTCCCAGGACAAACTATCGTCCAGTCTCACTCCCAGAAAATTAACAGAACTGACACTAGCCAATTGGGTTTCTGCTATTTCAAGATGAGGAAATTTGGAAAGTTTTGAATTGTGGCGCTGTTTTGACTGAATGAAAATATAATTGGTCTTGTGAGGATTGAGAGAGAGTTTAAGATCGGAAAAATATTGAGAGAGCTGATTTACTTTGACAAAGGAATCTATTTCAAGTTGGATGTGGTCGGTATTTTTGGTGAAGAGGGTCGTGTCATCGGCATACACCACTAAGTCATCTCCAGGAAGTAAATGGTGAATATCATTTATGTATATCAGGAAGAGTAGGGGCCCGAGAATCGAGCCCTGCGGCACCCCACTCCTCACTGACATAGGAGCAGAAGTGACAGAAATTTTGGAACCATTTTTTGTTTGGTGTTGAATTTCAGTAATCTGTTGTCTGTCTGTAAGGTAACTAATAAGCCAATTTAAGGGAGTGTTGATAATTCCAAGTGAAGCAATTTTCTCGATGAGGATGTCGGGAACAGCACAGTCGAACGCCTTGGAAAGATCCGCAAAGCATCCAACTATGCTGCCCCCGCCATCCATGCAGTCGAGACAATCATAAATGAACTGTATGAGAGCTGATTTGGTTGACATCCCCTTCCTGAATCCGAACTGTCTCGAGAAAAACAAAGCGTTAGTCTCCAGGTAGTGAGTGAGCCGATCACACACGACCCTTTCAAAAATCTTGGAAAAAGATGGAAGGAGTGAGATTGGACGATAGTTTGAGATTTCATCTTTGTCATCCTTCTTGTGAATGGGTTTTATTTATGCAGTTTTGAAAGCCTGGGGGAAGACACCAAATTCAAGTAAACTATTGATGATGTGACAAAGAGATTTAACAAATTCCTCACTGTACAGCTTGACGGTCCTCATTGAGATACCGTCAAGCCCGCAGGAGGTCTTAGGTTTCATGCTGGAGATGATTTTAAGAATTTCAGAATGACTGCAAGGGGAAAAGGTGGGAAAAGTTTGATTACCGTTTCTGGGGAAGCCAGAAAGGCATTTAGTTGGCAAGTCGGAATGGATGTGAGAAGAAATGTTTGAGAAAAAATTGTTCATGACGTTACTGACAGTTTCGGGATTTTTGATTTGAATTCCATCTGATTTGATGGTGATGTTACTGAAGGGTTTGCTTGTCGAGCCTCTGGCTTGGTTGATGATCCTCCAAGCCTCGGCCGATCTATTCTCAGAACTTACAATTTTGTTCAGATAAAAGTCCGATTTCGTTTTTTTTACCAACTTACGATACTGATTTTTTGTTCGTCTATAAAGAGTTCCTAATTCAGGGTTTTTAGTAGCTTTCCAACTATCATAAATAACCTTAAGCCTACCCTTAAAATTTAAAATTTCTTGATTTACCCACTCTTTGCGGGGAATCCGCTGACTCTTAGGCTTTGAGATAACCTTGGGACAGGAAACATCAAAAACAAAATTTACTGTGTCCAGAAAATTTGAGCATTTGCTCTCGGTGTCGGGGGCCTCATACACCCCCCTCCACTCTCGAGCCTCAGCCTTGTTTTAAATTCATCAAGGGTCTGGTAATTTATTAATCTAACAAAATTGGGAGTGTCTGAAAAAATCGGATCTGGGTTGTTGATATTTATGATGATACTTTGAGCTGTGTGGTCAGAGATAAATGGTTCAAGAACTAATGGCTGTGAAAAGGGAACTGAAGTTAAAATGTTGTCAATGCAACTCTCGGATCTATCAGAAAAACGGGTCGGAACAAAAATGGAAGTTGAAAGTCCAAAGGTATTTAGAAGGTCATGAAGAGACAAGGCAGTAGGTTCGTCAGAGTGGAAGGGGACGTTGAAGTCTCCACCAACAATGACTTGGTCAGTAGCCTTGAAGAGGCAATCAACGTATTCCTCGAAAAGTTCAAGGAAAAGGTTTTCATCACCATCCGGGCTGCGATACACAACTGAGACAATGCATTTTTTGTTGTTAGAAAGAAAACTAATTTCAGTTGCTTCAAAGTGCAAATCCCGTGACAGTTTGTCACCAATGTTGAGAATGTTCAAGCTCGGCAGCCTAGGCTCACTGAGGTTTCTTACAAAGATGGCAACACCACCCTTTCTCAGATGTTCTCTACTCCTGAAAGTTTTGAGCGTATAACCCTCAAGGCCAAACTGTGGAGCTTGTGACGAAGTTAAACCTAATTCAGATACGAGAAAAATGTCGGGTTGTTCCTCACCAAGGAAAATCTCAATAACCTCTTGTTCCCGAGAAATTACGTCAACATTTAGATGCAATATTTTAATTTTACTATCTCCATTTGAAAAACATTTACGATAGTTGTTAACAGATTTGTTCGAAAAATATGACCTATTTCTAAAAGCTAACCTAACCTCACCTACGTTTCTGTCTGCTTTTGAGTGTTGTTCATGTCCAAAAAATCACAAGTTGTATTGCTAAACTTAATATAGACTTCAATAAGGTTACATACCATGTCTTTGCCGGTATTCGATAGGTGCAGTCCGTGGGACGTAAAATCGCCTCGATCAAGCATTGAGTTCAGCGCCAGAAAGCCAAAGTTCAACTTCTTGCATGTGTTAAGTAGTATTTGGTTCAACTCAGTGACTTTAGAATTCAAATTAGGCCTATCATGCCTCAAAGGAACTTCACAGAAAACCACGTTTTTGTATCCCGAAGTGAGGTGTAGTTATTCAAGTTTCTCTTCCAACCGAGCTTTGAAGTCCAGAGTCAGGTGCGAGGTCACGTCATTTGTGCCCCCCATTACCACCAGCCAGTCGTCCCCATCTCCCGCCACACGGTCCGAGATCAGCTTGTCCAGCATCCAGGAAAGGGTGGCCCCCGGGTAAACCTCAGCGGTAACGGCAAAATCACGACCCAGCCTCTGAGCGATTCTTGAGCCGCAAGTTCTTCCCTGGCTATCCGCCACAACGGCAATCCTAGGTCGATGATTAGGTGTGACATGCGAGAGCTCACATCTCAAAGTCTGAGTTGAGGTTTGCTTAATGTTAGTCCTCCTCTTAGATTTTGAAAACTTCTGACAACTTTCAGTCGACTTTGGTTTAACTGACTTACACTTTGTCAAAGAGCTAGCAGCACTTTCAATCGTTTGATTATTAGTCCTATTATTTTCATTCACACGAACATTGACAGGAACATTGATATGGGTTTGATCTACACTAACACTAACATTTCCTACACTAACATTTTCAATTTGAGACTTAAATGTTTCTTCTAAAAACTTATTTTTACCATCTACATTCTTTGCACTGTTAATATCCAAACTCAGTACTAAATCTACAACAGAATCAACACTATCAACACAATTTGCACTCAACACTATTTTGTACTGATTCCTTGTGGGCCGTCCCCCACTGGGGGCCAGAAGTCAGTAATTACCTCAGAAAGTAGTTTTTTTACAAAGGAGTGAATGTGCAAAGTTTGATTTCTCAAACTAATCCGGTTCAAAAAATATTTAGCCGTTCCGGGACTTTTCAACCACACTGTATTATAATGTGATGTTTTAAACATCAGTAATAATATAAATAATACCTTAAATTATATGTCGTACTACATGTTCTTTGGGCTCAAGAAGCGGAAACCAGTGGCTCGTTGAAGTCACGGAGCTACCTGGCGATCAATACCAATAACACAAGTGAGTCTGTTGATACTGTGCTCCTCCCCTCCGAACCGTGTGCAAGTGCATTCAATACTCACTCAGCTGAGACTAGTACATTCTTTTTCCTAACATTCTCTCAAATTAAAACTCAGATACGCATTTATTTAAAAGATTTAAGATGCTTTGGATATGTGCGCATTATACATATTATGATAAAAGCCCTCTGAATAGTATATTTCTCAACAAGGGCCGAAAATGAGTTTTTGCAGGCTCGAGATCGTGTTTTAAATTCGAGACGATGTCGAGAATTTGAAACGATCGAGAGCAGCAAAACCCTTTCGGCCGGGGTGCGAACGCTATTTTTCACCACACTACCCAATGTAATATACCCTAAATATAAAAAACGGATTATTATTTGACTCACTTGAAATCAAAACTTGAAGGTTATGAGTGACGATACAACTTCTTTATTATGATTCAACAAACACAGTTATGAAAATCATATGATCGCAACTATCCTGTCTTTGGAACCTATTGAATGCCATATAATTATGTGATGTTCTGACGTTGTTTCAAGCAAATAAACGATCAGCTGACTTTCGGCCCTAGGGCCCCAAACGTTTTCGGTCCTGTGACGGCAAACAATGTGTTTCGGTCCGCGTTTGACGTTTGTAAAGCAGGTGATTTCGTCGTAGTGTGGTGAAAAATATATTGTAACTGTACTTAGATTTGTAGTCTTAAAACTATGAATTTCAATACGATCCAATATGTCAACAATAGCTATGTAATCCATATAAAAAATCTTCACTATTTCTATGTAGTTCAATAACTTTTTAAATAGTTGATCGAATTGGATAATTCTTTTCTATCGCGTTCCAACTTGTTACGGTTACCGTTACTTATCATTTTTTAACCGTTCGATGCGCAACGTTGTTAGTTTTAATGTTTGGTACAGTAGAGCACACACCTGTACCAATCTCGGCTACAAACTCGCAGTTGAGCTGTATTTTGTCACCGATTACGTTACTTCTTACTTGTCATTTTTTGTTACGGCCATGAAGAGGTTGTCAAAGAAAATTTAATCCGACCCCAGGGCTCTGGCCCTGAAAATAAAAGTTATTTGAACATGTATGCATTCTGTGTAGTAACTTGCAAACTATTTCATATTATAATCCAGAAAGTTCACTCTTCTGTATGACCGTAAGAAGTTGTAAGAAGACGTTTTTTGTTGGAATTCTACTGAGAAAAATGTGTATTTTAACACATCCTAAGTTTACAAAAATCGAACCACGGGAAACCCACTAAAATCACGTTTAAAATGACGGGTTTTCCCACCTTACAACAATGTTTTTAAATAGTCTCTCAACTGCATTTTTTCAAGATATTGACTTTGGACCACTGCCAATCATTGTTGGATGGTTTGTCCTTAATTTTGACTGGGTAATCATTTTTGCCGCCATCTTGGATCCACCATATTGGATATAAATATTTTTTAAATGTAAAGATGGTGTTGTGACACATCATTATAGACTACATTTTTACTTTGAACTCAATGCTGGAATCAGTTTTTAAAAAACTGGATTTGTTTTTCCAATAAATATCCAAAGATATGCTCAAATGAAAATTCAGCCCTATACATTTCTAATGGACATTCCGTACTTTGAATATTATATTGGATTATTCATCTTATATCACCGGTTATAAATAAGATAATATGCTGCATGTTTTGGTCTTAAAATACTCAGTGTTTGAACGGTTTTTATGTGAGCTATTGATTTAGGGGGTTTCACGTGGCCCGAATTTGGTTAACTTTGGATATGTTAAAATGTTCATTTTTTTAAGTAGAATTCCATCAAAAACGTCTTCTTGCAATTTTCTTAAGCTTCCCTTTGTTATTTTTCGTAGAATGACTGACCTACTATAACCATAATATGTTGAAATGTAAACAAATGTAAATTTGAAATAGTTCACAGGATATACAACATAATTCAGCACAAACTCTGTAATAAAAAAACAAATTTTATTTTACAAACCCGCAAAATAAACATCAAATAAATTCAAAAGAACTTTGTCAGAGAGCTTGTAATTGTAATTTGTCGGATTAAGAGCTACGTAGTATATGATTATTATTTTTTCCGTTTGATTTGTTTTCTTAGTTCCAGGAATTTGACACACACACACACACACACACACACATATATATATATATATATATATATTAATAATTATTTGTAGTAAACATTCAATTTTAAAACATTTCTTTGTCTTATTTCTTTGTCTTATTTATCTTATTCCTGTCTTATTTATTTATTTTTAAAAGATCATTCGGGACAACTTCACTGTCGGGTCAGCTAGTGTTCTATAGATCAATTTTTGTTGGACCTATAGGAACAGACGCTGAAAAAGACAAGACAAAACAATGCGTTTGACAAAAAACTGGATTATTTCAAATATTTTCCAATAAAAATAGTTTTGTCTTACCTTTATGTGTATATAAGAACTTATTTGTAATGAAAGTATTTAGCACAAAATTCAACCCTTCATACTTTATATAGAACCTGTGATTAATTTTTATGTAAATAAATTTAATAGGATGTGTTTCGAATGTCCGAAAAAGGTATTTTCGGTTTTTGAGATATGGGCATTTTCGTATGAAAATGCCAGTATCTTAAAACCCCTATGGTGTCCGCACCATTTTAATATTTACTTTGAACTAACAAGCTACATATTAATTATGCTTAATTTTTATTTCTCAAACTTTAATACCTCAATACATTGTATCACATACATTACCTTTAGTTAAATCTTAGGCATACCTTTACTCTTACTTCATAACCATTTTAATAATAGTTTTTACTTTGATAATAATTTTTACACGATAGTTTTACAAACAAAATTACTTAATCTCTTAAAATGTTATCCGCCACAAAAAATAGGGACCAAGAAGTCAGTTTTGAAGTAAAAAATTATATAAACCATTAATTAAATACCCTATCATGTTCTTACAGTGTTTTACTACAACAAAAGTTGCCTCAATAAATTCAACTCAAGGAAACGAGAGAGAACAACTTCACTAACGACTCTTTGAGGTCGTTAGAATGTTTTTGAGTTGGGATAGTATGTTTTTGAGTTGGGATAAGAAAACATTTCAATAAGCCTTCCTTCCTTGAAAAATTACGCAGACATAGTGGGAATCATCAGAACAAATTGGTCATCAATAGTGTGATAGAATCAACAATCGACGGAAGTGATATAGCCTTGTCCTGGCCAGAGAATTGTTTGTGTAAGAAATGGCGCGTCAAAATATTTGCAGAGGATCACTCGCTACCACTCATAATTTTGTGTCTGATTTTGTTTACCTTAGGTGGGCTTGTATCACGAGATTGATTCATATGAAAGATTAGCGAAAATCACAATGTTTAGCAAATAAAAAAGGGGAGCGGCCTTGGTGTAGTGGTAGAACGCGGGGCTTGGGTTCTCAGGGTCCCGTGTTCATATCCCGCCAATCACCAAAGGCAACATTTGATATGTTACAATGCCGTAACCTTGAGGGTGCACAATAAGCTAAACTAGAGCTCGGCAGTGGTCGAAAATTCGTCCAATTTTCAAGTCGAGAAATAAATAGGGATAAATAAATTTTTTAATGATCTTTTCATACACCAGTGAGTTTCTAATTACATTTCATATAGTGCACATTTTCCATGTAAACACATGATATAACCAAATGGGAACCGAAAGCAAAAGAGAAAGACTCAATCTTTGACTAATTGTCTCACCTAACCTCTGGTGTTATGGCTTGGCTTTTTGTAATTAGTATTTTATTAAGATTTTATGGTTATTTTTTTAAGACTGAACTGATTATTGATTCAGAGAAAAGTAAATATTCAGTCATCAAATCAGTTTATCCCATATACTCCTTACCACAGTTCTTTCCCTCCCTCCCTCCATTCATTCCTTTCCTCACTCTCTAAAGTAAATCCCTTCCTTCCGACCTTCTTTCAACTTTTCCCTCTTTTCACCTTCATTCTCTTCTTACCATCTCCACTCCCTCAATTCCTACTCTTCGGATCTTTTCCACTCCTTCCATTCCATTCGGACCTTTTTCCCTTTTGCCCTCTCTTCCTATTACCATTACTAAAATATTATATATATTTGACCCATTCTCCACTAATAAAAACATAATTTAAATGTAATGTCCATTCATGCTCCACTTGCATGTCAGTTAGTATACATTGGATGGTAGAGCCAACTTCATGTACTTTTTTCTTCCCTTTTTATCAGCAAATTTTTACATCTTAATCTTATTTAGGCGAGCAATCTTTATTTTCTCCCTATGTGTAAAATGGAACATATTTGAGTATAATATCTTCTATCTTCTCTAGATAGTCCAATTTCAATAAAATAGTATATTTTCACTCCATTCCCCAATAAAATATGTGGCTTGAAATTGTTTGAAAATAATAATTTGTTCTTAACTATGTTAGATTTTGTACTGGACAAAGTACTAACTCGTGTCATTAATGAGTTCCTTACATTTGTTTATTTCTTAATACAAATGTGTAATTGTTTTATATCTCATTAGATGATAGAAAAAGGAGCGACCATTTTTGCCTACTTTTTGCTCT
Source organism: Flexamia atlantica (assembly GCA_035578135.1). NCBI lineage: Eukaryota > Metazoa > Arthropoda > Insecta > Hemiptera > Cicadellidae > Flexamia > Flexamia atlantica. Next base: position 626,594 of record JAQJVK010000057.1, on the reverse strand, counting down.
CACATAATGTTTCTACATCTAATCTTTACTCTACGAAAAATGGCATATGATAACAGCTACATATATATTTCAAGTGTTCAGTTCTGTTTTGTTATTCTATCACCATCATGGCAACTCATAAAGCCAATGTTAATTTTTTGAGATTTTAAATTCAATTTTCTACATATCTAAAAGACTAAAATAAATTTCAATGGGGTTCTGCACATCTACAGAAAAATGCAATTTTATCGGTGTTTTTAGATGTTTGATACGTTGCACACAGGCTCAGAAAAAAGGACAAAAAACTTATGGAAAAAATGCTTGTCTATTAATTTAAAGATAAGCTGCAGAGAATGTCCGTGGAAACTCCTAAGCCTGGCCCTCGTCTAGAGAAAAAGAGGAAAGTGAATGAAAATGTTTTATTTTAGTGTTATTTCTCTATTATTTTTCGGGTATTTGTTGCGAAATTGATCGATGAACTTCTCTTGATAAAAGTATGAGGCAAGAGAGTATTAAAAATAGCCTCGTTCGTTCTGATAATATGTGTAATCAAACAAAACAACTAAAAGCTACATCACCAAATTAAATTGTTATTAATTAATGAACATAAATGACATAACCGATAACCGGTGAATAATATTACAATACTAGCAGAACCCGTGGCTTCGCCCACGATAAAAATTATCGTCTAACCTTGATATGAAGAATCTAGAGGACTGAATAGAAAATATTTATATCAAGGAATATGTCATGTAGAGATATGTTTGTTTTATGGCGGAGTGTAGGATAAAATGTAGATACCACAGTAGGATGTAGGATACCACAGTAGGTAGTGAAGGTTTTCTTTTCACCGTTATAACTCGGAAACGGCCGGACCGATTTTAACACCAAATGTGTCGATTTTAAAGTACTTCCTTGTAGATTTACCATTACGTCCCTGGATTGCCTAGTAGGGCATCAATTAAGTACAGTAAAGGGCCGAATGTTCGAAACAGTTATGGTGCTATCCGTGGGCAGTATTTCAAACTCGATTCACTTAGTTTTTAACTTAAAATATGGACGGGTAGGAATAATTTAAGATCAACCACTGATTGCAGCATTTATTTTTCCGTGAAAAGCCGGGACACCGTCGAATTAGATGAAAAAGGAATTTGCCAAATAACTGGCATGATTGTAATTAAAAACATGAAGGACGGCCTAAGGAAATAACTATAGCTCCCGCTGCCTAAAAATATGGTACCACATAATGAGCTTATGATTGAAGGTATAAGGTAAGAAACTAAACCAAATGTAACTTTTATATAGTACGAATAACCTAACAAAATCATCAAAACAACCACAAAACCATGATAAAAGGAATCAAATTATAAATCAGCTGTAACAACGTATCCGTTTGTGAAGCTAATATGCTTGATTGAATAAAATTGGAAATTTAAACAAAAGATCATCCATTACATTAACATGGGGCATTTTCAAAGCTTCAGCTCCACGAAAAACCTCTAAAAACCTCGAATTAAAAAATTCCGTTCTTGGTGAATGTCAACACTCTGTAAGGAACGTCCATGCAAATTTTCAAGGTTCTAGGTTAAGTAGTTTTGGCTGTACATAGGATAGGTCAGTGGTAATTGACAAAAATACAGTAGAAAAGATAGTATAAATATAACCTACAATCAGGGATTTGTATAATTTATAAATTTTTACATAAGTGGATCAAAGAATCATATCATTTCAGCACATTCTATTTTTGACTGAAAAACCACTGTTCTTTACTCTTTCCATCTTACCGGGATTTAGTCTCAGCCACAAAAGGCAGTATGCTCTTCACGTTTAAAACTGCGTAACTCCCGCTACCGAAATATAGATGGTGCCACTTAACTAATTAATGGTGGATGTTATCTAAACTAAATGTAACTTTTATATAGTACATAATTATGTCCTTGAAACAAATCAACAAAAATCAATGAAGCCATGATCAAAGAAATCAATTTATTATCATCTGTATCAACGTATACATTTCCGAAGCTAACTACCAGCTGATTGTTTTATGAACATTAAAAATGTAAACAAAAATCGTCCAACACACTTTTAAATGGGAAAATTTGAAAACTTCGGCCTCGCCAAAAACCCCTTTATACTACGAATTTTGTAAAATCCGTTCTTAGCGGATGCCTACGCCCTAAGAGGAACATCCATGCAAAGTTTCAAGGTTCTAGGTCAAGTAGTTTGGGCTGTACGATGTTTCCACTGAGTGGTATTTGACAAATATATAGTAGATTTATAAAAAGCGTTTACAAAAATGCTAGTTTAAATATCTTCCTTTCAAACGATTGATTTGGTTCCTTCATTTGTGTGAGTATTTAGAAGTAACGGTAGGTAAATTCGGAATGTGGTTGGATTTAAACTACACCAATTTGTAGATATTACAATTTTCAAACAATACCAATACTTTATCATTTCTTTTTGTTAGGAATTCAGTAAATAATAACAAAGTCCCCATCAAATTCAAGAATTAAAAATATCAGATTTTTTTCTTGACTAATACTATTTTAGATATTTTAGAATTTCAGTAATTTTTATAGGTATATATATATATATTTTATATTATTAAGTACATGTAATAGTGAAGCTACTAAATTTTAAACTGCTACTGATATAATACTAATTTTAAGTTTAAAATACTGCGTAAACATAATCCTTTTATTTTACGGTTGTATGAGGATTGTCTAAAGAGATTTGATGGCGAAAACCCTTAAAAATATTGAAAAAGTTTAACAGATATAAAATATTGGTATAGTTCTGAATTTTAAAATTATAAACACGATTCCATAATAGTTGGGATGTTTAATACACAATCGTTTAACGTAATATGTTAGAAAGGATTTGGCTTCTTTATTATTTAAGCAGACTTAGCAAGAGCAAGTAAAGTGTAATGAATATATCCCTAACACAAATCGAATTAAGGTATGTCTATTTGGAGTAATCAGAATCGGTTAAAAATAATAGTTTTGTATCGAAATGATGCATTGTGCCTAATAATGACGAATACACTTCTAACGTAAAATGCATATCATGAATGTCATTTGCGTTTCCCGTATGGAATGAAAATATTATTTGTCACTACTCTGCTAAGAAATTATCGGTTTTCGTTTTACCTGCGAAAATTCATCAATTGACTACGGAAAAATAATGTTTACTATAAAAATAGTATATTTCACTACAAGTTACGGATTATTTCTGTTGTGAAGAGTCATGAACAATACTTCGCATCACGATGGAAATAAATAACTAAACTCTTTCAACAAATTTTCCTATTAGGCCAGTCATTCTACGAAAATTAACATGGGGAACCTCAAAAAACTGCAAGAAAACGTTTTTCGATGGAATTCTACTTAAAAAAATAATTTTAACATAACCAAAGTTTACCAAAATCGGACCATGGGAACCTCACTAAAATCACGTTTCAAAATGGCGGCTTTTCCCACCATACAAAAATTTTTGAAAAAAGACATTCAACTGCATTTTGTATCAATGTTTTTCGAGATATTGACTTTGGACCGCCGCCAATAATCGTTGGGTGATTGGTTCTAAATTTTGACAGAGTTTACATTTTCGGCCGCCATCTTGGATCCGCCATATTGGATGTAAATATTTTTTTTCAAATGTAAAGATGGTGTTTTGACACATCATTATGGACTAGATTTTTAACCTGAACACAATGCTGAAATCTGTTTTTGAAAATATGTATTCGTTAAAAAGATATGCTCAAATAAAAATTCATTCCTATACATTTCTTATGGACGTTTAATTTTTTTAATAATTTTTAAGAATTATCTCTTACATCTCCAGTTCTAATTAAGGTACATAGTTCGTTTTGGCCTTAAAATACTCAGTCATTTAACAGCTTTTGTATGAGCTGTTGATCATTAGAATCGGACGACTGCTGGACGAGCTGTAAGGCTAAAATCGACACGAAAATCCATTAAAAAAAATTGTTTTTGACAAAGTTGATATAAAAGAATATAACTCATCTTATTTTTGTCAGATATCAATTATCAATATGTCAAATGAAAGCTAGTAGATCAGAGCGTGTTTCAAAACCAATCCAACTTGCAGGCCATGTTTGGGACTTGACATACAAATCTTTAAATAATTTTTAAATTTTGAAAATTTGATTTTTATGTTGGCTTGAGGTTTATATCTCACCTCAAACTCAACCGATTTAAATGAAAGAGCTTAAATGAAAGCCAATTATGTACTGAGTTAATAAAAACATGAAACTGTTTTGATTCTCTGTTAGTTTTTTTATGTATGAGTCCATCAATTATATACAATTTACGAAAGTGAACAGATTTTATGGTAAATGAAGGTTCATACCTCAAATTAAGTAAGTCCGATTTTTATGAGCCATAGCTCATATGAAAGCCCAGAATCGTCTGAGTAATTTGAGGGGGGAGAACGAGCTTTTTAATCCTTTTTGGACCTGCGCTATGAAAACTTTGACAAAAAACTAATTTCTAAAAAATGGATTTTCGTGTCGATTTTAGCCTTACAGCTCGTCCAGCAGTCGTCCAATTTTAATGATCAATAGCTCATATAAAAAGCCGTTAAATGACTGAGTATTCTAAGACCAAAACGAACAACATACCTTAATTAGAACTGGAGATATAAGAGATAATTCTTAAAAAATAATTTAAAAAAATTAAACGTCCATGAGAAATGTATAGGAATGAATTTTTATTTGAGCATATCTTTTTTAACGAATGCATATTTTCAAAAACGAATTTCAGCATTGTGTTCAGGGTAAAAATCTAGTCCATAATGATGTGTCACAACACCATCTTTACATTTGAAAAAAAATATTTACATCCAATATGGCGGATCCTAGATGGCGGCCGAAAATGTAAACTCTGTCAAAATTTAGAACCAATCACCCAACGATGATTGGCGGCGGTCCAAAGTCAATATCTCGAAAAACATTGATACAAAATGCAGTTGAATGTCTTTTTTCAAACATTTTTGTATGGTGGGAAAAGCCGCCATTTTGAAACGTGATTTTAGTGAGGTCCGATTTTGGTTAAACTTAGGATATATTAAAATTCATATTTTTTTAAGTAGAATTCCATCAAAAAATGTTTTCTTGCAGTTGTTTTGAGGTCATCGCGTAAATTGGACTGGACTATATACAAAGAAACGAATGCAGATGATATCAATTTAGTGTCGTGAAAAAATATCGTTCAAAACCATGATGTAAAGAAAGAAAGAAAAATGTGGGCACAATCAGCTGGTATGACGTAGTTGGGCTCACGGATCAAGCAGACCTAGCGGAATGACCATAGAACTAAAACCGTGCGCATGATTGAGCACACCAACTGACTATGAACACACCTTTCTTTGTTCTTTATATTATGGTTCAAAACACTGTTTTTTCAAAAAAACAGTCATCGTTCAAAAAACCAAATGCGTTTTACATTTTTCGTCCATATGAATATGCGAATTTTTAAAAATATGGTTCCAAACATGAAAAAGTTATTTTTTTCTCACTCTTGTTAAGAAATACACCATATCATGAATAATACACTAACACTAATGAAAAATACACTACATATATTAATAATAATAAAACTGCTTTAAAATCCATAACTTTATTTCTAAAAAAAATACATTAGTTTTTTTTTCTGTGTAGGGCTGATGTTCATACAATGAGGTGCTTTTATTATTTGAAAAAATCATTCAGTACTAACGTTAAGTAAAACTAAGTTAAACAGATATAAAATACTGGTAGTTCTGAATTTTTAAATTATAAACACGATTCCATAATTGTTGGGATTTTTAATATACAATCTTCTAACGTAATATGTTTAAGGTTTATATGAAAAGGATTTGCTTCTTTATTATTGAATTAAAATCATTACACCTGAGTTGAGTTTAGCAATATATAGCTGCGTAGTTAAATATATATCACATTTGAACACCCCATAAATCGAAGCAGCCCAAACACTTGTTGACTGACCTAGTTTGCTTTCAATCCAGGTGTGGTGATACATGCTCGACGACTTCTTATATACCTTAAGTTAAATGAGCTGCAATTATTAACATGACGGGTGGATCGATTACTACAGGTATCATGTTTCCAATTAATGTTTCAGGTCAGTATAGATGTCAAACTGGCTAGATGCAAATGAAGATCAAGGGGACAAGCGTGAGTTGCATATTTATGAAATTGATCTACCATATTTAAGCTGAAATAGTATCCAAATATACTGTATTTTCCTCCTCTAGCATTTTAAATTGTGTAAGCTGAACTTGGTTATGTTCTATGGGTTACCATTGACTGCTCATTTGGCGGAACAGAGAGTTTACTTGATTCAACTTGGAATTGAATCGTTGTTTTATACATTTGCTGTATAGTCTCATCTGATTTAAATATCGTAACAAAATCATTATATTGAGCCTTTGATGCTTCAATCTACAAAGCTCAATTATATTTTTTTCAAGGAAGAAATGTCTGACGTTTATAAAATGCATTCCCAAAATTTGTCGGTCAGTTAATCCCCGAATGAGTTGAGCATCATGTTGAAAACAGAACGTACACAATCTCCATTATTACAACTACCTTTGAATCACTCAATCAATCAATTACACCTCACAATCACTAACTAACGTTTTTTAAAACTGCTACATAATATGAAACAGATTCGCTTGGAGGACTAGATACGAGAGAAAACAAATGTTGATTAGTTAAACCGTTCCATCATTTGAGTAGGTCCATCTAAGGTTTTGCCAACAGTAGATCAAGTGGACATAAACTAGCTCAGACTTTGTAATGCTTAGCACCTAAAGAATTATTTTAAAACTTGAGTTTTGGCAGCCTCACATTCTTTCGACTACTCATCTAACCTTTTTAACTTGAAATAATTGTTCAAGAGAGGTTTTGTAGAGTTTGAAACTTTCAATTGTCTCGTCAAATGAGTCAAAAGTTGAACTGTCCCTTTTGAATGATTTCTTTAATTGAAGTACCATTGTTTTACTTTATGTATTTTTGTGTTGACAAGGTGTAACTAAACCTGCAAGAGTGATTATCTGTGACATATTCGCTTGTTCCGCATTATTTTCTTCCATCGTCGCCACCTCAATGTCCTAATAATTAAAAACTTAATATAATGACAGCAATTTAAATTAAGAAGAAACATTTATATTACATTATTTCTCTAATCATTTATGTTTAAAGAACTATATTTGTTTACGTTTTGATATTTGAAATAATAAATCATGTTATACAATAACAAAACAAAAGGAAGGATGGTTATTATTGCTGATTATTTCATGACCCATAGTCTCTAGTCCGTTTCCTCACGAGATAATAAAATAATTCGCTTATTTTTCAGTTTATGAATCAATGCCAAAATATATTTAATTGATTCCATCAAAAGCTCTTAGCCACAGACCCACTAGACACTGGGGGTTTTAGACACATTCAAGTAATCTTTAATTGCACTGTATATCCATTGTTGACTTTTTTTAAGACCCTTAAGGGGACTGATTCCTGATTCAGAAACGTTCTTTGTTTTAAGAAGTGTAATAGTTGTTTTTATATGTTTTCCCTTTGCAATATTGATGTCGGTTTGTTTAAATTGTTTTGTAAAATACAAAGACATAATTTAGCTATCAAATACTAATTGAAATAGTTTTATACAGTAGATGAACTTATTTTAAAATTATCAATCTTTTGATTCTCTGAGATCTTTTCCTCGTTGGGAAAATCAAATGAGAAATCGTGTGAAAATTTTATAGAATTTAAGTATTTCACTACAATTTTGACATCCACTTTTGGTAAATTTTCACTGTAATCTTTTAATCCTCGGGGGCAAGAATATGTCTCCTTTATCCCCCTTTCAGGTTCGCCCCTGCGGTAGTTAATAATAAATATCGAGGGTAAATAATTCACCAATTCAGCAAAATACGTTTATAGCTTGAGTTTAACCAGTATAAAAAGCTGAATGTATCAGGTTAACTTAACGAGTGTTTTTTACGTTCAATACAAATTATGTGTGTTCAGGACCCCCCAAAAGGTTCGTCGGTCATCCAGGTTCATGTTGTGTAATCGGTAAACGCGAGATAATAATCATGTTGCTTCATCTTTATTACTGTATGAAGGAGAATATTATTTTTAAAGTTAATAAATTTGAATAAATTTTAAGTTAATATTTTTAAAGCTGAAATTTGGCATGTATGCTCCCCTTGGGTCCTAGATGCATACTAAGAAACGGTTTTGTGAAATTCTCTCAGGGTTATGCCTACGATATTCCAAAGTTGCAATGTCAAAACATAGGGAAGTCGTCATGGTAATCATAACCGTTGGTTGACTTAAAGGTGGTGCAGTCGAAAATTTTTATGAGACGTTTTCTTATATTTTTATAAAAATTTTCCGAGGAATTAAAACAAATTCTTTTATGTAAAATTTGTGAGCTACAGATGTCAAAAGTGTAATAATGGGGCGAAAATTCCCATCTTTCTTGCATCATTCACGAAGACACGGTTTAACCTACAGAGCCTATATTTGGGAATTATTTATGATTAATGAATGTCTGAAACCTAATATCAAGGGAAAAAAATAATAAAAAAATTTTCAATGATGTTGGAAAATAATTTTTCCTTCCATTTTCATAAGTGTAAAATCATTTTAAATTATGTCATTTTGTAGGCCAAATGATTCCGTACTGTATCAAAAAAAATAAAATGTTTATAATTTAAACTTTCTTAAGGAATGTTGCACAAACAAACTGAACTTAACACCTGCATAATTTGGTTAGGCAACCCGCATTCAACAAAAGAATGCTACTAGAACATTCTTATGACACATTCCAATCACATGCACTGACAAAAAGTTCAGAAAAATAAAGTAAAAAATCATTAGACTGTCATGCTGCCTGGCGGAATAGTTTGTCCCTAACGGCGCCCGCACAACCCTAAAGTCAATGCCATAACCTAGGGAAGTATGTCAAATTAAATCGATAATCCGAGGAAATATTTCTACGGATGAAACTGGTTTGACCTGGTACAAAGTTGCTAGTTGTACAAATGCGAGCATCGTATGCAGCCTTGAGGCCTTGATACTTAAAACATTTTTCCTTGTATTTAAATTGATTTCACGAACAAAAACGCCGTTTCTGTCGCTATAATTGTTTTACTTTCGAAATGTTTCAAACTTCATAGCCAAAAATAATGAAAGTGTACTAATGGAACTTAAATAAAACGCTTTAGATTTTCTGAAATCAAACAACAAGTCTCCAATTAATCTATTAATTATTGGGATAAACATAGTAACCATTGTGATACATCAGCCTCTTAATATGAATACAAATTGCTACTGTTTTGCAAGTTAAGTAGAACATAATATGTAGCATTCGGAAAGTAATGATATATTACATAGCTATTCATATTTAGGTATGGGAATCCTCTGGACCAAAGCCAAAACTGAGTTTGCACTTCCTCTTTTGATATTTGGTATTCAGTACAACAGCTTTCTTTTCTGAATACCAATCACTTTCGTCCTAGTTTTTGCTTAGAACTTTTAAATACTAACCTTAAATTAATATCCCCCAAAAATATGACAAAACCGTTAACAAACCTGTAAAATTACTGTAAAGACTGTAAAATTAATATTGATTTTCATCTGTGTATATAAAAGCCAAAAACTGTTGACTGACTGACTGACTGATGACAGTTTCTCAAAAACTATAGTCCAAGGGTTTGGGCCACGAAACTTGGCACATCTATTCTCTAATGTTCTAGATGCGTACTAATAAGGGATTTTAAAATCTCTCAAAAGGCTAAAATAGAGTATATTATTAAATTCAAAGTGGCGGGTTTTTAAAGCGTAATTTCATAATATATATATTTACAGCTTTGGGCCATAAAACTTATCACAAATATTCTTAATAGGCTCTAGATGCATGGGATTTTACCAAGGCTCTACTAAGGGATTTTACAATGTTTCCTCTAAAAATGCTAAAATAAGGTAAATTAGAAAATTTAAAATGGCCGCCTTTATAGTTTTCAGAGCTAGATTAAAAAATATTGATTGAAGAATATTTTCAAGAAACATAATTGTAGAAATTTCATCTCATCAAACTAAAATCTTGAAACCATTCTCTTAATTTTATAAAGATTTTATAACGGGGTTTTCAAAATTAAAACCTTAAGAGAGTTTGTAGGTATGGTTTAATGCTAAGATTTAAAATATACTTCTGTATTTCTACCGAATATTATTGTCTTTAGCTATTAAACGAATAATACAATATTAAATGTGGTTGAAAAACACTTCAGGGTGTTGGGTTTCCTCATTTTTCGGTCAATACATTCATTTTACATTTTTCTTACAGTTTTTTTTCTATCACTAAATTCATATGTTTGGTCTAGAGCCCGCTCTTTGCGCTATCTATTTTTGTTTGCATCAGTTATAAAAAATATACCTAATATTCTCATTAGTCAAATTAGCTAAAATGATTTAGGTAGCATTGCGTTGCAATGAAAGTTCGGGGTTCAAACCCCTGAGATGGTAATGATACTTTATTATTTAAACTAATAGAAAAACCCGTTTTATAAGTTCAGTGATTGATTAACTAAGTTTTAAGACTAAACTGCGAAATAGGAATGTGTTAGCACATCGAGCCATTTCATACCATTTGAGGGAAAAAGAAAAATCCATGGAGGAAACGTTTTACCCTCTTATTTCAATATGGGGATAAATCACTCTCTCATACCTTAAGTGTGCAATTAAACGTGTAAGAACTTATAGTTCAGATAAATGATTCAAATCAATCAGTCTATTTTGTAATTAACACAATGACTACTGACTGCTGACCAGCATCATGTCCAGCCTACACTCGGGGCTAGAGTACAATGTGTAATAATAACTGCACATCTCAATTAACGTATAATTAAACTAACACAGTGGGGAATTTGTGTAATTTAGGAAATCAAAACTAAAAAATCGAAAGTCACAAATGTGATACGATACAATAAAAATGGAAAACCCTACATTAATTTGACTTATAGTGACTTGTGACTGATAGTGTTTTGCGTTTACTAATAACGCTATAGTTACTGGTCAAACTCGCCAGTGGAAGGAATACACTTTTGCTTTAAGGATAATTTGTGAATTTTTTATGAATTTGCCTAAGCAATCAATTTTTTGATCGGAATATAGCTGTGGAAATGGGCACGTCTTGGCAAGGTAAGAACGTTGTTTGCATTACTTTAAAAAATATTTAATATCATAAAACGCGAAAAATATTATTATTTAAAATACATTATAATTAATTTAATTAGTAAAAAACCAGTGTCGTTCGCTTTCGACCTATCAATTGCATAAAGTTAAAGAAAATATTATTAGTTTTGTGTTTGGGGACATTTTTAGCTGCGTCCCTTTGCGACCGTGAAAAACAAATATGTTTAAAGCATAGAGGTGCGTAAGATTATAAATCCTGTCGAATTGAACTAACCGTTGTGAGTTGATTAAAACAAATGCCAGACAGCTGAAAATTGGCACAGTTGTTCGTCTGACCAATCTGAGCCTCATACTAAAAGTCCCCGAGGGTGGGGATTTAGCTCAAGATGTAATACAGTGTATTGCAGAAAAGAGGTTTTATTTCAAATACATTACAATCCATTTAATTACTAAGAAACCAATGTTGTTCGCTTTTGTTCGACCTATCATATAAATTGCATAAAATTAAAGAAAATATTATTAGTTTTGTGTTTTGGGCCATTTTGGCTGCGTCCCTTTGCGACAGTGAAAACCAGTTATGTTTAAGGCATAGAGGTACAAGATTGTAAATCCTGTCGAATTGAACAAAACATTGTGAGTTGATTAAAATAAGTGCCAGACGGCTGAAAATTGGCTCAGTTATTTGTTCGTCTGACCAATCTGAGCCTCATACTAAATGTTTCCAAGGGTTGGGTTTAGCTCAAGGTGTAATACAGGCTATTCCAGAAAAAGAGGTCTTAAGTTTGAATCATGATTTTTTCGGAAGCATACAACAAATTTTAAAGGTCTTATTAAGAACATTTTGAAGAAAACAAAACTGAATAATCTCAATTCCTTTCAAAATTGCGGCCATTTTTGAGGTGTTTGTATAATTACATAATTATAGGCTGTAATTATACAAACACCTCAAAAATGGCCGCAATTTTGAAACGAATTGAGATTATCCAGTTCTATTTTCTTCAAAATAAGCAAAAGCGTATTCCCTTCCACTGGCGAGTTTGGCCAGTAACTACAGCGTTATCAGTAAACGCAAAACACCATCAGTCATCATTCTAAGTCAAATGAAAGTTAGGTTTTCCATTTTTATTCGTATCGTATCACATTTGTGACTCTCTACTTTTTAATTTTGATTTCCTAAATTACACAAATTTCCCACTGTGCGTCAGCTACAATCCCTATACGGACTCAGCCGCTCGCGTTCAGTGCTAGTCCCTTAGTGTCGGAAATAGGCGCTGGGTTTGAAACCCAATATATCAGGAGCGGATCATGCGATTGAACTAAAACAACAAGATAAATTGAAGCTTAAATTAATCAGTTAAATTCAATACCGTTTATAAGAAAATTCGAGAAAGTGTATTAAGACTAATGGTTTCTTTGAACTTTCACATTAAGACGTAAAATTTAACTTGTATTATCAAAACACCGCTGAAGCAATTATAATTTTAAAATTGATACGGAGTAAGTACAGGTTTATTATAAACGTACTACCTGGGATTAAAATTTTATTTTATGTTTTTAGCGAATTTCCCCTATGGGGAAAAAGCTGTTACCGTTGGTCTCATGGGAAGACTTTAGTCCGAGACCATGAATAAGCAAAGCTTTAATAGACAATAACAATAGACAATAGACAATCTTTATTGGTCCGTTAGACATTAGCAATGTAATTGGACAGGTCAAGTTAGAAATAAATTGTACATTTCAATACATTAAAATTATCAAGATGCAATGTGTGATGTTTTACATAAAAAGGCCATTCAAGGAAACTGATAGTCCATATATTCAGCCACAGTATAGAAGGCTTGGTTCTTTATCCACTCATTAATTGTCCTTTTAAAACTATTTACAGGCATATTTCTTAAAGCTAAAGGCAGTTTGTTATATAATTTCAGTTGTTGATATACATGACATTTTAATGTTTTAGCTAACCTAACATGAGGTGTTACAAGGTTGTATCTAAATCTAGTTAAATGGTCATGGCCTACACTTTGACAAGTAAAAGATTCTAAGTTTTGTTGTACATGTATTAAGTTGCTATAAATATACAATGAAGGAACAGTAACTTTTGAAAACTAGTTTTACATGTCTGTCGACTGGTTAGATCATCCATGACTCTAATAGCCTTTTTCTGCCAAATAAATACCTTGGAGATATGACTAGAGTTGCCCCACAGGCGAATTCTATAACTAATTAATGAATGAAAAAGACCATAATAAACCATTATCAGTGTGTCTAGGCTAACTAAAGGCTTCAATTTTCTTAGTAGAAAAACAATACGGACAAGTTTCTTACCTAAGTTATTGATATGAGGTTCCCAGCTTAAATGACTATCCAAGGTAAATCCCAGTAGGTTTACCTCAGTAATTCCATTAAAGTCAGTCGGTATTTCTTTAAGAGAGAAGTCAATCAATTCAGATTTGTTTTCATTTATGGTTAAGTGATTCAGATCAAACCACCTTTTAGCATAGTTTAAGGCTTCTGACATGTTTTGGACATTTTCAAAATCAGGATCGGAGCATAACAGAGTTGTATCGTCAGCGTATAGAATAGATAAACAAGGAACATTACAATACACATGTTTACAAATATGAGATATTTAAAAAAGGTCCGAGAACGGAGCCTTGCGGGACACCAGCATAAACATCAAGATGAGCAGAACTAACATTATTTACAACAACCTTTTGTTTTCGTCCAGACAAGTAAGATTTGATAAAATTCAATTCCTTATCTCTAATACCATAAAAATATAGTTTATCATAATAAACGTACTACCTAGGTATAAACGTACTACCTAGGTAATTTTTTTTAATGTTTTTAGCGAATGTCCCATATAGGGAAGAAAGCTGTTAGGCTCCTTTTAGACTATGCCACTGTTGCCTGTAACTATGGCGGGCCACTGTTACCAGCAACTGTGTCTGCTCGGGCAACTGCAGCGGACACTGTTTCCCGCCAACCCTGCAACTCCTTTTTCCGCGCCATTTGAGAAAGATGTTGTCAGGAGAAAAATGTATACCTTCTTCTCACTCTCCTGATTAGGAAAAGAAGGCAAAGAAGTAGGAGAAATATTAACGTTATTATTATTATTATTATTATTATTATTATTTTCATTTTACTCAAATCAAGCTAATTAATAAAAACAAATCACTCTATTTTCGGTAGGACCCCTCTAAGTCCGGAATAGATATAGAAATATCCTTTTGCCAAGCGTTGCGTTTTCCCATTAACATTTTAATAATCGTCAACTGTGCCGTCCCTAATTGCAAGGTATCGGTTGCGCGAGGAGACACCGTCCCGGCCACTGTGTCCCTTCGGGCAACTGTGTCCGCCTCGTCTAAAAGGCTCCATAAGTGACAATGTCTCATGAGTGGCCGAGAAACAGTGGCCAAACACAGTTACGGGTAAAAGTGGCCTAGTTTGAAAGGGGCCCACCGTCTGGTGGGCCGAAAAAAGTAAATTTTACCCTATAAAAACCTGTATGTCTTAAAAGTTGTTTAGTAGGCCTGGCATGAACAACATAAAATATTAATCTTGAGAGAATATATCTTAGACTGCGCGAACCTTGTAAAGTTTAGAATTTCTGTAAAAAAAACCTGAAATTTTGAAACATTTTTTAAAATATGTTTAATTTTGTCCAACCGCAAACATGCACTTCCCAAAAGTTACCCAAAGAGTCACAATGCCTATTATAAAGTAATAGCCCCCTGCGATAAAATCTTTAGACTGCGCAATCAGCTTAAAAATTCGATTTTTTTGAGAAAAAACTCAAATTTACTCTTAATTTATTCTATTGTTATGTTTAAACTATATTAAGCTCAGAAAGTCAAAACAATGCTGTTATTCAAAATAACAGTCTGGATTCTGTTAAAAGTTTGTATTACCGACTAAACATTTTTGAATATGTAATTTAAGACAAATTGAAGGCTGGAATACTATAAATAGACCTTTTCAACTACTCACCTTTCACCTTTTATTCGAATAAATCGGGATTCATTCTTTCACTATGATTTATACCAGGCGGTGTTATTATTTTGTGTATGTTGTACAGTGCCATACCAAGAACCTCTTCGCTGGTTCATATAGAACCAGGAACTCACCACGGGGAGGTGGTTGCATTTCGAGTTGTCGAGTCCGATCCGAGGATCCGTGCCCTCCCTACCACCATGATAGTTCGTTACCGTCAGAACCTCTTTTTTTAATAAACCTTAAAATCTTTTTTGGACTTAACCTGCGGCGCTGTAATCGTACTCTTACCACTCCATCTATAAGTTTAACTCCAAAAAGCTATAGAGTTTATTATCTGCTTTTACCACAATAAATCTATGGATTACGTTATTCCGATAACCAAACCTATACTGAGAACAGTTGTTTTAATAGGAATCTAACCATCCACCCACTAGCTACAATGGTATATACATGAACGAGTTAAAAAGTTGATTTACAATTCGTGTCTTGCACCTGAGCGAGGGAAGGGGCGGTAGTGTGCTAAATACGTATGGGGTTTGTTTTGGCTCGCCGCGTGTGGCACAACCCCTCTGCGAGCCTCTGCGCGCTGAAGAGCGATTGTAAATACGCCACCGGTACCCGTCGTTTTTAATTTTATTATATGGTTTGAGCGGGTTTTCCTGTATTTCAATGTTTCCAGTGTTGTCGGTTTCGGACAATTTGGATGTGTCGGTTGGTGAATTATTTGGGGGAAAATAAATATATGCCGTAAGTATATATGTATTTGTGCGTGTATGCATACATTGATACATATATGTATGTATATATGTGTATACAATATATATATATATATATATATGTGTGTGTGTGTGTGTGTGTGTGTGTGTATTTATATGTATAAATTTTCAACTATTTGCAATATAGCGCTCTCGAAAGGCGGCCATACAAAAATTAAAATAATATCATTTTGGTTTATACAGTATAATTAAGCTAAGAAAAATAAGTCATTTAGTTTCTTGAATTGTTGCTCACTGTCCATTACGCCCGCATTACACTATCAAGTATTTCTTAAACATTTAATTTGAACATTCAAAATTCAAGCCAGCTGATTTTCAAATCAAAAACTTAAATTGTTACTGGAGAGATTAATCTTATTAAAGCCTATATGTTTGTCAAATACCACTCACCTACAATCGCACAGCCCATACTACTCGACCTAGAACCTTGAAGATTTTCCTTCACGTTCCTCTTAGGGTGTAGGCATCAGCTTTTTTCATTCCTGAAATCCCATTTTTTATTTCTGGGGCAGCAAACATGCGTTCTCGCTCTTATAACCTAGCTTATAACGTCTAGGTCTACTGCAACGGGGCATTTTCAATATTTTTAGCAACCATATTATTGAAACCTTTTTTTACCTTGTATTCGCATTAGTGGTTTGCAAAACAATGTGTTAAAATAGTATTGAATGTTTGTTAATGTTTAAAAAAAATAAAACCTGATTTTTTAACAGTATAAACAAAAAGATAAATTTTCATTGCCCCTTCATATGAGTTTTAGTTGTGTTATTTATTAGACACTGGCGTTATTTATTAGAGCATTGGACTTGAGTATTCATTGTACCCTAAGAATCATTTATTATATTTAAAAGTCATTAGAAAAGATAAATGTGATAACATAATCGTTTCGATTTGATAATAAGTAAATAAACTAGATATAGTGTCCGAGTAAGATTCTATTGTTGGATTTTGAAATTTATTCCTTATAAAATATTGAAGATTTATTTGAGCGAATTTCTCTATATGGGGGAAACTATTAACGTAGGACTTATGTAAGACCTAAGCCCGAGACCATAATAGTTTTTAATTTTGGTACCTCCAGATGACAAAATCTCACTTCGTTCAAATTTAAGCATGTAGCCTACATTTGCAATTATTGTAAAAAAGAACAGTAAAATTCAATAATATGTACTATATTTCGCTTTTCGCTTAGTCATGTACAATATAAAGTTGTTCTCATAAAAAAATACATAAAACAGATATACTACAAAGAATTTTTCAAAGAACGTGGAATTTTAACCACACCATGTCATTTAATTTATTAATTATCAATTTATGTTAAAAATAATTTACCAGTTTTTAAAAAAATTCAAACAACCACAATACTCGCTTAAAGAATACTTTTGTAGGACAGATTAAATTGTCATTATATGAACAGAAACCCAGTTATTTAATAAACAACTGCAAATAAAATTAAAATTTGTTTCGTCATGCCAACGTGCTGCGTGAGTACCTACTCGATATATTTTTACTCGATTGATGTGTATATGAAACGAGGGAAACAGAACAAAGCGAGCTGTTTAGTGGTTGTGTGGGCCAATAACACGTGGTCGCCACCTCCACGTCTTGTCCACTAATACGATCTTTTGTTGCCTTCTTTTTTATAACGTTTGAAGTTTTATCGACATACTGTATTCATAATAACGTACATTAAAGCATAATCACTTTGCATTCAAAAAATACATATATCTTAAAAAGTAGTAGTCTAAAAGCGAACATGTAATGACATGAAAAACAAATTAGCTAGAGATTTATTAAGTTTTTTTGCTAAAAGGTGTAAGATATGTAATTAATTATTGGGTAGTCTCATCATTATTAAAAACCCGAAATAGAATCAATTATAGTGGATGGTAAAATAACAAGCAGATACATTTCATACAAATATAATCAGACTTTCATTTGAGTAAATTTGTTTTGTATTTTATATTACTTTGAGATCTTTTTTGTGAGTTAATTATCGTTTTTACCAAAATTGCAAGAGCAGTAAGCCTACACAAAACGCCTCAAAAACATTCGCAGAAGCTGAATTTTAAGTAAACAACGGTATAAAATAAAAACACCTTACTCAAGCTACAATATTGAATTTAATTTATAAAAATAAAATGTTAAACAGAATGTAATATAGGAATATATCCTTAGCTAACTGAGCAAATATTGGTTTAAAAAACGTCGGATTCAAAAACTTCGCAGATCGTATTTAGTCCTCAAATATAAAAAATTTGCCTCCTCCATTTTATTTTACGATTTTCTTCGTATTGTACTAAATAAAGTTGCATAATGACTTCTTGGACTTGAAGCAAAATCCAAGACGCCATAGAGATCGACGAGGCTGTTTTTAAATGCCTGATTAAGTTATGCTTTTGTTCAGTAGCCTGATGATATTTTGGTTGACAGATTGTGTCTCTGGTGACTCGTTATCGTGCTTTCTCTTGAGATGGTTCCATCGTTCTTCATCAATTTCATTGTTTATAAAATGGAAGAAAATAGTTACATTGTTAAAAATTTACGTTACATTTTATCAACATCAAGTTACTTTTCCTTCTTCAGTTAAAATTTTACAAAGATATGTTTATGAATTTGTACCATATATGTGTTGTAGGTTTATTTGTTGATTTAGTGTGCTCTCTAAGTGTTTAAAAACACAATTTACGGGAAAAAATTCATAAAGGCCTCTTTATTACAAGGAGACACAAATACAATATTAATGTAAACACTGTAATTGAACTTATATTTATATCGTTACAAGTTCTTAAATGTAAAAGTGAAATTCACAAAATAAGTAGTTTAGTTTTAGTTCCTTGCACACTCGTGTTCGCGGTGAAAAGTACTCATTGTTTGTAAACCCTATTGTTCTCGCCGTTAACTGTTAGAGGGTGGGTTCACCGGTGGGGGAAGAGAGTCAAGAGCAATGCAACAGTTTCAATTATTGATCACTCTAGGGGGGGGGGAGGGTGGGAGGCAGTTCTGTCAATTACCGGCTGGCCGAGCATCTGATGCCCATGCTTTAGTAATGACATCAGTGATTATCGCGTCAGTTGCCTCTGATTTAAGGAATCCAATCCCGTACGATATTTTCAATTCCGGGATTTCGGGATTCAAAAACTTTATTCCCGGGATCCCGGGATTGATCCAACATAGTATATTCCGATACAAAAATAAATATTTAGTATTGATTCGCGTGTATACATGGTATCGTAATGTAATGCGATATAGAAAGTAGTTTTCCGTTTAGTTTTGAGTTGTTAACGTGATTTTATGCATAAAAACGTAGAGCGTAAAAAAATTGACGATTTAGTCAACCTTATCATGAAACACTGAATACAGTATTAGTCATCAGAGTGAAAACGGAACACCTTATCAGGATCGTCCTGTATAACCGTGAACTAACCATAACATATTTATTCAGATATGATTTAAAGAAAGTATTATACAAAACATAAATATAGCTACTTGACCAAACAATTTCTGGACTTGGAAAGATGTAATTAGAAAAACTAGAAGTACGATAATATTGATCATTAGAGCATCGTAATGAAACTTACTTGCAATTGCATTTCATTGTATCAGAAACAAGTTAAAATCTCTATGTATTTTTTCAGGAGCTTGAAAATATTAACTGGAAACTACTTTTATACATACCATAAGACGACAAATAAGTCATCAAACCATGATTATTTGATCAAAAACAAAATGTAACTGGTTTTTCTTGTTTATAACATTGTTTTAACTGATAATATACTAGTAAATATAGATTTTACACGTAATTTTATAATCCCGAAAATCCCGGGATTGAGCCGAAAAATCCCGGGATTGAATTAACCCTCAAATCACGCGGGATCCCGGGATTGGATTCCCTACTCTGATTATGCTTCCTTACTCTCCCTTGCTTTATGCTATTCTTATTTCTATAATCCCTCTTTTTGAGGAGTGGATTTAAATATAATGGTTAAATAACAATAGTCACTTCCTTTCACAATGTGACATTTTATAACATCCGAAAAACTTTCAACAAGCTTGAAACTTTGGTCGATGTATAAAATTGTATTGCTGGAGGATACGGATCGGATGTGTGATTAAGAGGTTAGACCATCATCCGAAAAATAACTTTGATTAGAAATAAAAGTAGTTGAATAAAACAATGATATTTTATCAAACCTTCGATGATAATGGTTTATTCATGTTGCTATTTCTTACTCAAACTACTAAACGGTTTCAAAACCTTTGTTAAAATAAATTTGCATAACTACTGGGAATTTTTAACATAAAATACATCACGCAATCGTATCAAAAATATATATCTTATATATATTAAGATATATATAAGATATATATCATTTACGTAATCATTCAGTAAAATAAAACTTTGTCGAAAGCTTTTGTTTAATTATTAATATAACGTTGACGTAATTCGTTACCAAACTGGTTTCATCTGAAAATTCTCATCTATATAGTTTCTGATGTACCATTTACCCTTTTTGTGTTGACAGTGGACATATTTTGTTCAAATAGATGCAGCGCTTTCCTTTAAAATGGCTTAAGATTCAAGATTGAAGATTTTATTTGCCAAAAACAAATAAACTGCATAGGCATCGTCAACATCAATAACAAGCATAACTTAACATTATAAACTGAAACTCTAAATCTTCAACATTATAGAAATGCAAAACTGCACATCAAATCAAATGTGAAGAGCCTTTTCAAGCCGAAAAATATACTTGCAGTACGTGAACTCTCAAAGCCCCAAATTGGCAGATAATAGGCTATATCGTATGAGGAAAACAGCCATAGCAAAGAGTCAGTAAAATATCGGAGTTTCCGTACTGTGCAAGTTTTCTGAGAGCAAAAATATAGGAACTAAGCTTTCCTACAACCTTGTTTCAATTATCATAGTCCTTCAGGTTTGCATCTGGTTTCAGCCCAAGAAAATTCAAAGAATTCACACATGGTATGTTAACATCTTCTAGTAGAATCTGAGCTACATCCGGATTATTGGTCTGAATTGAAATATTGAGTAGAAAAGTAGAAAAGTATTAACAACAAGATCATAAGCTCTTAGCAACTGAAAAAGATTGTTCGCAGAAAAAACTACTTTTTTCTAATTTAGCCTTGGTTTTTGTCCCGAAGAGAAATTACTTTTCGTCGGGAAACACACAAAGGTCAGCCTTATTTACAAAATTATTAACAACAAGAACAAAATTGGACCTAAGACATCCATTTCATGATCATCTCATTAAAGTAAATCTTACGAACATATTTTAACTAATGAATCATTTACAATCTGTTGTTGCGATCTAAGAGAAATTATAAAAATCCTTTCACTTTGCAGGGTCACGCTCACCCATTTCAAAAAAAACGCATGAATAAAAACTGAATGATCCACTAATTCAAACACCATAACTAAGTCAACAAAGAGGCCAATAACATGCGTCTCCTGTACAGAGTTACTATATCAGCCGACAGGACTTTGAAACCCGAATTTGCCTACCACGGACAGTTGCGGTACATCAACATTTTCAATATGCATTTTAACAGTTACAGATTAAATAAATGTCACAGATTTTCTATCACATGCAAAATCAGACAGGTGTTAAAAATTGGGCTACAATGATTTTAGATTGAAACACATCATAATACTTTCTTACCTTAACCATCCTTAACCTAATACTTAGTCTTAAGAAACTACTAAGTACTCGTTAAAAAGCCTTAGCTATAATTTTATGTATTGAACAATATTTTGATTGACAAATTTTGTCTCTGGTATCTCATTATTTCATAATGGTGGTAGTGTTGCAATTTCTTGTAACTAACGCCAAGTCACCAGAAAGATTGATGAGGCAGCTTTAACCGCCTCAGCTGGTGACAGTTTTGTACAGCGCACGATATTTTGGCTGACAAATAGTGTCTCTCGTGCCCTGTTATTATGCCATTCACTTTTGCCTGGTAATTTGGCAAACAAATTTCCTTTCTTGAATTTTTACAAAATTTCTCTTGAAACAGTGAATTAAACCAACATTATAAGATTTCTGTATCCTTCAAGACATTTGGTTAGGCAATATTTGGAATATTATAATGGGTGTGTCGTTGGTAGTTTAGTAAAAACTAAAAAAATATGGCTTAATATTTAGATTAATATGAGATGAGTTAATCATCATCTAGATGGCTGATAAATTAAAGCTATAAAAAGTTTACTTGAAAATATAGCTTTGTAGTCTGTGATTATATTTTGAGGTTATTATTTCTACAAACAATATTTTATACGGACATATTCAACATATTGCCAGAGAAAATTGAATGATATGAAATCTGTGGCATTTCAATGTATAAAGCGAATATCATTCTGCCTCAGTGGCATTTGGTGAAAATAGCCATGAACAAATAAAATATTATTTACTATGATTTGAAGCACTCAGTTTATTCGTATACTTTATTTTGTCTTTTGTTTTGAAATAAGTGAAAACTGTCTTTTACATCACTGGGGAAAACATATTTTGTCCAGAATTTATTTATATGTCGAATAAAAGTTAAACCACTATATATACAAGATAATATGATTAAAAATTTTAAATTTATCATTAGTATCGGCAAGGATAAGGTAATCTAACAAAACGATTTTTTTATTTTGGGACCCTCTAAGGCAAGTGTTTGTTTGTGGGGGGGGGGGGGGTGGTTGGCACTCTAGCGGTCGAAATTCGCATTTTATTTTACTTTAAATTTGGTGAAGATATTATTTGCTGTGCTCTGATTGGTTGGAAGTAATTCGGAAGCCCTTATCCCCATGTTAGGGGGCATGAAGCGAAAAATGTTGTGGTTTTGGGTCTTTGAAAGACAATATAAGTCCTGAAATTGGAATTTGCTCCGTCATGTTAGTATGCTACGTGAGTACACGCGTTTGGTTTTATAAGTTTATATTTTAGCCATTCCATAAAAAATAAACTGGATCCAAATAGTATATATAAACTACTGACTTCTATTTACAACCATTGTCATTCCTGGCAAAAATGGCAGTTTTTGGTGAAACGGGTTTTCACCAGGTTATTACAGGTTGGTTTTTTTCTCAAGTTGTTGCTACGTTTTCAGGTATAAGACCCATATTATTCACTGTTCATGCTGTACTCAGAACAAATTACATCAAAATATAAAAAAAAATCTATATCAAAATTGCTTTAAACTTCGTCTAAGTATATTTGTTTAAAATAGCGTAACTCGTCAGACTGCGTGAGGATAAATAAAATACATTATCCTTAAAGATGTCAACATGCAAACCTTGATAGTCTCTTGCTTAGTCATATAACGATATTTCATTCTTTGAGTCTTAATTCTTCCCCTGACTTTCGTTCCAGTGGGAAAGATGAAGTAATTTTTTTTCCGTTTGCAGAACGCGGTCATGAGGGTGTAGAACCGAGGATGACGGCGGGCGGCGAGTGCCATGAGCTATTCAAGCGTTACGCTCGGCGGCCGTTCCGGCTGCACAAGAGGTCGACCTTGCTGCCCCCGCCCACCACGACCGCCCCCGCCACTGCCGCCTCCACGCTCGCTGCCGCCCCCGGCGACACCGACCACGTCTGGTGGATACTGCCCGAGGTGAGCTAAACACCCCCGTTGTAGCAGACCTTGCTGCCCCCGCCCACCACCACTGCCCCCGCCACTGCCGCCTCCACGCTCGCTGCCGCCCCCGATGACACCGACCACGTCTGGTGGATACTGCCCGAGGTGAGCGAAACACCCCCGTTGTAGTAGACCTTGCTACCCCCGCCCACCACCACCGCCCCCGCCACTGCCGCCTCCACGCTCGCTGCCGCCCCCGATGACACCGACCACGTCTGGTGGATACTGCCCGAGGTGAGCTAAACACCCCCGTTGTAGCAGACCTTGCTGCCCCCGCCCACCACCACCGCCCCCGCCACTGCCGCCTCCACGCTCGCTGCCGCCCCCGGCGACACCGACCACGTCTGGTGGATACTGCCCGAGGTGAGCTAAACACCCCCGTTGTAGCAGACCTTGCTGCCCCCGCCCACCACCACCGCCCCCGCCACTGCCGCCTCCACGCTCGCTGCCGCCCCCGGCGACACCGACCACGTCTGGTGGATGCTGCTCGAGGTGAGCGAAACACCCCCGTTGCAGGAGACCTGCTTACTTACTACTTGGAGAATTTTATATGCGTAAAAAAATATTTTAATCCAACATTAGCGAGACATGACATCTACAGGGTGTTTTTTTTTAAACGCAACCCATTTTAAATAAACGGTATCAGGAAACTGACACATACTTACTCCCTTCAGGTCATTTAAAACCAGAAAACATATATAGTGAAATATAACACATTAACAATTAATTATCACACAAATATATACCAAATTTTATCAAAATCGGTTAATAAATAACTGAGATATCGGTTTTTGAATATTTGCCATAAGAATAACATTGGACAACGTACTGCATTTACCGCCAAACTAAAATATCAATTATCTTTGCAACCAGTTGATGTAGACTAATGATTCAAAATACTAGATTATTTAGTTTTTCAAGCCAAATTTAATGGTTGCAAGTATATTTTCTTTAAAAGTTACAGTTTTTGTGAAATTTGAAAAATATGAATTTTTTAACACTTAAAACCCCATAACTTCTGAACCTGAAGGTTTACAGACACCGTCTGTACCGCAAAATGGTGGTGCCATTTTGTTTGTCAACCTAAGCACTAAAAACCATTAAATTTTTATCAAAATCGTTAGAGCCCTTTTTTATGGGTTTTTATGGGGTAAATACCCTAAAAAACCAAAAATTCAAAAAAATGAAAATTACGCTTGGAGATACTACGTCTTTATACCTACATGCCAAATTTCATGAAAATTGGACCACTGGTGTCGAGTGAAAATTTTTTATCGTGCCCTTTAATGTCCCTGGCCTCTTATTTCGTAGATACTGCTTTTTTAGTATCATATTATGTGTTTTAAAATTTTTTGGGACGGGGGCAACATTTTGCAAATATTTATTTGGTTGTTAATGGGTTCTAAGTATTTTTTCCTTATTTTCAAAGTCACGAATGCCACGACCGTAACTTGTCCCTAGGGTCCATTCTTCAACTTTCATGCTATTTTTAGAACAATTATGCGTGCTTACATAAATAATGCTATTTTTTTTATATCATCACTAATTATTAAACTTACAAAAAAAGAGTATTTAATAATTGTTTATTTATTGTGAACTGAGTATTACGACAAAATAAGTCTGTCCCTCGATTTTAAGTCCAGACCGAAACGGCAAAATTTGGAAATTTGGAACACGACAGTGGCGAGCCTGGTGGCGATAGAGTCAGTTGGTTTGAAGAGACAGAGGTGAACGGGAGTGTTTTACATTGTTCCAGAGATTTTTCTTTGTTTTTAAACTTATCAAGGTTGATAAAGGTAAGTTTGTGTTTTTGGTAATTTTGATATGTCCAAGACCGTACTAGTCGTTTGTTACAGTAGACGTGGTGTTAATTTTTGTTGATATGATATTTTAATTCCTACGGCAACCTAGAAGTCCATTTTGTCTTCTCAAACACGAGGTGCAGGGCTACCACCAGAACAGGGACAAATAATTGTAATGTCACTGACCGTATTTGTCACGACCGAAACCATTTTTGTCACGACCACGATAGCCTGATCGATTGTACGGGGGTACGGTCGTGATAATCATTATAAATTTCGTTGTAAATTGCACTATTCAGTTGAAGTGAAAGACAGTTTTATCTTATAACAGTACAATTGAAGGATTTGTGAAAAAGTAAAATTGTAGTTTTTGAAATATGTAAATATTGAACGTAATGCTTATATTTATTATAAATTTTTGTGGAATAGAGTACAGTCAACTCCAAAATAACCAGGGTATTGGCCCATTAAAGTGCCAAGAATAATTTAAAATGATAATTTAAAACAAAGGCATTAAATGAATTGAGTAAATCGATGGGCGATTCTCGTTTGTCCCAGACCGTACCCCTTGTCCCTGACCGTATCTATCATGATTTGGGTTATAAAGAATACAAAAATTGAGATATAATCATATAAAACTATAATCACACACAAAACAGACGCCCCTATGAGGACATAAAGGTTTTTCATCTAACAGGAACAACTGATTGGAGCTAGACAAACTTTAAGAGATTTTTTGCTTTTTTCGATTATTTTTTTAGTTTTTCAAATTTTTTTTAGAAATACCAAATTTACTAAAGGATTGATGAGCTGTTTATTGCAATATTGCCCTAAAACTAAATCTATTTACAGCAAAACATATTTATCAAACCACATTAAATATTTTTAATCATAATTTTTATGTTGGTTACGGTCAGTGACAAAAATTCTTCTTCTTTCATGAAAGATGCTATATCATTGAATATACACAAAAGATATTGCGTTACCTTGGCTAATCTATGAATCTTCTAATGTCAATCGATTAAAAACAATCAAAAACGTTTTGAAAAAAAGAAAAAATTATCGCAAATGTTTTTTCTAAAAGGGCACGATAAAAAATTTTCACTCTGTCGTCTCTAGCTTTGTTTACACACACACACACACACACACACACACACACACACACACACACACACACACACACACACACACACACACACACACACACACACACACACACACACACAGACAGACAGACAGACAGACAGACACCACGCCAAAAACCACTTTTTTGGATTCAGGGAGCACTAAAACGAATATATCCACTAACAACTCAAATTCGAAAATTTTGACGAAAACAATACTTTCTCCATATACTATGTATAGGGGGGAGAAAGTAATTGAATAATGCACATATAAATATGTAATGAGTATTGTTTTATTGATGTTTACATTTTAGACAACCTATTATTTAAGTTTTATCACATTTAGTTTACATTATGTGCTCAAACAGTCCGCTATTGGCATTTGTATAAGGTATGCTCTCTCCATCAAATACCCGAACACGTGTTGCAAAGTACCTCTTTGAATTTCTTGCATTAAATTTGTTATATTAGTTTTGAGGTGCTGAATACCTTGTGAATTATGTTCGTAGGATAATTGCTACTTTACATGTCTGAGGCAAATTTAATTCAGATTGGACCATTTTTACGCGAGTTATCGTGCTTAATGACTCACACATTAAAAACCCAACCCAAAATTTTATTTTATTGGTGAAAGGATGTTTTCCCCAAGATCCCCGGATTTTACCCCAATATATTATTTCATTTGGGGATACATAAAAAGTAAGGCATACAAAAACAATTGACAGGATATTCAGCACCTCAAAACAAACATAACGAATTTAATGCAAGAAATTGAAAGAGGTACCTTGCAATACGTGTTCGGGAATTTGATGGAAAGAACATAACTTTATACAAATGCCAACGGCGGACTGTTTGAGCTCATAATATAAACTAAATGTGATCAAACTTAAATATCGGTTGTACAAAATGCAAAGATCAATAAAACATTACTCATTTTATATTTATATGTGCATTATTCAATCTTTAAAATGGGTTTAAAAAAAAAACACCCTGTATTTGTAACCTCCACAAGAATGACAATGGGAATGAAAGTGCAGGTTTGCCGAAATAGGTATTTAAAAATAGGGTGGTTTAATTAAAATCCAGTAAATCCAAACTAAAAGAAGCCAAACTCCAAGTTTTAGCGAATTTCCCCTATAGGGAAGAAGCTATTACCGTAGGTCTCATGGTAAGACCTAAGACCAAGACCATGATAACTTTTCGTTTCAGGGCCACTAAAAGCAAAAAACACCATTCGTTCGAATTTTTATATAACTATCTATCTATCTATCTATATAACAGACATGTAAAGTGGTAATCAATTGGACGAGTTCGTAAACCAGCCCGATCGGACCATCAGAAGAGGGGGTAAAGGGGGATAAACCCCCCCCCCAAAAAAGCGGTTTATTGAGTTTTTTACATAAACAAATAAAATTAATCAAATTTTTGCTGGAACCACTGAATTCAGATTAAATAAACGGTATCAGGAAACTGACACATACTTTCTCCCTTCAATTCATTTAAAACCAGAAAACATTTATAGTGAAATAAAAAAAATTAACAATTAATTATCACACAAATATATACCAAATTTTATCAAAGTCGGTTGGTAAATAACGGAGATATCGGTTTTTAAATATTTGCCATAATAATAACATTGGACAACGTACTGCGTTTACCGCCGAACTAAAATATCAATTATCTCCGCAACCAGTTGACGTAAACTAATGATTCAAAATACTATATTATTTAGTTTTTCAAGTCAAATTTAATGGTTGCAAGTATATTTTCTTTAGAGGTTACAGATTTTGTGAAATTAGAAAAATATGAATTTTTTAACACTTAAACCCCCATAACTTCTGAACCTGAATTTTTACAGACATGCGGGTGGTGTCATTTTGTTTGTCATCTTAAGCACTAAAAACCATGAAATTTTTATCAAAATCGTTAGAGCCGTTTTGAGAAATTAGGATTTTTGTCACTTTTCATGGGTTTTTATGGGGTAAATACCATTAAAAATCAAAAAATAAAAAAAATGAAAAATACGCCTGGAGATACCATGGCTTTATACATACATGCCAAATTTCATGAAAATCGGACCACTGGTGTCGTCTCTAGCTTTGTTTACATCCACACACACACACACACACACACACACACACACACACACACACACACACACACACACAGACAGACAGACACCACGCCGAAAACCACTTTTTTGGATTCAGGGAGCACTAAAACGAATATATCCACTAACAACTCAAATTCGAAAATTTTGACGAAAACAGTACTTTCTCCATATACTATGTATAGGGGGGAGAAAGTACAAACAAACAATTTAGCATTTTGAATCATTGCTCCATGTCCATTGGCTACCGAGATATTGAAAGTGGTAAACACAGTACATTGTCCCAATGTTAACCTTATGTGGAATAAGTAAAATTCTATATCTCGCTTATTTCTCAACATATCTTAAAAAAACTTGGTTTGTGGTTTCATCTATGAGATCTGATGAATTTTAGTCTAAAATCCCCGAAATTTCCATTTTTGTGGCAGCAGACCTGCATAATAATTCCCCATGTTATCCTTATGGGAAATAAAATAGGTCTATATATTCCTTATTTTTTTTACATTTCTTGATAAAACTTGGTATATGGCATCTTCTAGTTTAGATCTACTAAATATTGAATTAAAACCACCCAGTTTTAACGTACCTGTTGCAGCAAACCTACATACTCATTCCCCATGTTATTCTTAAGGAGCTTACAAAAACATGTCAAATCTCGCTATTTTGGATTGAAATATGCTCTTTTTCATTCGAAATTCGCTGAGTATACAGGTCTGCTGCAACGGGGGTATTATCAAGATATGTTAATAAACAAGGAATCACTGTTTTATTTATAAAATATCTTTTATAAACTATTTGATTGTGTAATGCGGGACTTTGAACTATTTTTACGATGATAGAACCTTATGCGAGGAAATATTCCATATTCTGTTGAATTATTACCGAGAGTTTATTACAGCCGGAGCAAGTTATAAATTTGTCTATAGAGCCATCGAATTTTTTAATGTTATATTAAGCCTGACTTTGATTTCTTAAGTCGTGTTAGGGGTAACAAACTTTTAGAATGTTTTTAATTGTTAACAATGTGAACTGAAACAAATTAACAGTTCTTGATATTTAAAAATTTTTCATTCCGAAAATATTATGTCATTGTAAGAATACTGGAACGCAATTAGTCAATGAGAAATAAATATTTTTTTTATAATGAGTGATTGTATTACCTCAAATATTGTGAGAATACAATTAGTTTCGTATGTTATGACTATTCATTTAGCTATAATAGGTTCAATTTAGGTCGATACTTTTCTGTGCTTTGTCAAGCTTTTATTAATAAAAAACTAAATAAATTAATAGTTATAGGACCTAAAAAACATTAAACTTGCTTCAGGTTAATATATATAAAGTATAAAATCAAATGAATGTAAAACTTTCAGACAAAAACGAGTTATTCCACATGCAGGGGCTTAATAACATAAACTAGTAGAAACCAACTAACTTGTTTAGTTACCTATTTCAGAAGCGTCCCAACTTAGTTAAGACTGTTTCAGATTTTACAGGTAATGATTTTAATGCAAACACTTTGCGTCATATATGTACAAATATGTAGGTTAAAACATTTTGATTGAATTTTTTTTTCACTGTTTTTACAGTATGTGATCAATTTTATATAGCCTATAGTTATGAAAAACCAGTTAATTTGCAAAAAAAATCGCACAGTAAAAGTATAATTGTATTCTTTTTTATATTTAAAATATCTAAATATTATTGTTTAGAGAATTTTTCACATTTAAATAGAGATAACAGACTTGTCAAATCGTCTATATTATTTACCGGATTCTATGACAGTTAAAAGAGTAATGCAGCTTAGTAAACAACCCATAAACCTCTTCAATATACCGTACATAATTTATAATTCCGCTACATCATACAAAATACACAGCTGTTTCAAGCACAACACTGTATTTAACACGCCACATATCACGAATGTCAATTTTATAAGAAACCACAATGTTTTAAACATTCCGTAAATATTTATGCATTGATGTAACATACGGACTCAAACAAGTAAAACCCATTTGTTTTGGCCTCAGAGCTAAAATTCTTCCTTCTACCTCCTGCTATGTCTGTTGGTTTTGATATTATAATCTGCAGTTTATTTGTAGTAATGGTAAACTAATACAGACCACCACCGCCAACTTAAATTTTCCGCTAGTGAGTTTACATATCATTTACGTCTTAACGTTACGTCCTAAGGTTTCTTATATCGGTATAGGCGAAACTGTTTGATGACATGACATGCATTTGTGTTTATCACAATATTATGAAACCTACTGTAATCTGAAATAAAACGAGGTGTAGAAATTAAACCTGTTATTTTTTTCCTTGATTACCTAAATCCCAGCCCTGAAAATAACACATGGCTTTCAGCCAGGTGTTAATGGGGTAACATGATGATTCCTCAACTAAATTTCTCAGGTCTCCTAATATAATATATGTTATATAAGATAAAAACTAAATTGAAATTATATGTATATTTATTTCAGACTGTTCTTTGATTAAGTCGCTCCTTCCACAAGACGAAATTCAACTATTTTAATTCTTTGTGGATTCATCGTGAATGAACCCGTCTACAGGTTTATTTTTAAAAGGCACTTACTGCACAAAGTTATTACTTTAAAAACAACTCCAGAGTCATTACCAACGTCCCCTGACTTTTTGTTTTGGTATTCTATGTTTGTCTTTATTACCACCACTGCACGCCCCAAAATATACAGGCTTTGTTATTTCCCCCTAGATGTTCAAGTTACTGTGATTTCCCCTGTGGACTTGTAACCGCTAATTTTACTGTTATATTTTACTTGAGTAATTTTGAAGATGCCAAAATTATAATGGTCAATTTAGCAGTTTCATCATAATTTATTATGTTTACGTGTTTTCTTAAGGTGTTCCACTGACGAATAACGTATGGTTTCTCCTTCCAGATCCAAACGTTCCCCACGAACCAGTCGGTGGAGTCGACGACCGGCGCCATGTTGGCGACCAACGGCACGGACTGGGACCAGGTGTTGGCGGCGGACGGGGTGGACTCCCTCTACTTCCCCAACGTGACCAACCTGACTCTGTACGACTTCAACTTGACCAGGACGGACGGCGAGGAGGTGAACCTCGTTACGGCCATCGCTCTGGGCGTGGTGCTGGGCCTCATGATACTGGCCACCATCATAGGCGAGTAGACCTCCTCTTCTGCAACTCACAACCCAGTCAACTAGTTTTGGGAGGACGTGAAAGTTTCATACATGTTTTTCCTGAACCTTTTTTTCCACCTTCACATTCTAGGACGCTAGACCCAGCCAGGAACCGTTTTTGCACATTCCTTCAGGCTAGGCCTAGAGGATCACAGTATTATCACATAACGAAAAAACCATTGATGATTGGCGGGATTTGAACCCGGGCCTCCTAGACCGAAGTCCCGCAATCCAACCACTACACCAGGCCGCTTTTCTGAACCTTGTTATTTACTACTACTAAAATCAAAGGTTTTGCCAATTTTTCAAAACAATAATGATAATATTTACAGTTTTTTGTATTTTTTTATTAACATCACATAATAATTAACTTTTAACTTATATTTTAACTTTTTGATCGGGAGCAGTCCAAACCTAGGTCTTGTTACTATGTAACGGTGACTTTTTGTTAGATAGCATCATAAATTCATGTTCATTACGAAATTGCAACCCATTCTTTGTGGATTTTTCGGAATGAACCCGTCTCTATAGCTTTATTTTTAAATGCACTTCCTGGTCAGGAATCGATCCCGCGACCCTCAG
Organism: Flexamia atlantica; assembly: GCA_035578135.1. Lineage (NCBI taxonomy): Eukaryota > Metazoa > Arthropoda > Insecta > Hemiptera > Cicadellidae > Flexamia > Flexamia atlantica. Next base: position 594,163 of record JAQJVK010000057.1, on the reverse strand, counting down.
ATAATAAGATGAGCGCTTTATCCACTTGGCTATCCAGTCAATTATTAATAAAATAATTTCAAAGTCGATTTATATCAACCATATTAGCCTCTGGATTGCTTACAATTAATATTATAAGGTCTTACCTTAGAAATCCTAATTTTGCGATTCAAAATCGATTTCAAACCCGAAGGTCCATCATCAGTTGGGATCTAGGTCAACCAAACTTAAAAAATTTCATACACCCATAGGGAGGGGTATGTTATATTCGTTGTTCGTTGAATATAAAATAACACTGTCATTGAATCCGTTACAAAAGCACTATACTTACATACGTAAATTAGGGATGAAAACCATAGTTTCAAAAAACTGGGCCTACCTCACTTTCACTGGAGGAACATGTGGCAGGCAACAAACAGATTGATAACAGGATTGCATGTTGACTTTTTGGTGAAAAAAAAAAAAACTTTAATTCCAACAGGCCTTAACAGGCCAAAACATACTGATGATGAAGGTTATGATGCAACAGGAGTATTTAAACTCAAATGCTCCATTTACCCCAAATATTACATGGGCCAAACTGAGCGAAGTTTTGAAGTCCGATATAAAGAGCTCCTTTCCAAAACACTCCAACATCAACCAAACCAATACCTATGCCGAAAAACTAATAGAAAATAGCCATTCATACTCTACAATAGATCAAGACCTTGATATTTTGTATAAAGCCCCAAAGAGTAGCAAGTTGTACATAACTGAATAATTTCATGTATATAGCAACACCAAATTCAATCCTTATTAAATCCTTAATGATCAACGATTTTTTTTAGCTAACATAATTTTCGACACATACTGAAGATAAAAAATCGATCAAAGACCCATCACCACCTCAATCCAAAAGCATATCATGGCTGTAATTTTTTCACCAAAAAAAGTCAACTGTAATTCTGTTATCAATCTGTCAGTTGCCTGCCAAATTACCCCCAGTGAAAGTGAGATTTGCCCTGTTTTTGAAACCATGTTTTTCATCCCTAATTTATGTGTCAAATGTATGTATAGTGTTTTTGCAAAGGATTCAATGTAAGTGTTATTTTACATTTAACGAAACCCTACGGACGGATGCAAATTTTTAATTTTGTTCGACCTATACCCCAACTGATGATGGACCTTCGGGTTTGAAATCTATTTTAGATCACAAAATTAGGAATGCTAAGGTAAGATCTCATATTATTAACCGATTTATAAAAAATTAAAGGTATCAGGTGTTTTCAAACCTGATGAAAGAAGCCCTAGAAAACTACATTGTAATAAAACATTTGGTAATATCAATGCCTATGCTGTGCAGGAAATGGAATCCGATACTGTATGAATGCGCCCGTGTATCGCCTTTTTCGTTGCAGCTGATGTAGCCAAATCGGTAGAGACGCTGTACCGCTGTCCCATTTACCCGGGTTCTATTCCTCGCCCGGTCTCATATATTTTAGACTAAAATACTCAATTATTTTATACCATATTAAAATTTAGACTAAACTTATTTTAGTCTTTAACAAAAACACTCAGTTATTTATTCATTATTATTAATAAAATATTCAATAATATTCTATTTGTTTAATTGTTACTAAGTATGAACAAAATTTGGGTGAAACAATTTATTACAAAGATTAAGAAGACGAAAGCTTTAGAATTTAAAAATTTATCATAACAATAACGTTTGAGAAAGTATCATGTTTACCACAAAACGAAAAAATATTCTCCGCAACTAGTTAACGTAGACTAATAATTCTAAATATTGTATATATATATATATATATAAGCAAATTTAATGGTTGCAGGCAAACTTTCTTTCAAGATAAAAGTTGTTGTTGTATTTGGAAAAATTGAAAATTCCCAATACTTTTTTGCTGACTGCGGGTGGTATAATTTTGTTTGGCCTTATAAGTACTACAAACCGTTAGACGTTAGAGCCGTTTTTGAAAAGCTTATATTTTGGCCGTTTTTAGGAGCAAATACCTTTAAAAATAAAACTTCCTACTTACGTGCCCAAATTCCATGGAATTTAAACCATCAGTACCTACTCAAGCTATGTTTACATCCATGCACACATATACACATACATACATACGGGGGTTTACTTAGTGAACGTAAATTCTTGGAAGAAATAATCAGGCTAATATTAATATGGAAGGGAAAATATTGAAGGATACCATTAAAAAGAATATGTTTTAGTATAATAGTATGTTCTGAAATGAAACCAAATATTTCAAGTCTATGTAGTTAAAATATGAGATAAAATTATTTCGTTCGGAGCTTTCAAAGGATATACAGTAAAACTATCCGTTTGTCTGAATCTACTCCGAACAATTTTAAATCTCAACAAGATAATAAAATGCATGGTAACTCGACGGAATTACATGTATCGATATTTGATTTACATTTGATAAACATAGTATATTTAACATGATAAACATAGTATATTGAATCAAAACCGTCAATGCCTGAAATTGACTACTTATCAAGAGTTAAAAGTTCGTACTTCATAATTTATACAAATTTTATTGTTAAATTACGTTTGTGAAGGAATTTCTCAGTAAAATAGTCTCTTTAAAGAACAATCTGTACCCGGTTTCAATTTTAGCATTCCTGTACACGGATGAGCACATTATGAGAAACCCCTCATGTTAGATTTATTCGTTTACTAAGGTAACCAGATTTAAAGAAAAATCACTCTTACCTTAAAAGTACGTTTGAAACAAAGCCATAGGATGTAACTCGCTTTCAAACCTTCGCAGTCCTTACCTCCTCCAGGGAAATAAACTGTTTCGCTTAATAAAATCGCCCCGTTATTCTAGAACAAGAATAAAACCAGCGCCGGCAAGATTGATGCAATCTTGCTTTAATCATGTCAGATCCGTCCATCTGCACACCGTTGAGATTTCCAAGGTACTGTTCCTCTGTCGGGACTAGTTTAAAAATACACATCCTCTAATTGAATTTACTTTCTCGTCGGATTTATTTAATCACCTTGGGAAAATTGTTTCTGCAATTATATTATTGTTACGTTTTCACGGTATTCTGCATGAACTTTTTTGAATGATGGCAGATTATCCACTTATATAAAATCTGACTTGATCCTATGTATTTCAATTAATTTACCTAAATACGTGAAGATGTTTTAGACGTGTTAAGCTACCAAAACAGTGATACTTCTTAACGAGATAAACAAAAGACACTTACATTATAGGTTTGAAACAAAAAGCAGCTGACTTAAAATTGCTGAAGGAAACGCAAAAAACACATGACTCCACCCAAACATGATTTGGGTGATTCTTAGTGCACTTTTCGGTTGTGATGTGATTTGTGTCATTTCATAATATAAAAGTAATTAAAATAAAAGTCTTGTGTCTTGTTTTTTAAAGCTGTACCATTCATTTTTAGTTTTGTTTATTTATATATCTCTTGTTTATTAAAATTAAAGGGAAAAAATGGTAACAACGTACTGTACATTTTTTTGCTAATATTTACGAAACTAAAACTTTTAATTATAAAATTTGCAATATTTCAAAATTTCAAGTCAACAATTACGGTTACGAGCTCTATACAATTTTTGTTGCGAGATATAATATTTAAATAAATCGGGTCGTTATAATAAATTTCCACGCTAGTGATAAGTAGCCATTATATCACATCCTGTATCAGTGTAGAAGCAAAATTTATTTTTATCGTAAGTATTCATAATGTTTATATTATGATTTCCCGACAGGACTTTTCTGGTTGATGGTAATATTGGGTCTTGTTATATTATAGAGTAAAAAATATCCAAAAAGTTTCATAGGTACTTTCTCTGAAGCTTTTGCCTTGAAACCGTACTTCACAGAAAACCGGGTACTTTGGTATTATACGGAAACCACCCTCATACGAGTGTAGGGTTTCTGGCCAAAGCTTTTCAGGTAGAAAGGGGCGTCATTACGAAAAATCCGCCGGCTAGGCACATTGGCCAAGCTTCCGGGGCTAAGGGAGAGGAGAAAGGGGTTGAGAGAGAGGGTTGCGTCAGTCTGATGGGGTTTCAACTTCCAGGAACAGGCGAGGGGCGAGATGAGCCTAGCGGTCTTCCTGTCCACAATAATAACCTGAGGTCTTAACTTTTCAACCATATCCTAATGCTGGCTCTTTTATATCTTGTTTTGGTAAAGTAGTTCCCATTAGAGCAATAACCATATTAAATTATCATGGTGGACATCAAGGAACGAATTAATGAATGCACATTTTACGTTGGGGCAATAAACTTTTTAAGTTATCTTTTCCTTGCCTGCACAAAGACAACTTAGATGGTTTACAGAATACATAAATTAAATACTAAATTTTCAAGACGTATTTTTCAAAATAATTACACTTAGAAGGTAGCTAAAAACGTATAATTTAAGTAAAAAAATTATATTGAAATGAACTTGTTCCTGTTAACAAAGGCACAAATAGGCACTTTGAAAACTTCAAATCTTTTCTCATTTCACCGTCTTTTTTTGTCCGTCACTAAACACTAAGGTTGTATCACAAGGAGTACTATATATATTGTATTTTTATAGGTAACTATAAAATTAAATTTTGATAATAATCAACGCACACCATGATTCCTGAGTTTAAATAGTAATCAGACCGGTGCCATATGATATTTACTTATAGTTTGCAATCACAAGCTATTTTTTTAGAGTGAAATATATAAATTCACTCTATGATGAAAAACTCTAGGCCTATAGATGTTTTTTCAATGTGAAGTAACATGAAGAATGAACAGATAACGGACCATTAATTTTTATGTATGCTCCAAATTGTGTACATTTTAATGCTATGTTGTACTTGGCATTTGCTGTAACATGGCACTGTAAAAATAAATAAATAAATTATTTTTAACGAATTTCCTCTATAGCGAGGCCCAAGACCGTGATAACTTTTTGTTTTGGGGCCCCCAGAAGCAAAAAAATACCATTTTTATGAACTTTTAGATATAATATATATCAATATGACTGTTAGTAAGATAGCGGCCATAAAAACAGTCCGATCTTTATGAAATTTGGTACAGACATGTAAAGTGGTAATGAATTGGACGAGTTCTCAAACCAGCCTGATCAGACCACCGGAAGGGGGGGTAAAGGGGTATAAACCCCCCTAAAAATGGATTTTTTTTTGGGTTTTCACATAGGAAAATAAAAATAATCGAAATTTGATTAGCACTATTGAATTCAGCTCAAAAACAAAAAAAAATAGTATTTTGAATCATTGCTCTATGTCCATTGGCTACTGACATATTAAAAGTGGTAAACCCAGTATATTATCCCAATGTTAACTTGTGGGAAATAAGTAAAATTTTATATCTAGCTTATTCCACAACATATCTCAATAAAACTTGGTTTGTGGCTTCATATGGGTGAGATCTAATGTATTTTAGTCTATAATACCCGAAATTTCAATTTGTGGCAGCAAACTGCATATTCAATCCCCATGTCATCCTTATGGGAAATAAAAAATTCGATATCTTCATTATATTTTAAAATATCTTGATAACACTTGGTATAGGCTATGGCTTGAGTATTGAATTAAAACCATTAAGTTTTAACATACCTGTTGCAGAAAACCTGCATACTTATTCCCCACGTTATTCTTATGGAGTTTTATAAAAATATGTCATATCTCGCTATTTTGGATGGAAATATATTTTTGGCAATTGAAATTCGCTGAGTATGCAAGTCTGCTGCAGCGGGGGTATTTTTAAGTGTTATTTTTAAACACATTTATTTTGTTGATATATGCCACCATGCGCAATTATTTTGTTTTACAATACAGCAATTGTGATTTTGTGATATTGTGATTGTGATTGTAATTCTGATTAAACTCTACTTTTAGAGACTGCTAAAACATCAATCCACCAATGACAGTCTGGAGCATCTGATTTGTTAAGGCTTGAATATTATCAATAATAACATATTAATTCATAAGTTAAATAAATAGTGTCTCCTGCCTGCACTTATGAAAGTAAATGATAATATTCTATTGTATAGATTGAGCCTGGATCATGTACATCTATATGCTGTTAAGTAGAATCTCAAGTTAATTTCAGGAAATTATTTATTTCATTAAACTAATTGATTAATAGTATAGATTTAATTTTGTTCACTATTTTAAATATTTCTTTTACTATACCCTGAAAGGTCAGCAAAAATGTGCAACGATCCTCCTTGACAGGAAACCAACAAATATTTTTACCCCGTTAAGCAGGGCCAACGTGGAATGTTAGAGGTGGGGTTTTCTTCACTGCGCGCACCTGGGATTTCCTCAATGAGAAGAAACTGCTCTGTGATTGACATGTGTTTGTCTATGAAGCGAATGACCTGAACATCCGTCAACTGAAATGCCGGAAATAATATTCTTGTGGCAGATTACTTTCTTTCTTTTATAGGGTAATTATTACCACTGATTAAAAAAATGCTAAATAATTGTTTATGACTGCAGTTTTATTCAATATTTTTATACTGGTTTATGCTTCTTTAACTCTGAGTATTTTTTATGCAAATGAGCTCCAAACATAAGGAGCGTGTTAGTAAATTTACCGTTCACATGGAAGTAAACAGCTGATTGCAACAATACCACGTTAAACAACTCTTTTTAAACAAGGGTCGATGACATTAAATGTTTGCTTATCATGGGTTAGGTTTGAAGAATTGAGAAACATACTGGTTAATGAGAAATTAAGTTTAAGATAAAGAAATATGTTGTTTTGTCTGTGGGGGATAATATAAAGTATCGTACATTAAGTTTCACCGCACTTGCATGAAAATCCTGACAACTGTCATGTTTGCCCTGTAAAACATTATTTAACGGGTTAGCAACGTAATATACTTTAACATAGCATATTTATTGTTGCATAAACCACTTCGATTCTCAACTCTTTAAACCTAAGCTCTAATAAACAAACAGCCGGGTATTTTTGCAATTAGCTGTTTATTGACTTGTATTACTAATGAGATGTGCACGGTAAATTTACATTGCAGTTTCCTATCAACCAAAAATGCAAAGAAAACAGTTTTAGCGAATTTCCCCTATGGGGAAGAAACTGTTACCGTAGTACTCATGGTAAGACCTAAGCCCGAGACCAGCTCGGGCCCGCTCGGGATGAGCAGTGGATATATTTTCGTTTTTGGGCCCCCAGAAGCTAAGAAAAAACACCATTCGTTCGAATTTATATATATTCGACGTATAAAGTGGTAATCACTCGGACGAGTTCGTAAACGAGCCCAATCGGACCACCAAAGGAGGGGTAAAGGGAAATAAACCCTCCCAAAAATGGGTTTTCGAGTTTTTACATACAAAAATAAAAGTAATCCGATTTTTGTTACAGCTATTGGATACAGCTCAAAAATACAAAAAAATTTGTATATTGAATCAGTGCTCTATGCCCATTAGCTACCGAGATATTGAAAGTGGTAAACACAGTACGTCATCCCAATGTTACTGAAATAAACCAATTGTTTTCCTGGCATTTTCTTACCGGGACCTTTCATTCAAGTATAGGGGTTGAAGGCTTTTGGACTAACGGTTTTTCTCAAAAGTTACGGGAACTTTGGGCTTTATATATTTCGGTGAGTTATGCTCACCAGTAGGCTAATAATCACTGATTTGCTCGAGGTCACTTTTGCCGAACAAATGTAAAAGGCGAAAGCGAACTTGTACTACTGGTACGATCGGCTATGACCCGTTTCTTCGTCACATATACTTTAAACATGCTTGGACAAAAGGAGTATGCGCTTCATTCCTCTAGGTACTTTTCGAAAATAGTAATGGTGTTGAAACTTAAAACACACGACAAATGCCCATCACGTTACAATTTGGATTCTACGTGTATGATTTAATTAATATTTTTGTTCCATAACCATTTTTCAGACGATTTGTTGTTTCATGCAAAAAATGATTAGAGCAGTAATCTTTTTATAAGTGAGTTCCTCCTACAGCGAACTTTTCCCATGTAATGAAATATCTTAGGGTCTATTTTGGGGTTTAAATAGATTTTACGTAATTTGAGGCTCTGCTTCTCATTTGTTTAATCATTTCAAATCAACTGAGTACCCAAGTCTGTTGCAAAGGGGGTATTAATTCAAAGTGTTTACTTATTAATTCAGTATATAGTGTTATCTGTAGTATTATTATTACATGGTTGCTATGAAGGTATATATTTCATTCTCATGATAAAGGTATTTTAGTAATCGCCTCCTGGTCGAGATTCAATCAGAAAATATTTCGGTTTAGTTTTCACGGTTTAGTTTTTTTTTTTAATATGAATTCCATTTTCTTCTAAATGGCCGCCATTTTCCAATATGGCGGACAACTTAAATTTTTTTATTGGACACCCTGTATTTTATGTTGTATTTTAGTTCTACACTTAATTTTAAGAACTTATTACTCTTTGACATTTTTTCCTAAACCCAATGGTTAAGGAGATAGAAGCAGTTAGATTTTTCCCCATTTAAAATGCATTGTGTCCATTTTAACTGTGCCATCCCATGCAATCCTTATGTATAGCTCTGGACAGCCTTACTGGCGGGTGAGTGAGTGCGCTGCTGTCGTAATTAGTGTTTAATATCTGCAATGTTTTGATAATAAATCACATGGTCATTTGTTTATGTAAAGGTACTTTACACAAGAAAATATTTTGCTGCAACCGCAAGTGCAACTAATGATAAATGCTTGCAAGCTCAACACAATTCATGAAGTACGATGTCAAAAGTGCAGAAACACATTCTTAAATGTAAACAAATCATTTAAGATGAAAGGTTGCCAAAAAAAAGACCAGCTGATGCATTGCGCAAATATTTCCAGAAATTTTAATTGCATAAGAAATCTCTCGGTGAAATATTCCAGGGAATATTTGTGGTGTAAATGAGGTGAAATGTAAACAAAGTTTTGACAGTTCGACCAAAACATGTGTTTATTTAGCAGACATTTTGGGAGATTACAATTTTCGCCACCCGCCAGTAAGGCTGTCCAGAACTATAGTATAAAACTATTGAAAATTATTCATTTCCATGAGTGAATCTTGACTAAAAACTACTTGTATGATTGAATCTTAACTGAAATCACAATTTTGGCACTTTTGTTCTTTGGTATTTTTTATTCAACCCAACCATTATCGATATACCGATTACCGAGAATTACGCAATGTTTTTCTTAAGGGGAAAAATCAAACTTTATCGGCTTATATCTACTTAACTATTGAGTTTAGGAAAAAATGTCAAAGAGTAATAAGTTCTTAAAATTAAACGTAGAATCCAAATACGCCATAAAATACATGGTGTTCCATAAGAAAATTAAAGTTTTCCGCCATATTGGAAAATGGCGGCCATTTAGAAGAAAATGGAATTCATATTTTTTAATGTCTTAAAAAAGTAGGTGAAGTCCCTCATTTAAAGTTTTCTTTAAATCCAATAGTTTCTGAGATAGCAATGGTGGCACAGTTAAATTGGACACCCTGTATATACCTGTCCGTAGGCGCGATAACTTTTGTAAAAAAGGTCCGATATTGATAACATTTGGGACAAACGTACAAAGCGTCATTCATGACTTCGAGTTCAAAAACCAGCAAGATTGGTTTACTCTAAGAAGGTTTTTTGACGAAATAAAATTTATTTTCAAGACTTAACACCTTTTTACTAATTATTTTTAAATTTAATTGTCAAAATTGAATTCAGCTCAACAAATAAAACAATTTAGCTATTTGAATTACTACTATACGTCAATCCGTTGCTTAGATATTGGATGATATTGGATGTGCTAAACACAGTACGCTGTCCAATATTATTTTTTAATTTTTCCCTCCAAAAAGAATAGTTTCCTTGATATTCTTTTAATACAATTAATTTTGAACATATGATTAAATTTTCAGGTGATAAATATTTTATTTGTGTTTATTTTGAATAGTTAGAGTTCATTGACCAAGGTTTTGCAGAAAGTATATATACTATATCAAAATATACAAATTATTTTAAATTCAATAAAGAAAGAATGAGCATGTGGAGGGGGGGATGTGTTGGTCTAAACTGACTGAAAATGTAGCATAGGCTAATATATGGTATGTTTACAATGATGAGGATTGATAATATGTTTTATTCAAATTGGCTGGAGATGTAGGTCTGCTGCAACAGGGATGTTTTAATTAATTATACAACTGACCATATGATTTAATTTTTTTTTCATGAGATTAAGTTATTTGTTTGTTTTAAGTGTTTTGAATTCATTGATTATATGTTTGTTGACATTTATGATATAAAAAGATTACAGTTATTAAAAATTAAAAGACTAAATACCGTGTGATAGATAGCATATTTCATTATTCATTTGCTGTACATTTTTCTTACACTTAATAAAGTAAATTAAACGTTCATGTTCAAGTTAAGTCTGGTGTATTATTGATATCCGTTTTGCTTTTTATTACTTTAAGCAAATAAAAAATAATAATGATAAATTATAATCGATGTTCCATTTCATAAAAAATATAGCTATTCTTTTTGTTGGTATCAACAACGGAAATAAATTATTTACTTTATAATGAGATTATTTTCCATGTGTTTATGAATAGCTTTAGTAGCTTCAATAAGAGGTAAACATTGCATGTGCCGCTATTTTTTTTAAGTCGGCTAGGAATTAATAATGAGAATTGGATTAACCTTAACTGGAATTTCAATCAATTGATCTTAAATTATTTTATTGAGGTTTTTAATAAAAATAATATAGTAAGTATTTTACAAATGGACCTTACATTTACTGACAAATAGATCAATATGAAATTAGTGCAAATAAATTATGTATTTAAACTTTATAGAATTACATTTTATTGATGATAAATGCAGGGATTCCAACTGAAGTCTTAATGAAAAGGAATACAAAACTTGCTTTTGAGCAAAGATAGGATTTAACCAAAGTGACAGGCAATCTTCAATAACGATAATATTTAGGTAGTAATGTAGTCTACACTGAGCGAGTGGACAAGTGATTGTATCTCGGGCCATTGCGAAGACCGCTGGAAGCCGGCTGCAAATGCCCCTCCGCCGCCCTGTCATCACTTCGTGGAAGAATCGTGTCACCCACCACGAAACTTACTTCTCTCTCTTCCCCTCCCCCATATCAGGTAGTTTGGCCAAAGCGCCTAGCCAAGAGGTAGCTCATTAAGGGTCCCTTCTCCGCTCGGCCAATCTTTGCCAATTGTCCGGTTCCCCCCTCATACAGCGCGCTGCGGCAGTTATGTTACGTTAGGTTATCATAAATATATTAGTAGGAGTTTCCTCATTTCGTTACGAATCGATTGATACAAAATGAGTCATACTTTCGCCCGCCAAAACCCGTTGATAGGTGATGCGCGCGCTACGGTCAACGACCAGACCTGTGCCTTCTTGGAGGGGATTTGGCGGGCAAAAGTAAGACTCATCTGGTATCGTTTGATTCGTAACATAACGAGGGAAGTCCCGCTAACATATTTATAATAAGCTAACCTAACATAACCGCCGCAGCGCGATGTGTAAGGGTGGCGATCGGATGTGGACGATAGCGGCGGTGACGAAGTGAACACTCAATTCTTGATGACATCGCTGCCTTCTGGGAGGCAGAACACAAATACCGTTCATCATAGTTAAGTCAAATTTGGACAGAATGTCGATTAAAGTACGTTCTTCCCAATGATGTAGTTGTATTTGGTGTCCGAAAGTTGTCCGAATACCAAAATACCGAAAAGGTCTGTCACCACAGAGGTGCTCTATGACCGCGAGTTTTTAGAACTGTTATTCGAATTGGTTAATATTTCAAGACCTGTTAACAATAGACAGTAAAATTAGATCAAAAAATTGTCATGCCTGGAAAAAATTCCCGGAGAGCTGGAAATCGTCTTAATCTTCACGTTTTACATCCAAGTTTGTGAATTTGAAGTTTGTCCCATTTTTCCTAGTGTGTTTTCGACCTGGGACCACAAAAATATCAGAGTTTTGGGCCATTTTTTATTCTTTTACAAATAAGTAAAAAACGGTTTTTCTACATAAAAAGTTTAAATACAAGAATTGCAGAGGATAAAATTTATTGAGTACCTTCTGATAAAGATACTTTGAATAGTAATTGATTTATGGTAAGTTAAATAGAGGGTTTGGCGAATTTCTCTTTTAGGGAAAGAGCTATTACTGTAAGTCTCATCGTAATCCCTAAGCCCGATACCATGATATCAATCAATCAATCAATCAAAAATCTTTATTTATACACGTTGTACACCTGTACAATAAATAGTGTCAGTTACTAGCCTAACTAAAAAATAAACAAAATATTATCATCAATATAGTATTCATAAATTATACAATTTTACCTAAGAAATAAGGCAATCTATTAAATTATTACTAGAGCTTAAATATAATATTCCTCCATTGTATATGGTGATTTTTCTATTAAATATTTCTTTAAATTCTGCTTAAACAGTTTAGTATTTATTTCGTTTTTTATAGCTTCTGGCAATTTTCTCAAAAACAATGAACCAGCATATGTTGGTTTTTTCTTAAAAAATTCAAGATTGTGGGTTGAGGTTACGATATCTCTTTTATGCCTGGTATTATAACTATGAGAATTCAAAGGCTCTAATCCTATTGCTTCTCTTGCTAAACATATTGTTTCATAGATGTACATACCGTATACTGTTAAAATGTTTAACTCTTTAAATCGTAGTTTTACTGATTCTTCAACTTTTAAATGTAACATAATTCTAATTGCTCTTTTTTGTACTATTAAAATTTTGTTTAAATTTTGCTTAGATGTCGCACCATATAATGAAATACCAAAACAAATGTGAGAATGAATATGAGCAAAGTATATCTTTTTTAAAGAATCTAAACTGCATAACCTTGACATCCTCTTCAATGCGTAAAGTCCGGAATTGAGTAGTTTCAACAATTTTTCGACATGAAGGTTCCAATTTAAATGTTCATCAACAGTGAGTCCTAAAAATTTTGTGTAAGAAATTTGTTCTATTGAATTTGAATCAATTATTAAATTAGGTTGAAATTTATTTTTATTTTGCCTTGTTGAGAATGTCATAAAATTTGTCTTTGATGAATTTAGAATAAGATTGTTTTTTTGCAAGAATTGATTTATGTTATCTAGTTCCATAAATGCGTTAACTTCTAACTCGTCAACATTTCTACCTGACACTTTTAAATTTGAGTCGTCTGCATACAAACATAACTTACTGTTTTCTGGGTTAATAATTATTTTGGGCATATCTTTGATATAACATAAAAACAAAATTGGGCCTAATATTGAGCCTTGTGGCACTCCCCACTTTATAATACTTGTAGAAGAATTCATTGTACTTAATTTATTATTATTTAAATATTTTACTTGAACAAATTGATTGCGATTTTCTAAATAGGACTGAAACCATTTTAAATATATTCCCCTGATTCCAAAACTTTCTAATTTTTTTAACAAAATAGAATGGCATACGCTGTCAAAAGCTTTCGAGAGATCCATATATATACCTAAAACGCTCTCTCTGTTGTCGATTGAGTCTATTACGGATTCAATAAAATCTAAAGCGGCTGTTATTACAGAACGACCCTTTCTGAAACCATGTTGAGCATTATCAAATAAATTATTTTTCTCAAGAAAGTCTACCAACCTTGAGTGCATTGCTCTCTCAAATACCTTTGATATAGATGGCAATAATGAAACTGGTCTATAGTTGGAGATTTCTGTAACCTCACCTTTCTTATATAAAGGAATAACTTTGGCTACTTTTAATTGGCATGGAAATAAGCCAGATACAAAGGAGGAATTCACTAAATGTGTCAGTGGCTTTACTAAAGGGTTTCCAACAAATTTCAAAACTTTAACAGGAAATTCATCATAGCCACTAGACAATTTATTTTTAAGTGAAGTGATTATATTTTTAATTTCATTTTCATTTACTGGGGTACATCGAAAAAGCCTAGTTCCAAAAAAATTACTTTCATCCGGGCATTCAAAATTTACATCGGAACTTGGAAGTTGTATACTACTTAAACTATCTACAATATTTACAAAGTAATTATTAAAAAGAGTGGCAACTTGATTTGGGTCAGTCATCAGTTTATCCCCTATAAGCAACTCGATATTACTGTCATTTTTATTTTTGTTTTTATTTGAAACCTCGCTATTGATTATGTCCCATGTTGTTTTATTAACATTTGTCGAATTGTTGATCTTTGTATCAAAGAAATTTTTTTTAGTCTCGACAATTTTTTTATTAAGTAGCTTTTTTCTTATTTTTAGCTCAGAAAGCATATTTTTATCTTTAGTTTTTCTAGCAATTTTGCTCATTGTAATAATTTTCTCTCTTTCATCTTTAATCTCAACATTTATCCACGACTTTTGTGAGTTAGTACTTTTTACAGTTTTTTTTTTCAAAACACAGGTCAAAGTAGTACATTAATAAATTGTGAAAAACACTGTATTTTTGCTCCACTGAAGCCAAATATACGTCATTCCAACTTTCTTTTTCTAACAAATTGTAAAATAAAGTTAAGTTTTCCTCAGAAAAGTAAATGCATTTTTTTGTAATACTCGTACTTTTTAGTAATTCATCACAAAAATAAACATCCAAAACTTGACCATCGTGATCTGATAAAGCTGTTATCAAACCAGTTATTTTTAGATAAATAGGTGAAATATCAGTAAAAAAATTATCAATTGCTGTTTCCGATTCTTCTGTTACCCTTGTAGGAAAATCTACTAAAAATTTCATACCATGGGAGTTTAGCAAGTTTTTAAAGTCTTTAGTTTTTTGTCATTGTTTAAAATATTTATGTTTATATCTCCCGCAATAATTATTTTTTTTATTTTTTTCCAATAAATATTCAATAAGAATCCCTAATCTATTTAAAAATTCATTAATATTGCCACTAGGTGATCTATAAACTCCTACTACAAGCCTTTCCTCCCTATTAAAAATGTATTTAGAACAACTAAATTCAAATATTTTTTCTTCTCTTAATGGTTTAAGCTTACAATAATCCACCTGCCTCCATTTTAAACCAAGCCTTGATAGTATAAGAACACCCCCGTTGTTAAATTTCTCTCGTGAATAACTTGAGTTCAGTTCATAGCCATTTAGATTAAATCTGCTGAGTTCATCAAGTGACATATTATGTTCTGAAAGGACAATTATGTCAGGATCTATCTCATCTAATATTATTTCTAAACTCTCTACTCTTGTAGCCAAATTTTGAATATTTTGATGAAATATTTTGATACTGCAAATGTTTGCTGATTTCGAATTTTGTTTATCTTTTTTACCCTTTTTATTTATGTTTATGTTGCAATTTAAGTCCCCAGAAAGAAATTCCCTGCTATTGAGTTTAAAGGAGAGGCTGGTGCATTTTCAAAATCCCTAAGACTAAAACTAGAATTATGTACATTTGAAACACTTGTTTCTCCACAGTTATATTTGCTAGAAACAACAGTAACAGGTGAAGTATTGTGTTCACTTTCACTTAAGAAGTGTGTTTGGTCGTTTGTCTGTCGTAGGGTACTCTGCTTTTCACTATCACTGACACTGGTAAATTCATCTGCTATTTGTGATGAAAGCACTTGTGACGGCAGCATTTGTGACAGCAGCTCTTGTTGGATCATGGTTGGATCTTCTCCATTTGTTTTTGTGTTGGTTTGTGGGACCTCAACACTACTAAGAGCTGATGTGTTTTGTAGATGTTGGTTCGCAATCATGTGACGCAACCATTTTACAAAATGATAATGAGACATCCCGTTCCACAACGGTCTTCGGGAGTTCTGGTTGTAACTTATTATTTCCACCAGTGCTCCTGTTTCTTCTTGAAAATGTGTCAGGTTTTTAATGAAGTGACTTGGTGAAATTAAGTCCCTCACACAACCCATAGCAGAGCATACCAGTTTTTTAAAGCCTTTTCTTTTAAAATCATTGGTGAATTCTCTGAAAGCTGTGTCGTAATCTAAAAGTGTAGGTTTTTTGTTGTACTCAAGCTTTGTTATGAGGCTGTATACACCAGCTCCTTTATCAGTTTTTTGGTAGGCTAAGTGTCTGCTGATACACTGTTTTGGAGTTGGTCTCCCAAATATCCTTTTAAATGTAACAGCCACACCAGCAGTCATGTTTCTTGGACTATCAAGATCTGCTGATATAGTATGAGCAAAGGCAGTGTCCTCCATGTATTGGTATTCCTGAATCTTATCCCTCATATCTATTTCTATGACTGTAATTGGATCTTGTTTTTTACCATTACATGCAGGGCTAGGTGTGTCTGTAGAGGAGGTATCTGCAATGTTATAAATGTGTTCATCCACATTTAACTTTTGTTGAAAATTTTTAAGTGGTGGAAAATCTTTCAGAGATTGCATGTTTAAAAAATTACAACTTTCATCGCTAACTTTTGATATTATAGTTCTAATTGTTTCTAACTTATCTGTTTTTGGAGTGGCCCAGCCATGGAAAGAGCGGCCACTAGATCGGTCGCTCCCAGACAGTTGTTTTGGCCTGATAAGATCAGTGGCTGGTGTATGTAGGCGAGAGTCATTGGCATGTAAAGTTGATGATACTGTAGCTGTCTTTTTGTGCTTTACAAACTCACCTTGAAGATTTCGGCACTGCTCTAATTTGATTGAAGCATGAAGTGAAACGGCAGTACATAAAAGTTCCTTTCCTCGGCTGTTCATATGCAACCCGTGATTAGTGAAATGTTCTCGAGTCAGAAGATTGTTTATAGTTACAAAAGATACCTCATTGTTGTTTTTCACAATATTATAAATTTGCTGATTTAATTTGAAAACTTGGTTATTCACACTGGGTTTATCATGCCTGTATGGGATTGTTGTAAGGATTATGTTTGTTTGGCTCACCTTAGGTAATAAACTTTTCAAAAGTTCCTCTACATTTTCTTCGATAACTTTTAGCTTTGAGGCCCTCAGAAGCCAAAAAACCCATACGTTCAAATCTATATAAATATATAAGTATCAATATAGATGTATACTCTATATATATAAAAGCCAAAACGGTTGACTGACTGACTGACTGACTGACTGACTCACTGATCACAGTTTCTAAAAAACTATAAGGCTTTGGGCCATGAAACTTGGCACAATTAATCATTATAGGCTCTAGATGCGTACTAAGAACGGATTTTGAAATTTATTCTCTCTAAAGGCTAAAATAGGGTAAATTATAAAATTCAAAATGGTGGCCATTTTTAGTTTTCAAAGCTTATTTTCTGAAACTGCGTAGTGCTTTGGACCATTAATCTTGGCTCAAATATTCTTTATAGGCTCTAGATGCATACAAACGAAGGATTTTTAAATATTTTCTCTGGATAACCTAAAATAAGGTAAATTCAAAAATTCAAAATGGCGGCCTTTTCAGTTTTCATAAGAACTATGATCACAAAATATCAACAGAAGGTCTCTAGAATATTTTAAAGAGACAAAAAAATAAAAATTCCATTTACTAAAATAATAAATTGTACAAAACTATTACGAATATATTATATTATATGTTTGTCAGATACCATAGGTCCTATACATAGACTACTATCACCCGAAGTAACCTAACTAGAATCATGAAACTCTGCATGGACATAACATTTCCTGATTTTGATAGAACCGGGGTTTTCTGAATAAAAATGTTAGGAGGGTACGTGTGCTGGCCGAAAGCGATTTAGGCTAAGATCAAACAAATATACTATTTCAACCGTAGATTTTTGCCTCAAGCTGCTAAACGAGTAATCTAATCTCCAATACGACTGAAAAATTAGCATGTGTTAGCACATGGTAGCCAATACCCTTTGAGGAAAAAAGGAAAATTCATCGAGGAAACGTGTCATCTTCTCATTTCAATTTCGGAAGGAGATGCAACCTTAATAAACTTAATTAAGCCCTTAAAAACGTACAATTCATATTTATTGAATTCATCAGTCTATTTGGAAATTTATAAAAATTGCACATTACAAATAACGTATAACTGAACCAAACATATGTTATCTTTTCAGCGAGCGAAGCCGCGGGTATATCTACTAGTAAATATATATACCTATGTATTTGTTTCCCCAATAACCCTCGCAAAAATGGTCCGATCTTAGTAAAATTTGCCACGGACGTGTAACGTAGTAGATTGAAAACCAGCCCAATCGGACCATTGGAAAGGGGGATGAAGGGGGGTAAACCCCAAAAAATGGGGTTTATTGAATTTTTTATGTAGAAAGATTAAAATATTCTAGTTTTGGTTTATACTATTGAATTCAGCTCGAAAAAAACAAATAATTTAGTATTTTGAATCATTGCTTTATGTCCATTGGTAACCGAGATACTGAGAGTGGTAAACACAGTACGTTGTCCCAGCAATGTTAACCTTATAGGAAATAAATAAAATTGTATATCTCCCTTATTTCTGAGCATATCTCAATAAAATTTGGTATTTGACTTCATCTAGTTAAGATCTACTTGATTATAGCGTAAAATCCACAAATTTATATATTCTTGAGGCAGCAAACCTGCGTACTCACCTTCCCAATGTTAACCTTAAATATTATTTGGATCTTTTCCGTTATACGTTTACCACCATTCCAAATTAACCCTTCACGCTTGATATTTGACAGAGCACCATAAACTAGGTCAAATAATTGTTATTAATCGTTTTAAAGTGGAAATTCCTTGAAAGAATATTTTGCCTGCGGTTTCGTTATCTTATCTACCGTTATCTCTGTCGAGACACGAGAAGCCGCGTCTGCCCGTCTAGCGGTCCCACTTCCAGTTTCTTAGGTTAGGTTAGGTTAAGTTACGTTAGATTAGGTTAGGTTAGGTTAGGTTACATACCTAACCTAACCTAACCTATCCTAACCAAACTTACCACCTACCTTGTACCCTGTACCTATTGGTGCCTCCGTCTGGCCGCTGCGGCGGCGGCGTTGGAGTTGTCAAGTGCCCGGTGCAACCGGGACACTATATTTATGATTTGATGATAGATGGTTGATGATAGAATTGATGGAATCCGGTTGTTAATGATGGTTGATATGTTACCAAAATCAAGCTTGAAAAACAAACCTGAAACAGTGGTATACGTATAACGGAAAAGATCCTATTATTTATATAAATTTGAACTTATAGGTGTTATGGCTTCTGAGGGCCTCAAAACTAAAAGTTATCATGGTCTCGGGCTTAGGGATTACGATGAGACCTACAGTAATAGCTCTTTCCCTAAAAGAGAAATTCGCCAAAACCCTTTATTTAACTTACCATAAATCAATTACTATTGAAATTATCTTCATCAGAAGGTACTCAATAAATGCAGAATTTTGTCCTCTTCAATTCTTGTATTTAAACTTTTTATGTAGAATAAACGGTTTTTTACTTATTTGCAAATGAATAAAAAATAGCCCAAAACTCTGATATTTTTGTGGTCCCAGGTCGAAAGCACACTAGGAAAAATGGGACAAACTTCAAATTCATAAACTTGGATTTAAAACGGAAAGATTAAGACGATTTCCAGCTTTCCAGGAATTTTGTCCAGGCTCAATCTTATTTTTACTGGCCTACAATACCACATGCATTCTTTAAATGTTTGATATGTTTGTTTATGTTACAGGACAAACCCGATTTTCAGGACAAACTAGTTTGGACTAGAACGAACTAGTTTGTCCTGACCGCCTTAGGATAAACTAGTCTGGCCTAACAGCATTAGGATAAACTAGTTTAGCCTGGTTGATCCGTTAGGGAAAAGTAGTTTAGCCAGGTAGCCTACGATTAAACTAGTTTTGCCGGGTTCAAGGTTAGGCCAAACCACTACTGCTACACTGCTTCAGCCAGTAGGATTCAGGTTAGGTTAGGTTAGGTCAGGTTAGGTTAGGTTAGGTTAGGTCAGGTTAGGATAGGTTAGGTTAGGTTAGTTTAGGTTAGGTTAGATTAGGTAAGGTTAGCCTAGTTTAGGTTATGTAATGTATCTCTCATTCTAATCTTTCAACCCATGGGCGCCCGCAGGGGGGGGGCCAGGGGGGGCAACTGCCCCCCCTGAGAAAAGGAAAATATATTTAAAAATACATGAGGCTTTTAAGTTTGTTCAAGTTGACCAAACAAAGTTAATCTCCGTAATTTTAATCAGGGATGGTTGGGTCCTAAAATTTCGGGAAAATTGAATTCCCGATTTTTGGGCGGGATTTTTACTCACTTCGGGAAAATTTCGGGACGTGATCGTTTTAGCGATCGCAACTAAACAGCGAGTGTAGCTTCGCAAAACTCGCCACCGGCCGCGGAAAACGAACTCGTGCATTTGCCGTTTGCCGATCGCAAATAAACAGCAGATCCAGGTTAGTGCGATCATCCGCCAAAACTGTCGTGCGTATTAGCCGATCGCTAATAAACAGCAAGTGCAGCTTTGCAAACCTTGTGATCGGCCGCTAAACCCATCGCGCGTATTTCCCGATCGCGGATAAACGGCCGATATAGCTTTACGAAACTAGCGATCGGCCATTGAAAGCGGTCGCGCGTATTTGCCGATCGCGAACAAACGAAGAATCTAGCTTTGCGAAATTCGCTAACAGCCGCGTATTTCCCGCTTACGGATAAACGGCCGATGTTGCTTTTCAAAACTCGTGATCGGCGGTATTTGCCGGATCGCTGATAAACGACAAAAATGTACCATTGCGAACTCGTTATCGTGTGTGAAAACCAATCTTATGGATTCACTAAAAGCGGTTAATTGACGGAAATTCCTTGCTAGAAAGCGTGAGAGTGATGATTGTTCATATTATTGGCCACATTATGGTCGGAAATTTTGCAATGGCACTGGTTTTGCCTATTTATTCAATTTCCTAAACTAATTCAGGATGCAATTGAATCCCAGCTAAAAGAATGATTAGTTTTCATAAATAAGTAAAAAAAATTACAAAAGTAAAGAACTTGAGACTTTTAAATTAAATTTACAAACAAACTAAAAATCGGTATCATAATTGAAGAAACAAATGAGTATGTTTGGAATGTTTTTGGAAGATAACTCTGGTTTTTAGACAGCCAAAAATATGATTTCAAGTACTTTTATCTTACTTTTTCTCCAGAAGAGGGCTGCGGGCCCAATAAGGCATACCGGTATATTTTCTACACCCTAATAAAACCCCAGGAAAGAATAATTGTTTGCCCCCGCTGGGAAAAATATCCTGCGGGCGCCCTTGTTTCAACCTAACCTAACCTAACCTGACTATCACCGGCTGCAGCAGTGGTGCACTAGTCAAGAGTCTGGCCTGACTACGAACCCGGAAAAACTAGTTATCCGTACGCTACCCGGCCAAACTAGTCTGGCCTAACGAATCAACCTGGCTAAACTAGTTTATCCTGACGGTGTTAGGCCAAACTAGTTTAGCCTGAAATTAATCAGGCCAAACTAGTTTATCCTAATGCGGTCAGGACAAACTAGTTCATCCTAGTCCAAACTAGTTTGGCCTAAAATCGGGTTTGACCGGTAACATTTGTATTAAAGGTTAGGTCATGTATGAAGAATTTATGATATTTAGTGGTCTATGCAAAAAAGCGTTAATTATAAAAATTGTGTTTTTTCTGTGTACTATGATGTATTGTACGTAACATGGTTTTTTACCGTAATCGCATGATAAGTAATCGAACTAAAACGAAATGCTACTTACTGGGCTGGTAACGAAATATAATGTTTTGCTTAGCCTTTACGTATTTAGTTTATTACGCTACATAGCCCAGTAAAGTACTGATTTACCGGGCGAGTTACATACGATACTTTTTTTATCCACGCTGGAAGGAAGGTTAAAAATAGCCCTTACCCGCACCGAAATGCGGGCCGTCTACGCCGCTCGCTCAAGAGAGCAAAGCGACGAGCAGGGGTCTCCAGCCCCTGACAGACAGCATCAGTGTAGAGGCCCCGCCTCGAGGCTCGAGGCGGCTTGGATCGAACAGCTGCCTGTACGTCTCCTTGGGCATACCTGCTAAAAAAAACCCTCGCGTGCTGTCACCACATCATGGCGATCGACCCGAGCGTCTGCTCATTGCGACACCGCAATGCGTGGCCTCTGTCCCTTTCAGGACTCCGCGCTGCTGACCCTTTCGGGACTCCTCATTTGGTGTTCAACCGTTCTTCTGCTGTCCTCGGTTCTGGGGTCAGTCGAGACGCCCGTCTGTCCACTTCTGGCGTAGGACGGACATGACAAAGTCAGCCACTGCGTTCCAGCAGGTACCCAGGTAACCTGAATGTTCTTTCCAGTGCGACCAGAATGTCGCACCACCGTGCCGAGTTGAACGCGTTCTTGACGTTAAGCGTGACCAGCAGCACGATCGGACGAGCCGCGTGGCACGCCTGATCCGCTCGTGTCACCGAAGCTACGACCTCCGAGATGGCGCTGAGTGTCGAGTGGCCCGAGTGAACCCCTGTTGTCGGGCCGAGAGGTCCCCTGCCGCTCGCACAGCCTCTCCGATTCTCGGTTTCAACAACCTCTCCATCAGTTTTCCCGCCGTTTCCAACATGCACAGAGGGCGGTACGACGATGGAGCGTCCGGTGGGCCCCGTTTTTTCCTCTGAAGGACGAGGTTGGCCAATTTCCAGCGGGATGCGAACACTCCCGCTTTCAAGCAGACGTTGTACATGTCCAGAAGGAGCTGAGGGCGTCATTTCGCCACCAGCTTCAGCACCTCTGACGGTACGTTGTCCGGGCCCGGGGCCTTCTTGTTCTTCATGGAGCTGACCGCTCTCTCCAACTCTTGGCGCGTGAACAAAGGGACCTCTTCGGCGATCACCCGCAAAGGGGTGTCGTCTCTGACCCGGTGATCCGGGAATAGTCCGTCCACGATGATCCGCATCTTCTCAGCCTCCATCGGCACGTACCCGGGTCCCTGCGCGAGTTTCCTCATGACCAGCTTGTACCCCTGTCCTCAGGGGGTCGCTGTTCACGTCCTCGCACAGTGCGCTCCAGCAGCGCGCCTTGCTTTCTCTGATCGCTTTGACCAGTTCTCTTTTTGCCGCTCTGTACTGGCTCGACCTCTCCGCCGCTTCGGGCCCGTCCCCGGAACGCTGGGCTCGCCGCCTGAGTCTCAGGCAGTTTCGCCGCAGCTCGGCGATGCGGTCGCTCCACCAGTACACCGGGCGCTTTCCGGTACGTGCCGACTTGCGGGGCATCGACGCGTCGCAAGCGCGATGAATGAGGTGCGATGTGGCTTCCACCACAGCCTCCGCGTCCGCCCTGCTTGGCTGGTCGTCCGGCATCTGGGGGATGTCCCCCATGCCGTTCTGCAGAGCCTCTGTCAGCCTCCGTTCATCCAATCTCGCCAGGTTCCAGCCGAGCGGGCGCCGGCTGTTGCTGCGGTTTCCTTGTCTTCTTTCGGCCAGCTCGAAGGTGATGTATTCGTGATCACTCCCCGAGTAATCACCCATCACCCTCCAGCCGACGATTCGGGAAGCCAGACCTTCCGATGCCAGGGTCACGTCGGGGATCGATTCCCCGAATCCCGGCCTCCGGTAGGTTGGCGTGGCCCCCTTGTTCATTGTCAGCAGCCCCAGCCTGGATGCCATCTCCAACAGCAACCTTCCTCGGGTGTCTGTATGTGGCATCCCCCACTCTCTCGCTCTGGCGTTGAAGTCGCCGGCCAGGAGACACGGACCGGCGATCGCTCGGATCGCGTCCTCCATGGCCTCCAACTTCTCCGTGAATCGTGGTATGCTGTCATTCGGGGAAAAAATAACAGCTCACGAACATGACTCCGTTGCTCGTGATCCAGGCGAAATTTTCGCCGTTCCCACTTCTTTCGATGGGGACCACGCGCGGGTCGGGCACCCACAGCGCAGCCCATCTTGTGCGGTCAGGGAACCATAGTGGACCTTTAGCCTTGTGAGGCTCGCTCACGAAGACGAGTGATGTCCCCGTCTCCCGAACGATTTGGTCCACCAGGGAGCTTGCCGCGATGCTCCCGTTTAGGTTTCCCTGGATGACCCTCAGCGTCCGCGCCTGTCAGTCTTCTTTGAGACCAAAAGGTCTCTGAAGGTCCGACAAGCTCCGGAGCCTTGGACATGATCCGACGGTCGGCCGTCGGTTGCCTTCTTGCAGGCTTCGCACGAGGGTGCCTGGCTACAAGTGGACGATTTGTGCCCGACACCACCACACTTCCAGCACGCCTCGCTGCGATCCGGACCTTTGCACTCTCGTCGAGTGTGGCCGTACTCCAAACAGCGGAAGCATCGTGGGATCTCTACTCGAGTTCGCACTCGGCAGACAACCCACCCGACCTTGACCTTGCCCCTTTGCAGGAGCTTCTGGCCGCTAGAGGCGTCGAGATCGACGACCGCCAACCTCTGCTCACGGGCGTTGGGTTTGGTTTGGGTTTGGGTTTGGGTTTACGTACGATACTTTATACCATACGATACAAACAAAAATTAACCTTACCTTTAAAAATCTGAAACCTTTAAAACAACCTTTACATTTTTTGTGTTTTGTAAAACCATTATGTTTTTTAATCCTTCAAACCTAATCTGTATATATCTATCTTCTATCTATCTTCTATATATCTATATATTTAATACGCTAGGCATATTTTTGTGATAATTGTTTTGGAGCGGTGGTGCTACCGATCACCATGTCCAAGGTGTCGTTAGAAAGGTCTTAGCATGTAGTTTTGCCATCAATTAAAAAAATTTTGAAAAGTCACCGTGGTCATGGGAAAACATGGGGTCAAAGTCGCGGTTTTCCCCATAAGAATAACATGGGCTTGATTAATGTTAACATTCAGATGATTTGAATTAATCAGAAAACCCTTATGTTAGTATATCAAACCGAACGAAATTAAACCAAGTAAACAATATGACCTATATAAAGTACAAAAGTTTAAAATGATGTGGCCGAGTGGAAGGATGCAGCTGCTGAAGGTGGGCGAAAGGGCTAAGGCTGGAGGTGGGCGATCAGGTGGGCGATGGAACAGTTGCTGGGGGTATGCTGGAGGTGGCAGTCATAGAGGTGACCGAGGGGGTAATTGCTGGATGTGCACAAGTGAACGGTTGCTGAAGAGAGCCGAAGAGACAGTTTATAAAGTTGACCAGAGAAAGGGGGGGATGGTAGGTGCTGAATGTAGTTGAGGGGTCGTGGCCCAGGGGGTGGTTGCTAAAGGTGGCTGAGGGGGCAGTTTATAAATTTGGCCGGGGAAGAGGGGTGGGGGTGTGCTGATGGTATCTGAGGAGGCCGTGACCGAGTGGGTGGTTGCTGGAGGTGTGCGATGTGGCGAATGATGGAGGCGGACGAGACATGAGAGCACACGATTCCGAAACCGAATTCATGTCTTTTTTGAAAAATTTAGGAGATGGCACGCTGCCAGTGGAGCTTGATCTAAGAGAAGACATAATCGAGTTACCTAATCAAATCATTGGTGTCGGCGATCCGATTGAAGACATTTATGGTTCGATTTCGGAGATTATTGAGACAGATGAAATCGTTGATCGTGCTATTCTCTGCCCGAAAAACGAAGATTGTTCTTCGCTAAATTCAACAATTTTGGAGAAAATACCAGGCCAATATAAAACTTGGATCTTTTCCGTTATAAGTATACCACTGTTTCGGGTTTGTTTTGCAAGCTTGATTTTGGTAAGTTCGGTTAGGATAGGTTAGGTTAGGTAACATAACCTAAGCTAACCTAACCTAACCTTACGTAACCTTACCTAACCTGACCTAAGAAACTGGAAGTGGGACCGCTAGACGGGCAGACGCTGGCTTCTCGTTCTAGACAGAGATTCTTTGTTTGAAATTAATTTTTGGTGATGGTGATTTTATATTTTGATTTGGATTTTTGCGGACATTTGCCATCAGCGATTTAGTAAACCAGTGAAACTTGTTTTTTACCAATCAGTGATGGCAAATGTACGTAAAATAAAAATAAAAATAGACAGAGATAATGGTAGATAAGATAACGAAACCGCAGGTGAAATATTCTTACAAGGAATTTTCCACTTTAAAACAAATAATAACAATTATTTGACCAAGTTTATGGTGCTCGGTAAAAAGTCAAGCTTGAAGAGTAAATTTGAAATGGTGGTATACGTATAACGGAAAAGATCCTAAAACGTATTATGGTTTTGACAAGGTACTCACAGAAGACGGAAGCGACGATATCAACTACCCGACGGAATTCTTGAATAGTTTATCAATTAGCAGAATTCCGGCTAATGAACTCAAGTTGAAGGAGAACGCCGTGGTTATGTTGATTCGTAATCTTGATACAGCAAAAGGTCTAATTAACGGAACAAGGATGAGAGTCAAGAGATTGCATCGTAATTCAATTGACTGTGAAGTATTGACTGGAGCTCAAACAAATAAAAGAATTCTTATACCACGAATACATATGCGCTCATCCGATACCCTGTTACCGTTTAGTCTCCAGCGCACACAGTTCCCGATTATTGTGGCATTTGATATGACCATAAACAAATCACAGGGCCAATCTTTGGGTAAGGTTGGAGTAGTTCTCCCAGAACCGGTGTTTGGTCACGGCCAATTGTATGTCGCAGTAAGTAGAGCTCGATCATTTGATGGACTTAAAGTCTACATAAAAGATGGGGAACACCAAGGCCGACTTCGTCGAGACAACGGTGTTTACACTCGCAATATTGTTTATAGAGACATTTTATAAGGTTTATTAATAAAATAATTTTTTATCATTAGTAAATTAAGTTGATTTTTCAAAATAGCAACACTTAAGATTAACTACCTACACGCATTTGTGGACAGATTTTCTCCTTGACAGCGCACGATTTCGTGCGCCAGGTAGAGTAGGATTCACCTAAGTTGGCCAAAGCATGTACTAATCATCTCATCAAAAATTTGTATACAAGTCACATTGAAAACATTGTTGGTTACACATGGTGTCTGTTTACATTTTCTCAGAACTGTCAAATCGCCACGTTGCGTTTGTTTACAATGTTGTTATAGGTTATAGAATGTTTACAATATCGCCTATTTTTAGAATTTTTTATTTTCATTCAACCTTTCTACATAGCTGTCACAGTTTAATTTGATTTTATTTCTTGATTTACATGTTTTTTAGTTTGTTGAACTGCTTGTTCATTTTTTCCTGGGCCAATAAGGAAACACCTTTTATAAGTTTTGACCGCAATATGAAACAATCTCTCTTTTCAGCTACTGACTTGCAGGAAGTTGTACTGGCTATTCAAAAAATCACCTATTTTTCTTTGCAAATATTATTTCATAAGAAAATCTTAGACTATTTACCAGGCCGCATCCATGACACATCCTCTCTCTGTTAATAGATAATTAATTTGGAAAAGCCCCTGAGTAATATTTTAAGTTGCGCAAGTGAACTTCCAGTTGCAATATTGCACCAAAACTTTTCCTTTGCTACAAGTGCTACACTAAAACAGATGTTCATTGACAATGTTTTCAGCACAGCTGGATTTTATGCTTAAATTCGTAAAAAGCTAATAATTTGTTTACTTTTGTTTTGGCCAACTTAGGTGAATCCTACTCTACACTAGTATATTATTAATTCTGTAAGCAATTTTTTTTAATCAAAATCGTGAGGGTTTGACAGCTCGCAGGATGATGGGAGAAGGCTCAAATTAAAGGTCTCGGTCCTAGGGGGTCAGGAAAAATAGCAGATTATGTCAAAATCCACAAGAAAATGAGAAATAAAGAAAAATATTTTCCATTTAAAATGCATTGAGATTTAGAAACGTCTGCTTTGTTTACATTAAACATATGTTGATGATGTTCGATTCAAAGCCATATGCTAGATGTTGACATATTTTTTTTCAAAAGGCAGCTAAACATGCACGTTCAATGTATTATAAGAAATAAGTATTAAAACTTTAAGATTTTCCGATTATATTATTAGGGGGTTGAGTATATTCATATAATTTAAAATTATTAAGGGTTAAGTTCGTTTGTTTCGTTTACGTTATACGTTTACGAATAACGTAAACGTATAACGAATGACGGTTTTTTTACTTTTAAAATTCCCGTTTTATAGTTTAGGGTCTTTAACCTCCTCATCATTTAAAAAGCAAGGGGAATTAAATATGTCTGTTTCGTTTACATTAAACCATGTAGTAGTAGCTGATATTACGTGGAGTCGTCAACTGGAGACCATTATTTTCTTATTTCATCCTTACCTATTTGTCTATTAGGTAAAATTGTAGGCTCAATCGGAGGTTTTCATAATAAGTACCTTTTGTCTTTAACAGTCCAATATGTTCCGTTGTACATATTGCTACACACTACACGTGGCATTTCTTCACATTTTTGTGTTGAAAAGTCAAATTTCCTCGGGAAATAAATGAAGTACTGCAATCTGTGGTTAACCTGAAGAACTTCTTCAAACTTTGTCCATTTGTTTATTTAAAAACAAAGCGAACAGATTTTTTCCAAGATCGTGGAATAGCGGCACTGTTTCAACAAATTCAGCCCTTTACTATACTGAAGTAAGGCCCTTTTTAAAATTCTGATACGTACTTGCAAATGTCAAAATATCTTTAATATTACACTTAAAACGTTTAAATCCACCAAACTTTTACTGATTTGTGGGTGTGAAGGAAATATTAAATATTCAGCATTTGCATTTTATTTTAGGGGCTTTTGCCCCTATTAGCCACTAGTATATATACAGGGTGTCCCGTAACTGTCTGGACAAACGTATATAGCGTTATAGCTTAGGTCAAGACAAACACATTTCACCATAGGACCATGGGTCTCTGGTGCCTAATTTTCCGTCTGTCTGTCTGTATGTGTTTTTACAAACAAATTCATAATTCCTAAACGGTTTGAGGTACAGCGTTGAGATTTTGCACAAATGTTTATCTTATTAGGATGCATCTTTTTTTTTATTTATACCAAAATATCATCAACCGTTTCAAAATGGCGGCCATTTAAATTTTTTGATACCAAATTCCACGAAAACCGTTAATTTAAACAAAGAATTGCAAGATACATACAAGTAAGTCCATTTTATGTAGCTTTCAATGATACCTTATTTGTTTAGATTGGATAAATATTTACTGATAAATTAAATTTTTTCTTAATGCTTGACCACTTTTCCCCATATAAACAATGTTAAAATCGGGGTGTTAAAAATCAAACTTTAATGGCTCATAGCCACTTAACTATTGTGTTTAGGAAAAAATGTCAAGGGATAATAAGTTCTTAAAATTAAGCGTAGAATCCAAATATATCATAAAAAACATGGTGTTCTATGAGAAAAATCAAAGTTGTCCGCCATATTGGAAAATGGCGGCTATTTACAAAGAAATGAAATTCATATTTTAAATGGCTTAAAAAAGTAGGTGAGGTCCCCCATTTAAAGTTATCTCTAAATCCAATAGTTTCTGAGATACCAATGGTGGCACAGTTAAGTTGGACACACCTTAATTTTAACATTGTTTAAATGGAGAAAAGTGGTCAAGCATTAAGAAAAAATTTAATTTCTCAGTAAATATTTATCCAATCTCAACAAATAAGGTATCATTGAAAACTACATCAAATGGACTTATTTTTATGTATCTTGCAATTCTTTGTTTAAATTAACGGTTTTCGTGGAATTTGGCATCAAATAATTTAAATGGCCGCCATTTTGAAACGGTTGATGATATTTTTGTATAAATTTAAACAGAGATACATCCTAATAACATAAACAATTTTGCAAAATCTCAACACTGTAACTCAAACTGTTTAGGAGTTATGAATTTGTTTGTAAAAAACACATACAGACAGACAGACGGAAAACTAGGCACCAGAGACCCAAGTTCCTATGGTGAAATGTGTTTGTCTTGACCTAAGCTACAACGCTATATACGTTTGTCCAGATAGTTACGGGACACCCTGTATATATATACAGTATATATATATATATATAATTTGAATATATATAATATATATATTCTAATAATATATATATATATATATATATATATATATATATATATATATATATATAGTCCAAAATGGTTGACTGACTGACTGACTGACTCGCTCACTCACTTATCACAGTTTTTCAAACACTACTAGGCTTTGGACCATGACCATGATACTTAGGCTTTGGACATAAGTACTCCTTATAGGCTCTAGATGCGTACTGAGAAAATATTTTAAAATATTTTCTTTCAAAAGGCTAAGGAAGGGTATGCTATAAAATGGCGGCCACTTTAAAAAGGTTTCTTTGGCCATTAAACTTGGCACAAATATCATTTTGAAGCTTTAGACGCGCAATATAGAAAATATTTTATAATATCTTCTCTCAAAATGCTAAAAGATTATAGATCATAAAATTCAAAATAGCGACAACTTCAGTTTACAAAACTATGGGTGGAAGGCCTATGGGATATTTTCAAAGTATAGAAAAGGTACGAAATCCAGTCTTCTAATAATAATAAATATACAAATCTATTACGGCCACCTTCTTTATATTTTTGTAAAATACTTGAGTTGTAAGGAACGCCCGAAGTACTGTACTGCATTCCCACTAAAAATGGATTGTCCGTCTAACAAATAAGTACTCAACTAAAACGAGCCAAGGCTCAACGAGTTAAGTACTCAACTGAAATCTTGAAACTCGCTATGGACATTCCATTTTGAGTATACGAAACTTTGAAACGGGGGTTTCAAAATTAAAAGAAGGGTTTGCGTAGGGAATGGCGATTTCAATTCAATAAATATTCCTATGCAATAGATTTTCTGCTCTATCAACTAAGCGAGAGACCCGCTCTCCGATGTGAATGGGGAACGTTTCACGGAAATAGGGTTTTGGCCAATATATTCACCGTCTACTTTTTCTTCCAGTTTTCAGTCTATTTTGAATATGTGCTGAATTCAGATTTTTTTAAAGTCGAACACCTGACCATAGCGTTTTTTTATGTTTTACATCCCGGGTATCTATCATTCTCTGTGTTGTAATGGAGAGAAGCTAATTCATACCATTTGCTATTAAAACGTCCATTAAATCAATATTGTAAAAAGTGAGTCACTTTTTCTAAAAAAATATCTAAGCTGATATAAACTCAAATTAAATGAATTTATATCAAACTTACATAAAAATGTTATTTGCGTTCAACTCACCTAAACAGTTTTATCGTAATTAGATCAATCTCGTCCCTAAAACCTGGTATTTTTCTGTAAAATTTTTACTACGAGTAAACACATGATTTCATAGTAATGGATCTTAAATTGTTCCTACATTATTCCTGAACATTTTGACAACTAGTTTGTCAAACTTGCCTACAATTTGTTATGAATTCTACAAATTTGTGTTTCTAGAGGAAATTAAAAGTTGTAGTGAAAAAATAAAACTTAAACTCATCATAAATAAAAGTTGTCAAGAGAGTATATAAAACCAACATTAATTTTCATATGCCCCGAGTGAAAAATAAAATTTACAATCTATTAAAAATATATATATGTCTTTCAGGTACCACCTCCCTCATAAATTGGGACCCGGAGAGTAATTGCGACCGATATTGTTAAAAATCCCTTTAAGAGAACATACTGCGTTTAGTAAATTCCAACAAATGCAATAAATATAAAAAAATAAATACTAAATACTGCAATTAATACCCTGTAATCAATAAAGAACTGTTAATATTGGATTTCATTAAATTTAAAATTTAAAATTTGTCAATATTTTCGTATGTTTATTCTTGCCAGTAATATAATTATAAAAGTATTGGTGTTATTTTTAATTTTAAATACCCTGTACAACGAAAAGTAGTTTTGATTGGCTAAATGTGTGTTTCTGTCTCCTTTGCGACTTCGTGTAAATATTAAAATATTATTAAAATTTATGTATTTTTCAATTGGCCTTTGACAAAAGTACAAATGTAAAAGTAAAATAATTAAGAAAACATTAAAATAATAATTTTTGTACATTAAACTGCACACACCATTTTCCCGAACTTCCGTAATATCACCCGTGTCGGAAGTGGCAAGGAAATGGCCGTTATCCTCCCAATGCAGGTAGACGGTTCAATGTCCACTGGCTTGGCTTTCTTATTCCTACGATTATTCCTTTTTTAGCGAATTTCCCCTACAGGGAAGAAGCTATTACCGTAGGTCTCATGGTAAGACCTAAGCCCGAGACCGTGATAACTTTTCGTTTTGGGGCCACCAGAAGCAAAAAACACCATTCGTTCGAATTTTTATATATACAGTGTGTTCATTTTTTTAGGGCCACCATTAGGATCTCGTAAACCGTAAGAGATACAAGGAAGGTTAAATTAGCAAAATTGTGCGTAATAATGAGCTGAATAAAATGGTGAAAAACATTTAAGGTATTCCATCTAATTCGTTCGCTACGCTCGAAAAACCATTTTTGCCCTAAAACTAAAATTGCACATAACTCGCTTATTTTTCAAGTTAAAAAAAATTTTTGGGATGAAAGTTGCTTCAAATTTTGCGTAGAATTTAATAAAGTACATAAAAATTTTATAAAATTTTTCATTTTTTATATACGTTAGTCAAGTTTAAAATTTGTAATACACACATGGTTATTTTTCTCATTCATGTGATAGACCTTTTTTTCTGATTACAAAAATACCACACATGTGGCATTTTAATCATTAAATATTGTATTTATCAAACAAAATGTTAATTTTACGCCATTATTTTACATATGATGTATACTGGCTTTATCTTACAACAGTACGTTGCGGAACAGCTGATTCCTACAGAACCTCTCGTTTATTAGAAACAGCTGATTCACCGGAAACTGCAACAATACCGGATAATCAGCTGTTAAACAAATAAAGGCACTGATATTACTTTTTATGATACAAAAATTCATTATATCCACTTTCTCAATTTAATTGTAATTTTAAAATGTTAACCATGAATTAATTAATAATCCCAATACTAATTAGAGAAAAGGACGAATATTTCATTAATTGTTTATTTTTTAATCACTTAAAAAGATTGCCAATATTTACACAATATTGCTATTCAGTACTGTAGATCTTGTTTAAGTTAGTTATCGCTACTTTCCTAAACATCAATTCATTCATTTTTTTAAATCTAAAATGTTAAATGATTGAAACATTTACAAACATTGATCCTATTTACATATCCTATTTACAAAAATTGTTCGAATTGATGTCCACCTTTCCTTATACACAGCTTTGCTCTCTTTTTTAAAGAGTTGGTGGCTTTCACTAGGGACTGTCTCTTGATACTTAAAAAGGAATTCAAAATTCGGTTCCTAAGGTCTTCGACAGTGTCTGGTGGGGAGGGATTGTACACAAGGTTCTTTACATGTCCCCAAATGAAAAAATCAAGGGGGGTAAGGTCTGGTGACCTTGCGGCCACCTTACAGGCCCATTTGTCCCCATCCAACGGTCACCGTACAAATTGTTTAAAAAGTTCCTCACAACATTCTTGTTGTGGGGGGGCGCACCGTCTTGCTGGAAAAACAAATTGATTCTTATACCTAAGGGAAGATCGTCCATCAAATCAGCAATTTCGTTTTGCAGCATCTGCAGATACTGATTGCCAGTTAAATTTCCCTCATAAAAAATAGGTCCTAAGACATGACCCCCCACAACCCCACACCACACTTTTACTGAAAATCTTCTTTGATTGTCGCGTGCATACGCAATATGAGGGTTTTCCTTGCACCAATAATGGATATGCCTTCTATTATACATTTTATTATTACAAAAAGTGCTTTCATCCGTCCATAATATTTTCCCCAAGAAGCCAGGTTCCCTTCTTGCCTGTCGCAGAATCCACCTGAAACATAAATTTGATGTAGTACCTAGTTAGATTAAACATTCTAATTTCGTCCACCAAAATAAAAATCGACCACAACTACAATTTTCATTCATCTACTTTTGCCAAATTGTTCATTTTATAGTCTATAATAACAATTAGGATTAAACCGTTCGAATCTAAATTTTGTTGTTTTTATAGTCTTTCACAACAGTAAGTTAGTACATTTTCTGTATCTACTCTGAACTATTTCATTTCAGGAACTTTAAGAAGTACGGCCCAAAAATCATGATTGTTTCTACTATAAAAACTTAGATGTTAAATTAACTGATTGAGTATAAATTATTTTTTATAATATGCTTTAACGATAAATACCCCCGTTGCAGCAGACCTGCATACTCAGCGAATTTCAAAGGCAAAAGAACATGTTTCAATCCAAGAAAGTGAGATTTAACATGTTTTTGTAAGCTCCATAAGAATAACATGGAGAATGAGTGTGCAGGTTTGCTGCAACAGGTCCATTAAAACTGGGTGTTTTCAATTCAATGTTTCGTAGATCTGAACTAGGAGAAACCATATAGCAACTTTTATCAAGATTTGTCAAAAAATAAAGAATATATAGAATTTTTTATTTCCCATAAGGATAACATGGGGAATGAGTATGCAGGTTTGCTGCCACAAAAATGGAAATTTCGGGGGTTTTAGACTAAAATACATTAGATCTTATTTAGATGAAGCCACAAACCAAGTTTTATTAAGATATTTTGAGAAATAAGCGAGATATAGAATTTTACTTATTTCCCATAAGGTTAACATTGGGACAACGTACTGTGTTTACCACTTACAATATCTCGGTAACCAATGGACATAGAGAAATGATTCAAGATACTAAATTGTTTGTTTTTTCGAGCTGAATTCAATGGTGCTAATTAAAATTGGATTATTTTGATTTTTATATGTGAAAACCCCAAAAAACCCATTTTTGGGGGGGTTTATCCCCCTTTACCCCCCCTTCCAGTGGTCCGATCGGGCTGGTTTTCGAACTCATCCGAATAATTGCTACTTTACACGCCTATGCCAAATTTCATTCCAATCGGACCATTTTTGCGAGCGCTATCGTGCTTACAGACACACACATATATATATTATATATATATATATATATATATATATAGATATATATATATATACAAATTTGAACGAATGGTGTTTTTGATATCTGGGGGCACCAAAACGAAAAATTATGATGGTCCCGCGCTTAGGTCTTACCATGAGACCTACAGTAATAGCTTCTTCCCTATAGGGGAAATTCGCTAAAATACATCCAAAAAAGGTTAGCTGAGAGGGCATTAGGAATTTATCAAACCTTTCCATTAGACAGTTATCATTTGACATTTAATCTATGCGTAACTAAAAGAGTTGATATAATAAATTACAAATTACGT
The DNA here is from genome assembly GCA_035578135.1 of Flexamia atlantica. NCBI lineage: Eukaryota > Metazoa > Arthropoda > Insecta > Hemiptera > Cicadellidae > Flexamia > Flexamia atlantica. Next base: position 558,984 of record JAQJVK010000057.1, on the reverse strand, counting down.
ACCTACAAAACTGTATTCTTCTTGCACTATCTCCTGGGTGTAAGGTCTGTACTGGCCTTGGCACGTAGGGGTGAAGCTTATGGCCCTTCATTATGCTGTGCGCTGTACCAACAGATGTTGAACATTCCTTCGCCACTTCCCTTACAAATGTCCTGTTATGTTGTGATACATATGCCAATACAGCTACTTCCTTGTCTTCGTTATGCTTAATTGAAGAAGAATCTTTTCTTTTTTCAAAAGAGCCGTACAGTCTTAAATTGTTTTCTATTTTTTTGAAAAAAGTGCGATTAGGCTGGTTTCGTTCAGGATATCCGGTTAAGTAATCTTCAGCAGCTTTAGCAGTGTTTTTATTGGCCTTCATATAAACTGAAAACATGTCTACTTTTTCTTCATAAGAAAACTTAAAAGTAGGCATGATTAAAAAATACTGAACTAAAATACTGATTACTATGAAACTAAAACTATACAAAGATGTTAAAAGGAACTTAAATACTTATTTCTTACAATGTTTATAATGAGCACGATAAATATTAAAAATTCACGATAAATGTTACATATTATTCACGGAAAAACACATTATTAAAAACTGGTTTTGAGTGGACCATTTCATGCCGGAATACAACATTGAGTTACAATTTTATTGTAAACATCTCAGCTGATTTGCCTCCATTGTTGCTGTTTCCGGTGAATCAGCTGTTTCTAATAAACGAGAGGTTCTGTAGGAATCAGCTGTTCCGCAACGTATTGTTGTAAGATAAAGCCAGTATACATCATATGTAAAATAATGACGTAAAATTAACATTTTGTTTGATAAATACGATATTTAATGATTAAAATGCCACATGTGTGGTATTTTTGTAATCAGGAAAAAAAGGTCTATCACATGAATGAGAAAAATAACCATGTGTGTATTACAAATTTTAAACTTGACTAACGTATATAAAAAATGAAAAATTTTATAAAATTTTTATGTACTTTATTAAATTCTACGCAAAATTTGAAGCAACTTTCATCCCAAAAAATTTTTTTTTACTTGAAAAATAAGCGAGTTATGTGCAATTTTAGTTTTAGGGCAAAAATGGTTTTTCGAGCGTAGCGAACGAATTAGATGGAATACCTTAAATGTTTTTTCACCATTTTATTCAGCTCATTATTACGCACAATTTTGCTAATTTAACCTTCCTTGTATCTCTTACGGTTTACGAGATCCTAATGGTGGCCCTAAAAAAATGAACACACTATATATCTATCTATCTATCTATCTATCTATCTATCTACCTATATATATATATATATGTGTGTGTGTGTGTGTGTGTGTGTGTGTCTGTAAGCACGATAGCGGCCGTAAATATGGTCCGATCTTAATGAAATTTGGTACAGACATGTAAAGTGGTAATCAATTGGACGAGTTCGTAAACCAGCCCGATCTCGGACCATCGGAAGGGGGGGTAATGGGGGATAAACCCCCCAAAAATGGGTTTTTTGAGTTTTTTACATAGAAATATAAAATTAATCAAATTTTTGTTGGCACCATTGAATCCAGCTCAAAAAAAACAAACAATTTAGTATCTTGAATCATTGCTCTATCTCCATTGGTTACCGAGATATTGAAAGTGGTAAACACAGTACGTTGTCCCTATGTTAACCTTATGGGGAATAAGTAAAATTCTTTATCTTGCTTATTTCTCAACAAACCTTAATATACCCCCGTTGCAGCAGACCTGCATACTCAGCGAATTTCAAATGCAAGACATCATATTTCAATCCAACATAGCGATATTTGACATGTTTTTGTAAGCTCCATAAAAATAACATGGGGAATGAGTATGCAGGTTTGCAGCTACAGGTATACTAAAACTGGGTGATTTTAGTTCAATATTTAGTAGATCTGAACTAGAAGAGGCCATTTACCAAGTTTTATCAAGATATGTTGAGAAATAAGCGAGATATAGGATTTTACTTATTTCCCATAAGGTTAACATTGGGACAACGTACTGTGTTTACCATTTTCAATATCTCGGTAACCAATGGACATAGAGCAGTGATTCAAAATACTAAATTGTTTGTTTTTTCGAGCTGAATTCAATGGTGCTAACAAAAATTGGATTATTTTTATTTTTCTATGTGTAAACCCCAAAAAGCCCATTTTCGGGGGTTTTATCCCCCTTTACCCCCTCTTCCAATGGTCCGATCGGGCTGGTTTTCGAACTCATCCGAATAATTACTACTTTACACGCCTGTGCCAAATTTCATTCCAATCGGACCATTTTTGCGAGCGCTATCGTGCTTACAGACACATATATATATATATATATATATATAGTGGAATATAAGTCAGTAAGTCTACGTTTGACAAAAAGACGGCAGTAAGTCTACGTAGAGTTATGGACAACTTTTTAGTTTTTCGCTGCATATATAGTATTTAAAATCATTTTGGCAATAAGTCTACATGAATTTAAAAATCCGTCAGTAAGTCTACCTCACGGCGGTGTTGCCAACTGAGGTTTTAAACCACTATTGCTCTTGAACAACCTTCTGTAGCACTTGTGTAACTTACTTATGATGACCAGGCGTTCCGTTTTCAACGGGATGACTTTAAGTACGTGATTGAATGATTATCAAGAAATTAATTTAGGTACGTGTCCTGTTGTCCCGACGAACTCAGTCGGAACGCCTTTATGTCCCGTTTAGGCGTTATTTGTAAAAAATACCTTTTATAAAAATTTTTTTATTTAAATTACTTATAAATAACATCACCTTTTTTATTACTTTTGATTCTTCGTGGATTTCATACTTTACGTTCCAATTTAATGCTATTGAAACATTATATTTGACAAATTAAACTTGTACTTATTCCGAAGTCCATTTTTAACACTCAAACGTTTTTGCAATTTTCATAGTTCGTCAGCCAGACTATTATTGTTTGTCGGCTGGATCCGGGGCTGCGAACAGGTTGCTTATAAAGATCAGGCAATCATGCTACAAAATAGTTAGGGACCTATTAATTGTGAATAATAACAAATCCTTTTTATAGATTCCTACGTCCACGTAAAAATTACTGTAGCTCTTTACCATCTTACCATACTACCTACCAGGTGAACAGTAAGGCATTTGAACCGTTTGATGTAGAATCGTTTACATTCGAGAATACAATCTATCCGCCCGGTAAGAGAGAAAATAATATTCCCGCCTTCTGCTCATCCTTTACTTGAGACAAAGCAGGCACGTCCTCTACTCCCGCCCGCCCGTCCGTTAACCCCGCCCATGGTAGACAATGGCTACCGTAATAGTCATTTTAAGTAATATAACCGTGGCCTGCAATCTGTCATCATCGCTACCCAGAAAAATCTATCCCCAGAGTCAGCTGATTTTAATTATAAAAACAGATAGTAATGTTACTTGAACCCAAGGTTTGGTTTACTCGAGATTTAATCGTGGCGAGATCGGCAAGTCCTCGCCTGACTTATGTTCTCACGGCGATATGTTGTCTAGGATTTCTGTTATTCTTCGTTCGGTGTTTTAAATTGCATTATTTACTGCTTCAAATGTTGGGGATTAAATAAGAATGATATTGGCTGAATTGTATCACCAAAAAGATTTGCTTAACATTTTTCATTATTTACGTTATAAATCATTGTTTAAAAATATAATTTCACGATAGATATTCGAACGTTTTAATTTGACCCAACATTTTCGGCTAATAATTGGTTTTTTTAGGATAACACTTAACGGTAAAATTCCGTTATCTGCCCACAACTGAAAAAACTTTTTCCTATAGGTTGTATACGTTTTATGGCTAAGTCATCTAGTTACTGGATAGTTTTCCAGTCATAATAGAATCATTTTTAAGTAATTCGGTCTGTATTGTCGTTCTTGCCTTCCAACCAATTCTTGCCAGCCAAAATCGATTAAAATAGGTAGGCTAACTGTTAACACTTCAATAACCCCGGATTCTAAGTACATTTAATTAATAAAGGTTTTAAATTTGTAATGTGTTTTAAAACTTGAATTTTTTAGGTTAACGTTCAACAAATATTGATATTTTAAGGCTCAAAACGTAGAAACATACATCAATGTGTTGAAACATGTATCAATGTGTCTTCACTGTCAATAGTTAGTTATAAAATCCCATCTCCGAGCACCTCCTATTTACTTATGTTCCTAATTAAGTAACAAGGCTACAAGATCGCGCCACTATCATCACGATCATCACACTCATCCTTCACTCATATTCAGGGTGACGTCCTCCATGAGGTACCTGTCTTATTAAGAATGATTAAAGAATAATTCCTTTTTAAGAAAAGAAATACGGTAAATTCAGTTGATTACAGACTGTTGGTCTTAGTTTCAATATAGCAAACACTCTTCCTAATCTTCTGCTGTCTTTAAAAAAAGTTCAATGTTTTAGTAAATACAAATCATAAGGACATTTACTTGCCCTGCATTTCCATGGCATATCTCTAGAACTATTTCTAATCTTGATCATCTGTTTTGTTATAAACAAATGTGAATTGGAAAGAGTTCGCAGGTTCTAACCCAGATAGTAGCACCTTCGCTGAAATTTCAAAAGCCTCGTGTATGGAGGCTTTTCATGCGATATTTTCCAAATCCGCAAAAGGCAAATCTAGAGAGTAATAACATTAATTTGATACCAGATATGCGTTGAAAACTAATTCCTAGGGGTCGATTTGGTCTGGACAAAATCCCAGAAATTCTTTAAATAATATAGATGAGGCGATCCTTATTTCCATCCCACAACAGTCTAACACACGTAAGTGCCTGAAAACTGCTCAAGGGCTTGAGTTACAGTAAAAACGTCACTGGACCAAAATTATTCAGCGTATTTTTTTACATATTTTAAGATGGTACTGTGTTATCTGGCATCAAAATTAACTAATCTTTAGTTTTTCCGACTTTTTGCGTATAGGAGCTAAACTATACATATTTTAAGTCTAAAAAGAACCCATTCGACTGGAAAAATGCGAAAACATACAATTCGACACATAAATTGATTAATTGCTATGGGGGCGTTCCTTATTTCCATCCCACAACGGTCAGACACGTAGGTGCCTGAAAAGTGCTCAAGGAAGGAGAGTTACGGTAAAATGTCACTGACCAAAATTATTCAGCGTATTTTTTTACATATTTTAAGATGTTACTGTGTTATCTGGCATCAAAATTAACTAATCTTTAGTTTTTTCGACCTTTTGCGTATAGGAGCTAAACTATACATATTTTAAGTCTAAAATGAACCCATTCGACTGGAAAAAATGCGAAAACATACATTTCGACACATAAATTGATTAATTGCTATGGGGGCGTTCCTTATTTCCATCCCACGACGGTCTTGAACACGTAAGTGCCTGAAAAGTGCTCAAGGGTGAGAGTTACGGCAAAATATCACTGAACCAAAATTATTCAGCGTATTTTTTTACATATTTTGAGATGGTACTGTGTTATTAGGCACTGAAATTAACTATAAATAAGAATATCTTTTGTTTTTCCGACTTTTTGCGTATAGGAGCTAAACTATACATATTTTAAGTCTAAAAATAAGCCCATTCGACTGGAAAAATGCGAAAACATACAATTCGACCCATAAATTGATTAATTGCTATGGGGGCGTTCCTTATTTCCATCCCACAACGGTCAGACACGTAGGTGCCTGATAAGTGCTCAAGGAAGAGAGTGACGGTAAAATGTTACTGGACCAAAATTATTCAGCGTATTTTTTTACATATTTTGATATGGTACTGTGTTATTAGGCACTGAAATTAACTATAAATAAGAATATCTTTTGTTTTTCCGACTTTTTGCGTATAGGAGCTAAACTATACATATTTTAAGTCTAAAAATAAGCCCATTCGACTGGAAAAATGCGAAAACATACAATTCGACCCATAAATTGATTAATTGCTATGGGGGCGTTCCTTATTTCCATCCCACAACGGTCAGACACGTAGGTGCCTGATAAGTGCTCAAGGAAGAGAGTGACGGTAAAATGTTACTGGACCAAAATTATTCAGCGTATTTTTTTACATATTTTGATATGGTACTGTGTTATCAGGCACTGAAATTAACTATAAATAAGAATATCTTTTGTTTTTCCGACTTTTTGCGTATAGGAGCTAAACTATACATATTTTAAGTCTAAAAATAAGCCCATTCGACTGGAAATATGCGAAAACATACATTTCGACACATAAATTGATTAATTGCTATGGGGGCGTTCCTTATTTCCATCCCACAACGGTCTTGAACACGTAGATGCCTGAAAAGTGATCAAGGAAGAGAGTTACGGTAAAATGTCACTGAACCAAAATTATTCAGCGTATTTTTTTACATATTTTGAGATGGTACTGTGTTATCAGGCACTGAAATTAACCAAAAATAAGAATATCTTTTGTTTTTTTCCGATTTTTTGCGTGTAGGGGCTAAACTATACATATTTTAAGTCTAAAAATGAGCCCATTCGACTGGAAAAATGCGAAAACATACAATTCGACCCATAAATTGATTAATTGCTATGGGGGCGTTCCTTATTTCCATCCCACAACGGTCAGACACGTAGGTGCCTGAAAAGTGCTCAAGGAAGAGAGTTACGGTAAAATGTCACTGGACCAAAATTATTCAGCGTATTTTTTTACATATTTTAAGATGGTACTGTGTTATCTGGCATCAAAATTAACTAATCTTTAGTTTTTCCGACTTTTTGCGTGTAGGGGCTAAACTATACATATTTTAAGTCTAAAAATGAGCCCATTCGACTGGAAAAATGCGAAAACATACATTTCGACACATAAATTGATTAATTGCTATGGGGGCGTTCCTTATTTCCATCCCACAACGGTCTTGAACACGTAGATGCCTGAAAAGTGATTAAGGAAGAGAGTTACGGTAAAATGTCACTGGACCAAAATTATTCAGTGTATTTTTTTACATATTTTAAGATGGTACTGTGTTATCTGGCATCAAAATTAACTAATCTTTAGTTTTTCCGACTTTTTGCGTGTAGGGGCTAAACTATACATATTTTAAGTCTAAAAATGAGCCCATTCGACTGGCAAAATGCGAAAACATACATTTCGACACATAAATTGATCAATTGCTATGGGGGCGTTCCTTATTTCCATCCCACAACGGTCTTGAACACGTAGATGCCTGAAAAGTGATCAAGGAAGAGAGTTACGGTAAAATGTCACTGGACCAAAATTATTCAGTGTATTTTTTTACATATTTTAAGATGGTACTGTGTTATCTGGCATCAAAATTAACTAATCTTTAGTTTTTCCGACTTTTTGCGTGTAGGGGCTAAACTATACATATTTTAAGTCTAAAAATGAGCCCATTCGACTGGAAAAATGCGAAAACATACATTTCGACACATAAATTGATTAATTGCTATGGGGGCGTTCCTTATTTCCATCCCACAACGGTCTTGAACACGTAGGTGCCTGAAAAGTGCTCAAGGAAGAGAGTGACGGTAAAATGTCACTGGACCAAAATTATTCAGCGTATTTTTTTACATATTTTGATATGGTACTGTGTTATCAGGCACTGAAATTAACTATAAATAAGAATATCTTTTGTTTTTTCCGACTTTTTGCGTATAGGAGCTAAACTATACATATTTTAAGTCTAAAAATAAGCCCATTCGACTGGAAATATGCGAAAACATACATTTCGACACATAAATTGATTAATTGCTATGGGGGCGTTCCTTATTTCCATCCCACAACGGTCTTGAACACGTAGATGCCTGAAAAGTGATCAAGGAAGAGAGTTACGGTAAAATGTCACTGAACCAAAATTATTCAGCGTATTTTTTTACATATTTTGAGATGGTACTGTGTTATCAGGCACTGAAATTAACCAAAAATAAGAATATCTTTTGTTTTTCCGATTTTTTGCGTGTAGGGGCTAAACTATACATATTTTAAGTCTAAAAATGAGCCCATTCGACTGGAAAAATGCGAAAACATACAATTCGACCCATAAATTGATTAATTGCTATGGGGGCGTTCCTTATTTCCATCCCACAACGGTCAGACACGTAGGTGCCTGAAAAGTGCTCAAGGAAGAGAGTTACGGTAAAATGTCACTGGACCAAAATTATTCAGCGTATTTTTTTTACATATTTTAAGATGGTACTGTGTTATCTGGCATCAAAATTAACTAATCTTTAGTTTTTCCGACTTTTTGCGTGTAGGGGCTAAACTATACATATTTTAAGTCTAAAAATGAGCCCATTCGACTGGAAAAATGCGAAAACATACATTTCGACACATAAATTGATTAATTGCTATGGGGGCGTTCCTTATTTCCATCCCACAACGGTCTTGAACACGTAGGTGCCTGAAAAGTGCTCAAGGAAGAGAGTGACGGTAAAATGTCACTGGACCAAAATTATTCAGCGTATTTTTTTACATATTTTGAGATGGGCGAGAGTTACGGTAATGTGTTGATGACTATTCAACATTACTAGATAACACATAGCTCGAAATCGAGCAATATTGATAGTTATCACAAAATCAGGAATTATAGGGAACGGCTGTCTTTTTAGGTTGTCTTTGTGGCTACAACGCGTAAATGACGCATTATCTCTACCAGTCTTTTAATTCTTGAAATGCAACCCAGCGCGATGAAAACATTGTAAGCTTATTGGTTTGAGGTTGGAAGGAGCATGAAATGTTACATCGAGAGGGTGATTCTAGGCGGTTGCGATCGTGTTCCCTCCGATCGGTCAATGTTCGCCCTCTTCTAATTGGCATTACCGCACCATATAAAAAAAATAAGTTGGCTTAAGTTAATAAAACTTCAAAAAACACTATGCTGAAATGTATTGGGATATTGTAAACTAAGTTGTAAAACTGGGAACTGCAACGTTTAAGCCCTTTAAAAACACTTCATAACATAACCTAAACTACATAATAAATCTTTTTGTTGAAAGCCAAAGCAGCTGGAAAAACAAAAAAAACTTTTCATTTCAAAAAAATAATTGTAAGTGCTGCAATCTGTGGTTTACCTGTAGAACTATTTCAGAGCTTGACCATATGTTCAGTTTGTAAACAAAGTGAACTGAGCTTGCTCAAATGCCGATGAATAGCGCCTCTGTTTCTAAACTTCAGCCCTTTACTGTACTTTAGTAACGCCTCTTTTTTAAATTCTGAGACTTGTTGACAAACAGTGCCGGACTGGCCAGGTCGGCAGGTCGGCAAATGCCGAGGGCCCATGGCCCTAAGGGGCCCACGGGCCTCAAAAATACAAAATTATTTAAATACCGTTTTTCAATCTTAAAACCAAAACCAAAATATTTTTATTTGAAAATAAGATTTTTGATTTTATTTATCAATAAGATAGCTGATAAATTTGACTAATGAACATTATAAGATTACTGCACAGCACACATTTGTCTATGTTTAGCATAGGCAACACATTTTGTCTTTGTTTATTCGTTATCACCACCTGAGCTGTCTGCTTAGACGCCACTGCCACCAGAATCAGCTGTGAGGCGTTGTCGTCGCGATCGCGAACAGTGGGCGCGTGGTTGTCGTCTGCATGGTGATTATTAGAGGTTTACTATTGCTGATGCTCTCTTTACTTCACGATCAAGAGTTTATAGGTTAATATTTCTTAGTGCTTAGTGAAGTAGTGACAATACAATAGTGAAATTAATAGTGTCCTGTGTGTGATTGCTTACAATGAATAAACAGTCTAGGCCAAGTGATGATCAATTGCTTACTAATGATGACGAGAAACCTCCATGTAAGACCAAAGAGAAGTTACGGATAAACATTTGCCCAATGTTTATCGTGTGCCTTTGCTATATTGTACAATCTGTCATCTCAATCAGGCCTGTTTAACAATTTGTACTCTGTTTACAAATACCTGCTTACAATACCATGCACTCAGCTTTCATGCGAAAGGGTTTTTTCAAAACTTAAAAATGTAAAAAATAAGTTAAGAAATTCTTCGGACCAAGAACTTCTAAGTAATTTAATTCTGATGAACTGCTAGAAGGACTTGTTTAAGAACGTAAATAGAGAGGCTATAATCAACGAAATAGCTTGCTCAAGTGAAGAGCTTAAGCAAATGTTAATAGTGTGATTTAGTTAGTTATGACCATAGTTTGAGACTCTATGTTGCCGTTAGATAGCCTACATTCAACAATCAACATATCGATAATGTAATCATATTGTTATGTTATGCACTTAAAAATAATCGTAAACAGTTTTTTTTAAATATTCATGTTTTTGAAGAAACTAAGAAGTGTACAATATACATAATAATTATGGTCTTTAAGATATTATCTTATATGCATGTGTTTCTAAGAAATTGACACACATTAAATTTTGTCTATTAATATATTAACATAGACTTATTGTTTTTTAATACCCTTTAATAAATCTATTTCTATGAAATTATACAGGCATTACCATATTTATAACCTAATTTCCTAGTGTCAACGGGTACTTATTTTATTTATTTCATTGACCTTGTGTTAATATTAATAAATGTATGCTAAATGTATAGAGAATAATGAGTTTCAAAAAAGTTTTTTATATTACGTTGGGTGTAAAACGTTCGCAAGTGGGGGGCCCACAAGAAATTTTTGCCGAGGGCCCACAGAGCAGCCAGTCCGGCACTGTTGACAAATGTTCATAAAAATCCCTTTAATTTGACACCTCATACGTTGAAATCCGCCCAGCCGTTATTGCGGTTGGACTGTGAAAAGAAAACCGCTTGCGTATTAATATACAGAAGATTACAATAAAAACTTTGATTTAGAAAGATGTTTAATTATTTCGAAAAGTACACCAAAAAAATTAACCTTTATTCCGTTTCCTTGCGTAGAATGATGAAATTCTTGGTTATTGCATTTCACAATAGGCACACTTCCTCATTGAAAGACGTTAAGAAACCATAAATAACCAACATGATGCTAAAGCCAATTAAATTACGTTGTTCTTTGAGTCACAACATGACGCAGGCTGCTAATGATAATTTAAAATAAGAAATCCTGTCTAGTCGCCTGGCAGCTCCTCCATTTTTTGAATTAGAACTCCGCATACCACAGTGTAAGACAAAATGCATTAACAGTATTGAAGGGAATGAAAACTGTATTTTGTCTTTTATTACCGTTTTATTCTCTCTTACAATTCGACCTGTGGCTTATTTACGTTGTTTTAATAAAATTCACAGGTCAATTTTGACGTTTACAGACGTAAAAATGTATTCTGACCGTAAGGAAGAGAATCTACTCTATTGAAACTAAGGCCAGTCCGTTATCATTTTAATTCCCAGTATTTCCTATCATAAAAAAGACAAATTAAAGAGTTTAAAGAGTTACAACCGTGAAATGAGGAGGGATCTCTTCCAGCGCGGAGGGTAAAAAAAGAGGTTTTAGCTGTCATATTAGGGATGTCACGCACCACATAAAATTATTAAACGGCTACTAAATTAAAACTTAAAGTGATTAAATTAAATTAATTTAGTCGTTAAAACATAATTTACTCACACTTAATTATAATGCCTATAAACCGTAATTTTCAACCTCCCCCTTTTGAAATAAATTACAAGCTAATGTTTATTAATCGCGAACAAAGGACTAATTCCTGTAAAAGTTAATACGTCCTTATGAAAAAAAATAAGCCACCAAGATTCTCTTTAAGAGTCCTCATGATTATTGCAAGGGGCTTTATAAAATGTTCATCTGAAATTTATTTGACAAACAAAATAAGCGAAAAGGGAAAAATGGACCAATCGTGAGGTTTTTGAAGATTTTTTTATATCAGGGAAATTTTTAAATAATCAAAAGAGACCCTAGTGATTGGCAAACGAAAATTACATTTTATGGGGGTTTGAGTTTAGGGAGGGGAATGTAATTAAAAAAGTTCATTAATTTTTGTATCCGAAAAACATTTTGACCAGGTAATAATTTTAACCGCCATCTTGAAGCCGCAATATAAGATAATTTTACATTTAGAGGTAGTTTTGTGACATCAGTTATAACTTTATTTTAACGCTGTTTATAATGGCGCAATCCGTTAAAAAAAAGATTTCGTTTTAGAGATATACAAACATAAAAACTCAGCTCCAAATTTCTCATAGTCTTTGAAAATAAAATATTGTAATATTTTTGTATATATCCCTCGTTTGAATTGCTGCATGCAGTTTGTTTCCATCCTAACCACACATTCTAAACATCCCAAACACACAGTAATTTAACAGCTTAAATTAAAACTATCGATATAATAAATCTGACGAGTAAAATATAGTTTTTTAGCTCCATCCTACAAAAATTATTTTTTTACAAAACTTATTTCATTTAAAAAGATTAACATCACAGATCATAAATATATTAACATTTTTGTTCCCGTCTTAAATACTTGCTATATTTTTTAGTTCGTTTCAGCAATTGATCATTTTGATTCAAATATTTAAAAATGATTTTCTCTTTCTAAGATTATAAAAAAATTTGATTAAAAAATTCAAATTTAACCATAAACCTGTGTATAAATTTCTAAACATGATCCAAAGTTGGTTTCTTGTTACACACCTAATAATTAATTTATTTTCATTAGAGGTATTAATAATTTGAATCAGATTTCGGATAGACACGTCACTCCCAAAAAATATTTCCACTATCAATTCAAATGAATAACCCCCCGTTGCCAAACCTCAAGTCCTGCCTCGGATTTGTAACCCCCGGATTTTTAGCCTCGGGATTTGTACCCCGCGAATTTGTATACCCCCGTGGTCAAATTCTTAAGTCCGACCCCGGAATTGTACCCCCCCCCCCCCCGATCTGTAACCCCCATGGCCATGTCCAACGGAATACGAGTCCATAAACGTGAAACATATATAATGAAATTTAGATATTCAAAACAATATTTTATCAAATACGTTCATCAGGTACTATTGACAGATTTTCTAGCCTAATTAAAGGCTAATAATTATACACTAATAACGAACGAACATACAAAAAACGAATAACACTAATATTATGTATAATAATTTAACGAACAGCCGTTGATTTACGAGAACTATTTAAAAAAGTCAACAACAACAATGAATATTGTATATTTCCCGTTATATTTCCATGGTCGGTCAAAATGGATTTGAGCACAGGGGAGGGTTGAGGATTTGGCCACGGGGGGTACAAATCCAGGGGGTACGATTCCGGAGTCGGACTTAAGAATTTGATCACGGGGGTACAAATCCGGGTTAGGACTTAAGGAGCCAGGTTTAATTGGATTCATATCAGTTATGCAACTGTTCTGCCAACCGTGAAATGTCAGATGATTAAAATACATAATAATTTATCCGTCCTAAAAGTTCGCGGCCGAAATTATACCCCCCCTCTCCTGTGACGTAAAAATGTCGTAGCGTTTTTTCTGGGGGGTACAAATCCGGGGGGTACAAATCCGGCGACCCAGTTGCCGGCAGAAAGAATGTTCTTGATTACGTGTCATCATACCACGGGCGTATACCAAAGTACGGCAAAACACCTGGCTTCCACGCCAGCAATTTAAGTGTGTTTTTGAATTGCTGGATTTTTATTGCAGTACCTTCATAGGTCCTATTTACATTTTAATTGTAGTCGTATTACCATGAGTTCATAGAAAATCATTTGGAAGACTAACATTTTCTTTCAGGGAACCTCCAAATAATATATGATTTACTTCTTTACCGAAATCATGACACCACAAAAACAAAATATACGTAAAAAATGTATGTATGTGCAAAATTTATTGATAAATGCATCATTAAGTTAATAATAATAACTAGCAGCCTACGTCACTTCGTGATTTATAATAACGTCTTGGTAAAATAGGCTTTAGTTTCATGTCGATTATGTATGGAGTTTTGCAGCGTAAAATGCCTTCCAATGATGAACTGTGTGACTTTCTGATTTTTTTAGTTACCTACTAATTTTTTTATGTCATAGCACTGGAATAAAACTGGCAGTAATTAAACTTCTCATCGGGGAAAACTTTTAAAAATAACTTATTACTTTATACTCGAAACTTCAATTTGGGTAAGAAATTCCTCATGGAATTTGAGAAGTTCATTTATTTCGTCGGCTTTAAAAGTGTCCACGTAGTTCTACATTTTGATATTTCGACAAAGCGTCAGCATTCATTCCACATTAAATGGGGGTTAATTAGTTTATATGGATTTTCATTGCTTGGCGCATCTTCATGTCTCTGTTTTAGAGTTAATTATACACAACGTCAACGCGTAAGTTTCTTGCATTCATCTTTGTAAGGTTTTAACAACTATCGGTAAGAAGATGGAAAGTTAACTGATTTACTGATGAACTATACTCTAAATAACATTTATTAAATAGCCATTCGCCGTTAAAACAAATTATTCAACACACATAACGGCCAAAGAATTAAATTTTCAAACAGACCCGCTTTTTGTTTCGCATCTTAAATTAAATACATATTTTTCATATATTTACCTAAGCAAATAACATAACTTTCTACGAAAAGCCTTCATTAATTTAGGCATATTGTTATTGGTACATTTCAAAATCGAGTAAAATAAGTAGGTTAACCGTTAAGACTTCAATATCCTCCCATTCCAAGTATATTTATTACAAAATACAGGTTTTAAATTTATAATGTGTTTTAAAACTTGAATTTTTAGGTTAACATTAAACTAATATTGATATTTTAAAGCTCAAAACGTTGAAACATGCATCAATTTGTTGAAGCATGTATCAATGTGTCTTCACTGTCAATAGTTTGTTATAAAATCCCATCTCCAGAGCAACTCCTATTTACTTAATTTCCTTTTTAAGTTTCCTTTTTAAGAAAAGAAATACAGTAAATTAAGATGATTACAGACCGTTGGTCTCAGTTTCAATACAGCAAATACTCTTCCTTATTATCTGTTGTCTTAACAAAACTTCAGTATTTTAAGAAATCAAAATTATAATGACATTTGCTTGCCCTGCATTCTGTGGCATATCTCTGGAACTATTTCTAATCTTGATCATCTGTTTTGTTACGAACAAATGTGAATTTCAAAAAGTGCATAGGTTCTATCACAGATAGTAGCACTTTCGCTGAAATTTCAAAAGCCTCCTGTGTGAAGGCGTTTCATGGGATATTTTCCAAACCCACAAAAGGAACATCTAGAGAGTAATAGCTTTAATTTGATACCAAATATGTGTAGAAAAATTAATTTCTAGGGGTCGATTTGCTCTGTACAAAATCCCAGAAATTCTTTTAATAGTATAATATATATAAGATAGATAGAAGATAGAAGAAGATAGATGATTACTGTGTTAGTTATTTCTCAGCAACGGGATTTAATTTTAAAATACGGTTTATAGTTTATTTATTTTTTCCGTTCTATTCAGAGTTATTTATTGTGAAAAATTACGAGAGTACTTTAAAAAACCCCATATTGCTATGTTTTTTTTCTCGAATGCAATTAAAGAATATGAACTTTTGTCGTCGTCTTGAAGCCATGATATTTTCCTAATCCCCAAAAAGGTACATTCTATGTTTATTAATGTGATCTGTACATTTTAATAATTTATTTTCATTAAAAACTTAAATACACCACCTCAGTTAAAAAAATAGCTGTTGAGTACTTTCTCCATTTTTAGAAAACATAGAATCAATAATGAATGCATTCTCTACAGATGACTTGGGCTTTGGCTTTGACAAATTTTTAAAGGCTCACTTCTAAGAATTCTACGGTCAAAGAGGGCCGTCACTTCGTGCAGTTTAGTGACGTATCTGGTGGCTACTTGGAATAGGTAGCGCAGTTGAGGAATACCCGACTACGTGTCTCAGGTCAATTGGCGCAGATGCCCGCCCGCGTCATCCGCCCGCCTCTCCTGTTCAACGGCAGTGATTTTACATATTTAAAATATGTGTTCGCAGTGGGGACGCCGAGCCGAAAGGTGGCATGGGCGATATAGTCTAAAAGAGAGACGCAATATTTGTGTTGATTATTGTAATATGGACCGAGGTGACGAAAATGACGTATGTCGCCTATCTCCCAGGCGGACTATAACATGGGGGGAGGGGAGGGCAAACATGGCGAGGGGCGTTATGCCTTAAAGCGCAGATATCTTAACGAGAAAGATAGGCCAGGTACCTGGGGGTGGTAATGAACAACAAGCTCACCTACTGGGACCACATCAGAAGCGTGTTTGAGAAGGCGGCCGAAGTGACGTCCTGCCTCGGAAGACTGATTGCCAACATCGGAGGACCGAGTCAGGGGAAACGGAGGCTGTTGCTGTCGACGGCACAGGCCATCATGCTCTACAGAGCGGAGATCTGGGAAGATGCGACGAAGATGAAGAAATACCAGACTCGCATGCTGGCGGTGCAGAGACGCGGCGCGCTCAGGGTCGCATCCTCGTACCGCACGGTCTCGCAGGCGGCGGTGCTGGTCATTGCGGGAGTCATCCCAATCGACCTGCTGGCACAAGAGAAGAAGACCATCTGGGGGCGTGCTCCCGAGATGGATCGGGAAGAGGCTGCCGAGCTGGCCCGTGGCCAAACAATGGCCGCCTGGCGGCGTCGATGGGACGAAGACACGACCGGAAGGTGGACATTGCGACTCATCAGGAACCTGGAGCCGTGGGTTTGCCGCGACCACGGGGAGGTGAACTTTTACCTCACCCAGTTCCTGACAGGTCATGGCTACTTCCGTCTGTACCTCCACCGAATGGGCAAGGTCGACTCGCCCAGGTGCAAGTACTGCGGACGCGACGGAGACGACGTGCATCACACTTTCTTTGTGTGCCGTCGCTTTGACGAAGAACGGACTGACCTCGCCGACTCGGTCGGCGGTCATCTGACCCCGGACAACATCGTGGGGAAGATGCTGCAGGGTAGCGTCAGCTGGAACGCAGTGGCTGACTTTGTCATGTCCGTCCTGCGCTAGAAGAGGACAGACGGTTGTCTCGAGTGACCCCAGAACCGAGGACAGCAGAAGAACGGCTGAACACCAACTGAGGAGCCCCGAAAGGGACAGCAGCGCGGAGTCCTGAAAGGGACAGAGGCCACGCATTGCGATGTCGCAATGAGCAGACGCTCGGGTCGATCGCAATGATGTGGTGACAGCACGCGAGGGGTTTTTTAGCAGGTATGCCCAAGGAGACGTAAAGGAAACTGGACCCCTGCTCGTCGCTTTCCTCTCTTGAGCGAGCGGCGTAGAGGGCCCGCATTTCGGTGCGGGTAAGAGCTATTTTTAACCTCCCTTCCAGCGTGGATAAAAAAAACGAGAAAGATAGAACATCAATTAAAACGTTATTTTAATCACAACAATACAGCCAACAATAAGGGTGATTGAATCCGCGGTCTTATCTAGAATAATAGTACGTGTGGTTAGCGTAAATTTTCACCAATTGGACCTTCAAAATGGATGTAAAACTAGAATTATACTATTATGATCGATTTTTCTCGGTCGTTTAGTTATTTTCCTTCATTTTTATTCAGGTTTCACCTCAATAATAGTTTTTTTACTCCATAGAATACCGAAAAAACTAGGCTAACTCGGAAAATAGCCTGTGCGTATATTTTTTTGAGGCCATTATTCTGATAATAGTTGACCTATTGGAATAAAATTTCTGTGCGTATAAGTTTTCAACCTAGAGAATATTCTAAATTTAGCCATAGCCTTGTTGAGCCCTTCAAAAGGCATTTTATTGAGGAATTAAGACTTTCCCATGGAATTAAATGGAAAATTTCGTTTTTCAAATATACAATGAAAACTATTAACTTTAGAAAAAAATGTTAAATGCAAAAAAGTTTCATTTTAAAATTATCTCTAAAAAAAGGTTTATCAAGATCGGAATACTATTACCGGAGTTATAGAGCAATTTATGAATGTAATGGCTGATATGGGGGTGTTCTACACGAATTCAAGGTTGGATCTTCGGACAAAAATACTTCTACAGGTATCTTCTATACACATACCAAGTGGCTAAGCTGTATCAAAAAGTGCAAGGTTTTTACGCTAACCACATGTACTATAATAAACGAATTGTTATAAAATTATGTATATAGTTAGACTGTTTCTTTTTAAGGAAATATAATTACATTGTGAATGTCGTAAATAAGTTTGACCAAATATTTTTGTTTGTCTTTGTAACATTGGGTGCGTTCAGCCGCATTCCACCGGTGGGTAATATACTAACCTATAATAAGTGAACGGTAGTGGTGGACGTACCATCTACCGATCATTGTTGTGCATCCACCGATGTTGTGTTTACGGTGGATTCGGTAAGTAACCGGACATTGTTGATTGTCAAGATGCGGTGGATTTGCCTATTAGTGACTATGGTAATCGGTTACCCACCGGTGGAATGCGGCTGAACGCGCCCATTGACTCTGGGTATATAAAACATGCATGTCGCCTATTTCCCGGTAGTCGCCAACAGGGGTGAGGAGGCAGTAGTGGATTGGGGGGGGGCTTTAGGGGCTGCAGCCCAGAGCGGCAAATTTTTAAAGGGCGGCAGCTTTTGAGGTTATTTTTTTTAGTTTTAACAGTGGCGAATTTTTTCCTTTACACTTTTAGAAATTTAAATCACTTGAAAATTAAACTTGCTATGTTTGAAAGTTGCCTTTTAAACACTCCCTAAACACAATTCTTATGTGGAGGAGAAGGGGCTGCGAAGTCGTACGAAGTGGGGAGAATGCCTGAAAAAAAGGCATGACTTAATTAAGATGGCAAGCACACGATTCCTCGCGTATGGTCCGAAATGGCATGCCCGGTGGATACAACAATATCAGTTAAATATTTTAAAAGATACAGTACGTTTACTGAAATGTTTGCGTATTTTCTCAGATTCGCAAAACTATTGCTATCGACTTGTCTTTCTTCACACGGCAGCCCCCTTGTTGTCGCGTTCAAGACAGACTGTGGTTCTGGTTCTGTATTGACAACGCAGAATAGAACCTTCAATTACGGTTACCATGACATCTTGCAATGCGCACTAACCAAACTGCAATATCTGAGGGCAAGCAGGAAGAAATTGTTATAAAAAAACTATGACCAGAACAGTTTGGCGATTTGGTCGTTGAATGTTTTTTTTATTATTTAATACGGATCTCTTAAACGTTATTATCTTTATATTAATAGACAAGCATTTTTTCCATAAGGTTTTTGCCCTCCTTTTTTCTCAGCCTGTGTGCAACGTAGCAAAAATCTAAGAACACCGATAATCTTTCTTTAGATGTGCATAATCCCATTAAAACTTTAAACAGTCTTTTAGATTAACAGAAAATTTAACTCTAAATTTCAAAAAAATTAACATTAGCCTTATGAGTTGCCATGGAGGAGATAGAAAAACAAAACAGAACTTTACATTTGTCATCTGTTGCAGCTGTTGACACATGTTATTTTTCGTTGAGCAAAAATTAGATGTAGAAACATTATGTGAGAGCGAAAATTGGGTAGAAATGTACGATGTTTTCATTAGAGATATAAAGCCAAAACAATAACAAATTTTTATCAAGCAATAAATAAATGTAAGGAATTCATTGATGACACGAGTTAGTATTCGTCCAGTAAAATATCTAGGAAGAACAAATTTTTATCTTCAAACAGTTTCAAGCCACAACTTTTATTGGGGCATGGAGTGAAAGTGTAGTACCTATTTAATGAAATTAGGACTAAGTATTTAGTGAATATTGAAGATATTATATTCAAATGTGTTTCATTTGAGATGTAGGGAGAAAATAAAGTTTGGTCGCTTAAATAAGATTAAGAGATAAAGATTACTCTACCATCCAGTGTACTAACTGACGTGCAACTGGAATACAAACGGACATTACATTCAAATTGTGTTTTTCATTGGAGGAGAACGGGTAAAATGTATATAATATTTTAATGATAATGATAGGAAGAGAGGGAGGGAGGGAGGGAAAAAGGTCTGAAGGGTAGGGAAGACGGGAAAAAGTTCCGAAGGGTATGAAATGAGGGAGGGGAGATGTTAAGAAGAAAATGAAAGGGAAATAGAGGGAAAAGTGGAAAGAAGGTGGGAAGGAAGGGAAATAGAGAGTGAGGTAAGGAATGGATTGAGGAGGGAGGGAGGGAACTATGGTGAGGGGTGTATGGGATAAACTTATTTGATGACTGAATTTTTACTGTTCTCTGAATCAGTAATCAGCTCAGTCTTACAAAAATAAATGTGGAATCTTAATAAAACACTAATTACTAAATATGCGCCAGAGGTGAGGTAAAATAATTAGTCAAAGATTGAATCTTTCTCTTTTGGTCTTGGTTCCCATTTAATTCTGTTAGTTTATGTGTTTACATGGAAAATGTGTACTATATGAAATGTATTTAGACACGCATTGGTGTATGTAAAGATCGTTTTCAAAATTAGGTATCACTATTTCTCAATTTGAAAATTGGTCGAATTTTCGACCACTGGCGATCTCTAGTACATATTTAATCGGTATACATTTTAAGTTAGCTTATTTTCTTTACAGAGCGAACCCAGATTCGTGATATTAAACATTCTTTCCTACTTCAAATTCGTCGGTCAATCGAAATGATTCGGCCACCTACCGTATCCTTATTTTCGCTTGTTGTCAAGCCAGCCGTGCTCCCGTGCATGGCCTGTGCAGGGCTAACGTCAAGACAACGTACAATTTTAGATAAATCAATTCAGGGTCACCGATGCCTACAAATATACATATAGCTGGTCAAAACTAATCGTTTCCGCTTGTTGTAATTAACTGTGATCAGTGGATAACCTTTGTTTATTTGTTATTTTCTAGAATTCTTATATGAGGAAGCAGGAATGAATAGTTTGTTTGGATTATTTCATTTCATTCAATATTAGCTGTGCCTGGATGCCTGGATTATTACATTACTAGCAGTCGCCCGTGGCTATGCTCACGATAAAAACTATGACTCTCGCTCCTAAAATGAAGACAGTGATCATATTCATGATATGATGATTTTAGTCATCATAGTGAACAATATTGATCATTCGACCTCGTTCCTAATGATCATTATTGTTTGCCTCATTATTGTAATTAAATACATAACCAATGTTCTATCATTTAAAATTTTAGGGATATCTGCGTTTTGACGCATAGCGCCCCCCGCCATGTGTGCCCCCTCCCCCCCCCGATATCGACAATTGATAAATAGGTGACATACGTCATTTTCATCACTTCTGTCAATATTACTACAATCGACAAAAATATTGCGTCACCCTTTCATGCATGCTTATTGCTCAACCCCTCTCAGCTCCTGAACTAACGGGGAATAAGCGACGCGCGCTAATTCGATAAAAAATTGCCGCCCAACTTAGAAACCCATGATGTTCGCCGATGGCGTTTTGAAAGAAAATTAAATTTTCTAACAAATTGTGTAATTCATTCTTATAAATACAAAATTTTATTATTTATTACAGAAGGTCAAAGTTAGAATAGCTATATAGGTCGATGATCACTTAAATAACATGCATAGTGGACAAAATATTAAGTTTTTATCAAAATAAACGTTTTATCTTTGTTTCGTAAAAGATACTCAAATTATCAATACTACGTTTTACCATATTCAGTAAGAATATTTGTAACAATAATCATATTTATATTTTTTCAATTTTTCGTAAACGAATTCACTAAAATCTAGTTGTTGGCTAAAATAAAATACAAATTGGATGTCAAAATAAATGCATGATTCACATTCATCATTGTATTTTTGAACTTTTAATCACATGTATGCTACGTTTAATAAATTCACAAGTTAAGGAACTAAACGTAGGAAAACTACGCTCACATTAATTACCCTTATGGCTGTCGGAATAGAATTAAAATAATAAAAGATAAGACATTTGTGTCCCTTTAAATTCTCGACCGTTTAATACCTCGTAAGCCATATTTGAGTTGATAATATCAAGAGAAAAAATGAAAAATTCCAATTACCAATGAAAACTCCTGCTTCGTGCTTCCTTTAACAGCCTAGTAATTGTGTTTAACGGATTTTTTTGTAATGAAACCGATTTAAGTGTCTTTAACTAAAATTAATTAAAAAAAACACTCAGATTTATATAGTCAGTTTAATAATTGAGGTATGTGGTAATTAGTAAGCGGGCTGTTTCCCGCCATTGCCGCCGCACCGTGGCCGGTTGGGCAGCCCTGCATTGGCTTCAACGCAACCCGTGTGTCGCTCCTCGTAGCCTTGGATTTGGCGCGCTTTCCGCGGTGATAACGGTCCTGAGTGACAACACTGCTGCGCGCCATTTAGAGTAAGAGAAACGAGTACAGCGATAATACCTAAGGAGAGACTAGAACTTCAAACAATTAAAACGGGAAGCTTAATTCCGGTGGGCGTGGGCAGAGAAGGGGTACGGCCCACCCCCGCAAAACATGCCCCTCCCCCAACATGAAACATGAAACATGTTCATGCTCCCCTGAAACATGTTTGAAAAATAGAATCCTTTTGTGGGTTTTTAGACACTTTACAAAAGTAAATTCAACCGATATACCGTTGAAACTTGCATGCTCTTCTTTGCTTTACCGTTCAACCTGGTTAAGTATTTTTATTTGATATTGGAAGATTTAAACAAGTTCCAAAAAAACTCAAGACAAATTTTGCACTGATTGCCATTTTATTCTTTAAATTAATCCTATACTTTTATATAAACTATGTTTGCATTACTGTTTGCTTTATTGTAATCAAAATTTTAACTCAAAATCGGCTCCTAGGATTTCCTTTTTCTTATGCTGAAAAATAACTTATTCATAGCTCAAATACGTTTTCTATACGGGTCCCATAACCAATTAAAATATAATTACGTGAAAAAGCAAATTCGAAGTTTTAAATTTTAAAATTTCGCCTCATGGGCTGTCATGATGTTGTGATAGCAACTAAACAAATCACTAAACATAAGGAAAGTGATTCACAGCTGCTTCAAACTCCGCCAAGCCTTCCGCCAAAAGTATTTTAGTATATTACACAAAGATTGTATAGAGTATTAAAATAAGTGCATAAAGAGATAGACAATGATTTTTAATGTAGGAATGGGATGAAATGGTAAAACTGAGTATTACCCAGCAAAGCTAAATAAGAGAATCAATAAGGGTACGAGGAATACAGATATAGAGTTATGTTCAGAAATGATAGGCCCCTGACTATATGTGGAACGTATGAACTGTACGTGAAGCGAGAAATTGCGAGATCCTGACGAGAAACCCCAGATTTTGCCGACTAACTGAGAAAAATTGCAGATACTTCGATGTCAAATTGACCAAATGGGGTTTCAATTAAGTTGACTTTTTCAATTGTTGGTTTGCATTGCAGAAAACTTCAACTTAGATCAGGGCCGTAACGCATTAACTTATAGCGGGCCCTGGGGCAAGACTGGCTGGCGGGGCCCCCATATCTTAGTCAAGCATGTGCGTGCGTGCGTGAAACTTAAAATGATTTTTAATTTCCTCTACAATTTTTCACAGGCCATAAGTACTTAGTTTTTCATAATAAACTTGATTTACAAATAATAAATAAAGAATATATTGTTTGGGGACTTAACTGAGGGTAAAATACAATAAAACCATACAATATTTTAAAAATCTTTTTATTGTTTGGATTTACAAGCTGAGAAATTTTCCGGGCACAAATTGAATCATAAGAATGACACTGAAATTAAATTGAATCATTCAGGTTTAGTTCATAAATTATAACCCCAAATCATTTGGATACCTAGCCAAGACTTCTAATCCCTTATACCACAGTTTATGTGACCTTTGGTTCTAAAACATTTATTACATTATTAAGTCAACATGGCCAAATAAAACAGTTGTAGGAAAAAATCCGGTCTCAAAGCAGTTTAAACTAGTCACCTTTTCACTGATGTAAACTAAGAAATATTACGGAAATATTACGTTTTCCGGAAATATTACGGACGGTGGAGGTCGGGGTCGGGTCTGGTTTTATGCTCCCTCGGCCGCCGGCCCTTCGGAGCCCCCTTCACTTGGGGGCCCCAGGGCGGTGCCCCGGTTGCCCCTTTGGTTGTTACGGCCCTGACTTAGATGTTTAAAACTACGATTAAATCAAAATGTTCAAAGCTAATGTATTAAAGATTAATAAAAATAAAAATTAATCTTTATTTTGGTAAAAAAAACACAAAAACTGGACCAATCGCGACCCGAGAAAGTTCACTGGGACAACGGCGCACGTCTATAAAAAAACGGGACGTCTGGCCATCAAAGGCTACTAGGGGAGCCCATATTTCCCTGACCATTGAGAGTCTGCTGTAGTGAAATCAACAGTGTTCGAGCAAATGAATTAAAGATTGATTGTTTGTCTCGGATGGCGGGACCGTATAGCACCGTTCGTCGCGACGTTTACGAGCTTGGGCGGAAGGCGCGAAAATAAAGCACACTCTCTGGTCTCGGGTGAGAGCGGGTGGATGAAAGAGATATAGTTGGTTTCAAAACTTAAGGCCCACACCGCCCGTAAGCCAAATGCTAAAATTAACATTAGTCTTACGGACAGACTGGGCCTTATGATTTGAATCGGGTTATAACTGCTTACCCGTGCGATTACTTTGTATATTATGTTACTTTTATAGGATTAAAAATTATATATACCCTATTACATATTGCACTTAACTGCATATTGCTTCAGTGCCACATGTCACAGATGGTAAATTCTGTCATACTATACACTGCCAATATTATTTCAAGATGACTATTTAAAATATGGTACAAATTTATAGTTAAATTTCTTTCCAAAATACTAACAGTGGTCGAACATTATTAAAAGGCAATTAAATTAAAGGGTAATTATATCATTACAAAATCATCACAGACGGCATTGTGATTTTTATTTTATGTTGTTGGCAGGAATGCAGTTATATACGCGGGTTCGTGTAGACTTATTGCCAACGGCAATAAGTCTACGTGAACCCGTGTAGACTTATTGACAAGAATTTATCTGAAAAACCGGCCATAAGTCTACGGCAATAAGTCTACGCGAGACGTAGACTTATTGCCGGATTTTTGATGAAATGTAGACTTATTGACTCGTACTTATCACTATATATATATATATATATATATAGATATATATATATATATAGATATATATATATATATATATATATATATCAACAAATTTGAACGAATGGTGTTTTTGGTATCTGGGGGCACCAAAATGAAAAGGAAAATGAAAAAATGAGACCTACGGTAATAGCTTCTTCCCTATAGGGGAAATTCGCTAAAACTTGGTTTGTGTCTTCATCTAGATGAGGTCTAATGTATTTTAGTCTAAAACCCCCGAAATTTCCTTTTTTGTGGCAGCAAACCTGCATAATCATTCCCTAAGTTATCCTTATGGGAAATAAAAAAATCCTATATCTTCCTTATTTTTTAACATTTCTTGATAAAACTTGGTATGTGGCTTCTTCTAGTCAAGATCTATTAAATAATGAATTAAAACCAACCAGTTTTAACATACCTGTTGCAGCAAACCTGCATACTCATTCCCCATGTTATTCTTATGGAGATTACAAAAACATGTCAAATTTCGCTATGTTGCATTGAATTATGTTCTTTTGCATTTGAAATTCGCTGAGTATGCAGGTCTGCTGCAACGGGTGTATTAACTTATTGTTTTCAGATGTTATTATTGTTAAGATAACTTATAGCTTCGTATATGATCGTTATATTCACTGTTTCTAATAATTGAACACTTTAACAGGATGTTATATTTATTAAGTTTGATTAGTTTTATTATTTACTAGCAGAACCCGTGGCTTCGCTCACGATAAAAATTATCGTCTAACCTTGATATGAAGAATCTAGAGGACTGAATAGAAAATATTTATATCAAGGAATATGTCATGTAGAGATATGTTTGTTTTATGGCGGAATGTAGGATAAAATGTAGAACCACAGTAGGATGTTGGATACCACAGTAGATAGTGAAGGTTTTCTTTTCACCGTTATAACTCGAAAACGGCCGGAACGATTTTAACACCAAATGTGTCGATTTTAAGGTACTTCCTTGTAGATTTACCATTACGTCCCTGGATTGCCTAGTAGGGCATAAATTAAGTACAGTAAAGGGCTGAATGTTCGAAACAGTTATGGTGCTATCCGTGGGCAGTATTTCAAACTCGATTCACTTAGTTTTTAACTTGAAATATAGACGGGTAGGAATAATTTAAGATCAACCACTGATTGCAGCGTTTATTTTTCCGTGAAAAGCCGGGACACCGTCGAATTAGATGAAAAAGGAATTCGCCAAATTATTGTAACTGGCATGATTGTAATTAAAACATGAAGGACGGCCTAAGGAAATAACTATAGCTCCCGCTGCCTAAAAAGATGGTACCACATAATGAGCTTATGATTGAACGTATAAGGTACGAAACTAAACCAAATGTAACTTTTATATAGTACGAATAACCTAACAAAATCATCAAAACAACCATAAAACCATGATAAAAGGAATAAAATTATAAATCAGCTGTAACAACGTATCCGTTTGTGAAGCTAATATGCTTGATTGAAAAAAATTGGAAATTTAAACAAAAGATCATCCATTACATTAACATGGGGCATGTTCAAAGCTTCAGCTCCACGAAAAACCTCTAAAAACCTCGAATTGAAAAAAATCCGTTCTTGGTGAATGTCAACACTCTGTAAGGAACGTCCATGCAAATTTTCAAGGTTCTAGGTTAAGTAGTTTTGGCTGTACATAGTATTGGTCAGTGGTATTTGACAAAAATACAGTAGAAAAGATAGTATAAATATAACTTACAATCAGGGATTTGTATAATTTATAAATTTTTACATAAGTAGATCAAAGAATCATATCATTTCAGCACATTCTATTTGTGACTGAAAAACCACTGTTCTTTTCTCTTTCCATCTTACCGGGATTTAGTCTCAGCCACAAAAGGCAGTATGCTCTCTTCACGTTTAAAACTGCGTAACTCCCGCTACCGAAATATAGATGGTGCCACTTAACTAATTAATGGTGGATTTTATCTAAACTAAATGTAACTTTTATATAGTACATAATTATGTCCTTGAAACAAATCAACAAAAATCAATGAAGCCATGATCAAAGAAATCAATTTATTATCATCTGTATCAACGTATACATTTCCGAAGCTAACTACGATCTGATTGTTTTATGAACATTAAAAATGTAAACAAAAATCGTCCAACATACTTTTAAATGGGAAAATTTGAAAACTTCGGCCTCGCCAAAAACCCCTTTATACTACGAATTTTGTAAAATCCGTTCTTAGCGGATGTCTACGCCCTAAGAGGAACATCCATGCAAAGTTTCAAGGTTCTAGGTCAAGTAGTCTGGGCTGTACGATATTTCCACTGAGTGGTATTTGACAAATATATAGTAGATTTAATGTTTTTAGCGAATTTCCTCTATAGGGAAGAAGCTATTACCGTAGGTCTCATGGTAAGACCTAAGCCTGAGACCATGATAACTTTTCGTTAGGGGGCCCCAGAAGCAAAAAACACCATTCGTTCGAATTTTAGCGAATTTCCCCTATAGGGAAGAAGCTATTGCAGGTCTCATGGTAAGACCTAAGCCCGAGACCATGATAACTTATCATTTTGGGGCCCCCAGAACCAGAAAACACCATTCGTTCGAATATATATATATATATATATATATATATATATATATATATATATTTATGTGTGTGTGTGTGTGTGTGTGTGTGTGTGTGTGTGTGTGTGTGTGTGTGTGTGTGTGTGTGTGTGTGTGTGTGTGTGTCTGTGAGCACGATAGCGGCCGTAAAAACGGTCCAATCTTAATGAAAGTTCGTACAGACATGTAAAGTGGTAATCCCTCGGACGAGTTCGTAAACCAGCCCGATCGGACGACCGGAAGGGGGGGGGGGGGTAAATGTGGATAAACCCCCCCAAAAACAGGTTTTTTGAGTTTTTTACATAGGAAAATAATATGTATCGAATTTTTGTTGGCACCATTGAATTCAGCTCAAAAAAAAACCAAACAATTTAGTATATTGAATCACTGCTCTATGTTCATTGGTTACTGAGATATTGAAAGTGGTAAACACAGTACGTTGTCCTAATGTTAACCTTATGGGAAATAAGTAAAATTCTATATCTCGCTTATTTCTCAACAAATCTTGATAAAACTTGGTAAATGGCTTCTTCTAGTTCAGATCTACTAAATATTGAATTAAAACCCCCCAAAATATACCTGTAGCGGCAAACCTGCATACTCATTCCCTATGTTATTCTTATGGAGCTTACAAAGAAATGTCAAATCTCGCTATGTTGGATTTAAATATATATTGATTCGCTTTTGAATTTCGCTGAGTATGCAGGTCTGCTGCAACGGGGGTATTAGGATTATTATTTATTAAGTATTTATTAATATTGTTGTAAAAATGCCTCCTGGGCTGATGAGTACAGATTAGTTGTAGCCACTTTGCTCATTTAGGGTATACCCCAAAAGTGCTCAGTGCTCAGTGTTATCTGTGCTCAGTTGGGCTGTACCCGTCGAGGGCCATAAAACTAATTCTCATCAAAAACTAACCTGTTCAGTTGGGGTATCCACGAAAGTTGCTTAGAGAAAACGTTAAACCTTCTCATCTCAATCTAGGGTGGAATCAACTACACCTTAAGGATGTAACTGCACGCCCGTCGCCCGTACGTCAAATCAGTCCATTTGTTACTCATATTTAAACATATCGGTTATTGAATACCATGATTTTAGCGAATTTCCTTAGAAATAAAGCTATTACCGTCGTTTTAACAGAACAGAATGGACAAAAAATATCCGTTCAGGGTAACCTCAGCAATCATATTAATATTTATATTAATTGACAGCTTTTTATGTGTACTTTCTGGATGTGAAGTGAGTTTATTGTGAAAACGCATTTTTACCTGCAAAAATCACGATTTGTTTCAAAATTTAACATGGGCTTATATGGGAAATAGAATTTTCATTTTTTGAGTTTTGTTAGCACGATAACTCTCGTAAATATCCTCCGATCGTAACAAAATTTGGTACAGACATGTAAAACTAGATTCTCTTGGACGAGTTCGTAAACCAGCCAGATCGACATATCCAAAGTGGGGTAAAGGCCCCATTTTACCCCTCAAAAATGGGTTTTTTGAGTTTTTCAAATTGAAAAATTATATTTATCCAATTATTGTTTGCACCATTGGATTTAGCTCGAAAAAACAAACAATTCGATATTTTAAATCATTTTTTAAGTCCATTTGTCTCCGAGATATTGCCACTTCCACTTGCAATATCGCATTTTTTCTCCTGTGTTTTTAGTATCAGGGCAGCAGAATGTTAGCTTACCCAATTTCGTATTTACTCTCTACTGAGGTTTTCAAGGAATCGCTTGGACTGATTTCTCAGTTTATCAATGCATTTAATAGAATTTCGGTTTATTAAAACAATTATATGTTAATATAATTAAAAAAATAAACATTCTTGCCTACTTCATTATATGAAATATTTTTGTTCTTTCATCTAAGTCATTTACCAATATTTTTTCACAAAGTTTTTGTAAATCAAGCTATAATATATTATTTTAATATTTAAATATATCACTTGTTTATTTTTCTTTTTTCGTAATAATCGATTAATTACTGGATATTTTGTAATTGGAAATTCGCTGAGTACGCAGGTTTGCTGCGACGGGGGTATTATTTACAAAATTGTTATCCTCTCAGTGGTTTGAGCTGCGGGTATATATGTTGGTTAATTCTATATTAATTTAATAGCAATACTTTTATAAATAAACATTTAACTTGGTATATGCGTTTCTAATGACAAGTGCAAGGAAAAAACTTCCGTGCACTCTTCGGTAAATTTACCGTGCTGTTATAGGAACAAAGTTACTTTCGAGCCAACAGTAAGGCAAAGAAAAGAGCGTTTCTTTTAGGTTTATGTAATAGAATAGTTCATATCAAGAGTGTACTAAGAAATATTACATTTTATAAGATCAATAAAAATTACGATAACTATTAACTTCTACCATTCAAAATATTCGACTCGATAAAAACTCGACTTGACTTAAAAAATCACTGCTAGAACACCCCTAATAATATACTTAAGATACACATACAGTAATAAGTATTTCATGTGCAATATTGCAGATTTTCTCTCCTAATACCAGCTTATACTTAGCTGCCTTCTATTTCTTGAGCTATTCCTTCAATTTAACAACTTCTTTTTGATCCTATCTTCAACCAATGTTGTTTTAATTTATGTAAGCTTTAAATCTGTCGTTCCATATTTGTTATTGTTCTGGGCCTAATCACAAAATGAATATAAATACCCCCGTCGCAGCAAACCTGCGTACTCAGCGAATTTCTAAAGAATTAATTTTTACATGGGAGCTTATTTAATTTATGTACAGGAAAATGTTTCAAACATTTTATGTAATTAATGTAAAAAGTATATTACACATAAATTACACATAAATGATCATGGGAATCACATTAGTATCCAATCAATACTCTTTATGTTATTCTTATAATTATTAGTCTAATTCTTTTTATAAGTGTATCCTTGTTATAGTATAAAAATGTAACCAAACTTACATTAAATGTTTTAAAATCAGTCAAAATAAAAACAAACAAAATAGTCATAAGAAAAAATTAAATCCAAACATATGATTTATCTTAAAATTTAAATACACTTGTTGCAGCAAACTTGCATACTCAGTTAATTTCTAAAGGATTTATTTTTTATATGTGGGCATATTCTACGTAAGTTAGGGAAGATGTTGTTCTGAATATTTTGTGTAAATATTAATCTAAATAAAGTAAATTTTATCATTCATGATCTTATTTCTCAATAATTATTCATATTCTGATAATCTTTATATTAATAGGCAAGCATTTTTTCCATAAGGTTTTTGTGCTCCTTTTTTCCCAGCCTGTGTGCAACGTAGCAAAAATCTAAGCTCACCGATAGAATTGTATTTTCCTGTAGATGTGCAGAATCCCATTGAAATTTATATAAGTCTTTTATATAAATTGAAAATTCAATTTAAAATTTCAAAAAATTAACATTAGCCTTATGAGTTGCTGTTTTGGTGATATTATAACAACCAAGTAAACAAAGTTAGCATCATGTGTAGCTGTTATCACATGCTATTTTTCGTAGAGTAAAGATTTGATGTAGAAACATTAAGCCACAGTTATTTGGGGCATGGAGTGAAAATATAGAATTTGATTAAAATCAGGACTACTTAGAGAAGATTAGGGATATTATACTCAAATGTGTTCCATTTTACATATATTTGGAAAAATAAAGTTTACTTGCTTAAATAAGATTAAGAAATAAACATTTTCTGTTAAAAAGGGAAGGAAAAAGTACATTAACCATCCAATGCACTAACTGACATGCAACCGGCAGGGCCGGCGACGGGGGGGGGGGGGGGCAAATGCACAGGGGCCTGGACTCACAGGGGGCCCGGATCCACGCGAGATTAGTAAAAATGGGGCCCAGAATCGAGATGAGTAAAAAAAGGCGGGGTTCTCAATTGCACAGGGGCCCGAAAATCCTGTCACCGGGCTTGGCAACCGGAGTATAAATGGACACATTATATTCAAATTTTGTTTTTATTGGTGGATAATGGGTAAAATACATATTACATTTTAGTGATAATAATAGGAAGAGAGGGGAGGAGGGAAAATGTTCCAAATGGTAGGAAAGAAGGGAGGAGAGATGGTAAGAAGAGAGTGAAGGAGAAAAGGAGGGGAAAGTGGAAAGAAGGTCGGAAGTAGAGAGTGAGGAATTAATGGAGGGAGGGAGAGAACTATGGTAAGGGGTGTACAGGATAAACTGATTTGATGACTGAAGTTTTACTTTCCTCTGATTCAATAATTATTCTTAAAAAAATAAACATGAAATCTTAATAAAATAGTCATTATCTTAATAAAATACTAATTACTAAAAACCATGCCATAAGCAAGAAATGAAGTAAAATAATTAGTCAAGGACTGAGTCTTTCTCTTTTGTTTTTGGGCCCCCAGTTTTGTTATATTATGTGTTTAGATGGAAAATATGTACTATATGAAAAATATTTGGAAACGCATTGGTTTATGCAGGGATTATTTATAAAATTAGCTTTCCCTATTTGTCACTTTGAAAGTTGGTCGAATTTTCGACCACTGGCGATCTCTAGTTTTTAATAAATGTATACTTGTACATAAATGTTAGCAAACATATTATTAATATACTGAGATCCAGTAAATCAAAACAAATCAAACCAACACATGAACAAATTAAATTTAATCATGTGGTTTGTGTTATTATTTTTTTTAAATCCCATTTTAGGGAAATTTAATGAAAAATTTGGGTATTTCATACCAGAATTTGGACAGTTTATGTCCCTTCAGGGAAAAACAAAAGACAATGTACTGCATTTAGCAGATCCAATATCTCAGTAACCGATTAATGTAGAGTAATAATTCAAAATGCTATATTGTTTTTTTTTAAGCTGATTTCAATTCGGACCATTAAATTTACATAGAATTAATAGAAATATGTTAAATCTTGAAAATAAATTTTTATTAGGAAAAAAAACCGCCTTAGAGTGTATCGATTTTTCTGGTTTTCGAACTTAAAGTCATGAATATCGCTATAAATGTTTGTTCCAAATTTCATCAAGATCGTACTTTTTTTAAGAGAGCTATCGTGCCTATATATATAACAAAATGAACGAACGTTGTTTTTGGGCTCTAGGGACCTCAAAACGAAAAAATAACATGGTCCCGGGCTTAAGTATCACCATGCCGCCTACGGTAATAGCTACTTCCCTATAGGGGAAATTCGCTAAAACCATAAACGTTAAGGAAATTAAGTTGTAGATTACTATAAATAAAACTTATGAATTCGAGTAAATGAAATGACTGGCTGTTGATAGAAATTCTATCAGATTTTTATAATGTGTGGAGGGGGAGTTGGGTGACAGCCCAAGTTTTCTTCTAGAGTAAAAGCGACATAATGCAGTAGTTTCAGTTTAAACTTTTAACAGTTACCATCCGAAACTCCCTCTTTTCTCGACAACTTGTTCTTCCAGGTATCCGTTAGAGTTCTAAACCTGGAAAACTGGAACTATTCATCATCAAAAGTGCATACAAAATTAGGCAGATTTAGATGGGTCCGGATATAGGGTAATCTGGGATAGTTACTTCCTTCACTTATCCTTTAAACAAGCCCAGCCCCGAGAAAACCGACTTTTTTATGCTAATATATTTTACTTTCTATCCATTATGTTGTTGGTCGAAAACTCTTCATAATGCAGATAGTTGTGCAGGTAACGTGTTCGTGATCGCCGCCATCCTGCTGGAGAGGAACCTGCAGAACGTGGCCAACTACCTGATCCTGTCGCTGGCCGTGGCCGACCTGCTGGTGGCCTGCCTAGTGATGCCCCTGGCCGCCATCTACCAGGTCAGCCGCCACTGGACCCTGGGCCCCGAGCTCTGCGACCTCTGGACGTCCTGCGACGTGCTCTGCTGCACCTCCTCCATCCTGCACCTCGTCGCCATCGCGCTCGACAGGTCAGCCGCCCCCGAGCATTCTTTCATTTCTAACTGTGCAATAAATTTGATAGATAAGTTGGTGGAAAATACCTCAATAAATAAAACACCAATGATAATTTATGCTCCCTCAAATACCCTTGAACAATAATAATTTTTAATACACGTAACGTGTATTTTTTAAATTATAACTTTTAAAATCTTCATCAGTTTTTAATATTGTAGTTAGTTGTTTACAGTAAAAAAGCAGTTTACCGAATAATTTTAGTTCTCCTCTAAGAGCAAAAGGCAAGCGAACACGCATCGTTATTTTGCCTATTGTAATAAATATGAAGAGACACCCTTCCTCTAAAAGTCAGACAATGACAATCGCGTATTTACAGGTACTGGGCGGTGACGAACGTCGACTACATCCACAAGCGGACGGCGCGCAGGATCGGCATCATGATTCTGATCATCTGGGTGGTGTCGTTCCTGGTGTGCATCGCTCCGCTGCTCGGCTGGAAGGACCCGCTATGGGAGGAGCGGATCACCCGTCAGCAGACCTGCCTGGTGTCCCAGGACATCGGGTACCAGATCTTCGCCACCGCCTGCTCCTTCTACCTGCCGCTGCTGGTCATCCTAGTGCTGTACTGGAGGATCTTCCAAGCGGCCAGGAAGCGGATACGGCGGAGAGTGACGGCGTCGGCGGCGACTTCCGCGGGGAGCTCCAGGGTCCCTGCGGGCGGCGGCGTCATGGCCGGTGAGTGCGCATGAGCTCTGCAGACCGAGTGATATGGATATGTTACGTATGAAATGACGTCTCTCTCCCAACTTCATCGGATAAAACTACTTTTTGTGTCGATAACACTCTATTTGATCGATATAATAACAGATAACTAACCACGATAACGTATATCGAAAGTTTTAATCGATATTTTCATCCGTCAAAACAGATGCGAGTAATACCAATATTCGCTGAAGAATTGTTCGATTTAACAATAAAATTGACTGGCTAGCCGAGCGGATAATGCGCTTATCCTATACCTTGAGGTTATTTTCAAAAATCTAGTTTATAATGATGTGTCACAACGCCATCTTTACATTTGAAAAAATATTTTTATATGGCGGCTAAAAATTAGTAACATATCAAAATTAACTACCAATCATCTTAACAACTATCGGTGGCGGTCCGAAGTCAATATCTCAAAACAACGTTGCTAAGAAATGCAGTTGAGTGACTTTTTTCTAAAACTTTCCTATGGTGGAAAAAACCGCCATGTTTAAACGTGATTTTAGGGGGTTTCCCGCGGTCCGATTTCGGTATACTTTGGATATGGTAAAAGAGAATTTTTTATTAGACTTATATCACAAACAGTCTTCTTGCAGTTTTTTAAGGACATCTAGTAAACTGACTGGACTAGTTTAACAGAATTGGTTGATAGTCGGGTTTTCACACAGTTAAACCGGCTACAAAGCTTATTTGGTTATTAATAACAATAAATTTTACTTTGAAAGTATATGTGACGCGGATAGTCATAAGGGGCCTCTAGTCGGAATTTTTCGGTTTTGAGTTATAAAAACCCTGAAATTTAGCATTAAATTGCAAACTATTCAACATAATATCATTTATAGTGCCTTTTTTTCTTGGAGTTATAGGCATTTGAATTTTAACTGATAAAAAAGGGTATTTTAGTAAATCAAGGCCAAATTTTACTTTGAAAGTATATGTGACGCGGATAGTCAAAAGGGGCCTCTAGTCAGAATTTTTCGGTTTTGAGTTATAAAAACCCTGAAATTTAGCATTAAATTGCAAACTATTCGACATAATATCATTTATAGTGCCTTTTTTTTGGAGTTATAGGCATTTGAATTTTAACTAGCAAAAAAAGGTATTTTAGTAAATCAAGGCTCAAAACTTCAAACGTTCACAGAATATTTATTGTTAATAAATAAGAAGTACCTGGTCGGGCAGTTGTGACAGTCATGCCAATGCGATCCCGAGTTGACGCTAATTAATCCACTTGATGATTGTGGCAGTCGTGCTGTAAACAGAAAGGCCAGACATGTGTGGCAATCATCTCGTTCCCAATTTAACCATTTACAAAATGATTACATTCATAAAAATAATGCTGCATGTGCCTTCTACTTCCTTTTCATGAGAATGCAGTATGATATTTGCATGCATGGATTTCCAATCCTGTCGATGTTTTGTCCACATTATTTTAAAATCTACTTTATAGACAATTGTACTGATCTGCTTATTGCTCCCTGTGATATATGTTTAAATTTCAAGAATTTATCATTATATTCAAACCAAATCGTTTTATTTTTAAAATATTATCCATAATAAACTAAAACATAAAAGTTACTCCAGTCGTCTGAGACATTCAATTGACGAAAGTTGGAATCCAGTTCGGCCCCCAGATGACAGCTTCGAAAGCCTCAGAAAACTTAGTGGTAGTAAACAAAACAATATTTCTTGGGCTTTTATCGTTTTTTACAGATATCTTAAAAGCCTTGCATCTTAAAGAAAACATCTGTATTTTCAACTTTGAAGACGACTACATTTCCTATAGTTTCGTTGCTTTTGCTGCTCTGTAGTTTTGTGGTTATGGGGATGTGATGTTTGAACAAGAAATATGTGTCAGGGTGTTTCCGAAATCACTGAAATTTTTTCAGAGTCTAGTGTCAAGGCAAAACTCACTTTAAAATGTAACCATTAGTCTTCGGAATTTAGTTGTCCATCTATGTGTACGAATATATTTTAATTAATAATTAGTCACTAACGTGGTTCAATTCAAAGTAGTATCCTAGAGCAGTGACGAATCTAGGGGGGGCAGGGGGGGCGCCTGCGGCGCCCCAACTGGCTGGCTCCGTTTAGGTAAAAATAAAAAATAAAAATTTAAGTCACATTTTTTGTTTCGTGGCCGGCGAATCTCTCAGTAGCATCACTGCCGGAGAATCTCTGTCGCATCGCGGCGGTCAAGCCTGTCTGTTTTTGTGACCGTAACATTTCTCGTTGTTTGATAGCAAGAAAACCGCTCACTCAACCCGCGGCCGAAAAATCGCTTGCTCATTTCGTGGTCGGAAAATCGCCTGCTTGTTTTGCGGCCGGCAGATCTCTTGGTTGCACAAGTCTATCGCTCTTTTCGCGGCCGTCTATTGGCCATATCTTGAACAGATAATCAGTCGTTGCTGGAAGGCATATTTATCTGTTGTCTTACTGCTGACAAGCATTTCGCTAATTTCGAGGTCGTAGGTCGTCATATTTATTGACCACATTGCGGCCGAAAAATCTGTTGTTCAGGTCGCGAAAAATCTGTCGCATTGCAACTACCGCTTGCTCTTTTCCATGGCCGGTTACATCGGTCGCATCGCTGCTGTCAAATCGCGGTCGTATGCACCACAGCCGGAAAATCTCTCGGTCGTAATGCGGCCGCAGAAAGTCGCTCAATGTTTCATTTACCAGCGAATCTCTTGGTCTTATTGTGGCTGTTAAATTTGTTGGGACATATCGCGGCCGAAAAATCTCTCGGTCGCATTGCGGCCGTCAAACAATATTTTATTTTTACATAGGTTGGGCTCAGTTTACGAGGCAGCATGGCCGATTTCACGTTCGGGAATTGTTTTGAAATAGTTGGGAAAGATCAGAAAAAAGAAGGAAGTTTCATATGTGAAATCTGGTAGACACCTTGTTTTGGTTGTACAGCGGCTGGCAAATTTCTTGGCCATATTATGGCAAGAACAGCTCTTGGTTAGGCTGTATCGTAGCATATGAACATCGGTTGTAAAAAATCATACGAACCATAAGATAAAATCATTTTATGATACACGAGAAATTGCTTATCCATTACATCAAAAACACATTAAAAAATATATTTCTTGTGTTTGGTGCCGGGAGGGGGGGGCGCCAAACTCTGATTTTTTGCCCCGGGCGTTAGTTAGTGTAGATCCGTCACTGTCCTAGAGTTTAGCACGATTGAGTATCTTAGTATGAGAAACGATTGAATCAAATTTCTTTCCTCTATTGAATCAAATTCCATTCCTCTAGAGCCAACCCAAAATGGCTGGCACTTAAAGCTTTTAATTTCAAGATTTAATAAATTGAAAATATTTTGAAAAATTTTATTCCTCTAGAGCCAACTCAAAAGGGCAAGCACTTAAAGCTTTTAATTTCAAGATTTAATGAATTGAAAATATTTTTAAAATGTTGTATCTGGTAAAATGCATATATTTAACAAAAAGAAAATTCACATAAAATATGTTTGAAATGAAACCTTTAGACGTCTATTACCGGAGTTGGATAATAAATATCAGAGTAATAATTTTTTTCTTATCTTTTAATAGTATATTTCACTACTAGTCACGAAAGTAGCCCATTTCAGGGCAAGATAGTGTTTTACTTGCGAGGCGTAAGCCGAGCAAGTAAAACAATATCGAGCCCCGAAATGGTACTTTTGTGACGAGTTGTGAACAGTACTTTTCATTACGATGCAAATAAGTGACTAAACTTATAAAAAATGATCCAACATTTCATAATTTAGTTATTTTTCTATAAGTAAACACAATACGGCTGAACTGTCTATTTTAGTTTATAACGTCAGCTGGTTGAACTGTCAAATTAAGGAATTTGTTTGTTTGGGTACGGCAAAATTTTGTTTTGGTACGGAAATGGTTTGTTTGGGTACGGGAATGAAATGTTTGGGTACCGAAAAAGCAGCTGATCATTACTTTTTTTGACGTAAGGAAATCCAGAGTTTTCGTAGATCTCAGCTGTACGGTAACGGGCAATTTTCTTATACAGAGTGATGAAAAGTATTTTACTTATAAGGACATACAATAAGCCATTAATATTAAAACAATTTTTTTTAATTTGGTATTTAAAAAATATATTTTGATTTAATTTAAAAGCTACAAATCTGTAAAATTAGTCACATTTTTGGGAATTTAGTCCTCTTTGGAGTTGCGATTTGAGGGGTTTCTGTAGAATGCATTGTTTTTAAGAGTCAAACAAATCAAAAAGCCCTGAAAATCACTGTTTTTACCAACACCAAGTTTCTCCAATGGTTTCGAAGCTGCAAACTTGAGAACGATAAGTTCCCAAACACTATATCCAAAAATCAGCCGGTCATAAATGTTCGATACCGTGATAATAATGCCTTGAATGACTGGAATAAGTAATGCAAACGTTTTTAAATTATGATTGAATGAATAACAATTAAAGTAAACAAACAAACTCTATATAGCTTATCACGTTTTAAGCTTTCCAAAAGTAGTAAAATAAATTTTGCTACAAAATATAAAGTTGTAATATTATGTTTCTTAATATTTAAAATCATAGGGTAGAGGGATTAGTAATAATGAATGAAAATTTAAGTAATACTTTATCTTTATTAAAAATCATAACCAATTAAGTTTATGTGTTAAAGTAATTGGTTTAGCAAATAACAATTCATACATTACACTGTACAAACTATATAATTTAAATTGCATATTTTGGTTATGTATTTAAAATTATAATATCAGAACTGTTTTCCAACTTTTCTGGTACCTGCTTTAATTAGTTCTTTTAAGTTACTACTGCATCACAAGTCATTCTGTCCATACTTTAACGGCCTAAAGTATTGGGTTCATAATTTTACTAAACATCCAGGATATGATTGCAAGAAGTTTACTTTCAGATGCTTTTAAAATTATTTTAACTTTTAAATATATGTATTGAAAACATATGACATTACGTATATGACAAAAATACGTTGAAATTTGTGTTTTTATGTGAGAAATCTAATTTCACATAATGTTCGAAAATGGTGGAAAATGTGTGTCAGACACCACGTGTGGGCCTATCACGTTAATCCTTTTTTATTTAAATATCCGTAGATAATCGTGAATTACTTGCGTTGGTGTGTTTTTATTATACTATATGTTCTTGTTTCAGCCACCGTTATCTTCTTGTTGATTGTGCACGTTTTTCCCAATCCTACTTTTCCCAATGGCAACCAACAGATCTCAAATCGTCGGCAATAACGGTTGAGGGCTTTGTGTCAAATGACTTCTGCTTTTAGCACTTGCTTTGCCAAACCTTGTAGTGTCTTAATAAAATTTATAAACCTTGTAGTGTTTTATAAATTTTAAACCAAAGGGACTTGGGCTGCTTCAGCGAAAGTTTTTACATTTAATTAAATTCATAAGGGGAACTTATTAATTACAATAATAAAACTTTTGTTTTGTTCCGAAACGTTGGAATGTAGTTTTGTTGGGGAGTTTTAAACTCATCGTTCTATCACGGAATATTAAGACACTACATTTTCATTTATTTACACTGTTTTCTTGTATTTCTTATGCATGATATATTTTGGGTGGTCTATTCTGTATGGCAGTTTAATATACGTTTTTGTATAAGGTTATAATTTTAAAGCTCCTATATCTTTATTACATGCTAACTGTAAAAATACTTAAACATTTCTCAAAAATCAAAATATATGGATGACTCTTCACGCTAATTCTACGATATATTATACTATCACACATAGCAACACTTTATAAAGTCAGCTCAAACTTTATTAATACAATTTTTAGCTGTATTTAATTAACATAAAGTGGGCCTATCAATGAAATGGTATTTTAAGTAAATAAAGGGTAAGGTGAAAGTAGATTTTACGAGAAGTACGCATTCTCAGACACGTTGTCTTATGAGGTTTAGAGAATTATGAGAGTTTCCCTATAAATATCTAAGGGGATTAATACTCGCTCCTTCCTTGAACTTTCTAAAATAAATTAACAAATAATTATCAATAATCCTCAATATGTCGTCGTATGGTTTTAATTTATCCTGCATAAAATTACTGTAAATTAGGAATCAGTTATCATTGAGTGAGGATGAAAAGCGACAAAAACATTGGCTCTGGTTTAAGTGTTAGGGACCTCGGTGAAGTTTTTTTTCCAGAATTGAAGCCAACTTAGGGTCTACAAGTGCCAATCCACTGCCGATATACACAATGGTGAAAAACAAAACCAAAGTGCTAAGAGTCCCTTAACCGTTTGGTGTATTCATCGTCACCAGCTTATTTTATACGTAATAAAACTCTAAAAAATACTATCACCAAAAATTACGTATCATTTTTAGTTTTGATAATGAAGTTCTTTTGGAGGTCATAGAAAAATTTATTTGTTTTCTTTTTGAAACCATTCAATAGAATATTTTAGGTGTGGTAATATTTGATCGTCACCTAAGAAATATGCTATCCAAATATATGTGTTGTTCAGACCGATAATTTTTTACTAGATTTTTGCACAGATTACAATGCTACGATCCGTTTTTACAAATAACTATTCATTCTGATATAGTACTTTTAATTTTTTCAAGAACTTCTAAAATTAACATCTCCATAAAACTATGTACGTACCTCAATTAAAAACATTTTGGGGCATTGTACTCTGCTGAAAAGTTAGTCACAGCACCATTACCATCACAGCACCGTTACCGGCAAAGTATGTAATC
The DNA here is from genome assembly GCA_035578135.1 of Flexamia atlantica. Lineage (NCBI taxonomy): Eukaryota > Metazoa > Arthropoda > Insecta > Hemiptera > Cicadellidae > Flexamia > Flexamia atlantica. The sequence goes on along the minus strand of JAQJVK010000057.1, from coordinate 517,980 downwards.
AGGCATTCTATAGAATGCCTAGGCAATCTATACAATACCAAAAACTGGTCAGGTAAAGTATGAAATAGCTTGCATTTTATACTTTGCCTGGTCATTCTATAGAATGCCCGCTGACTCTTTAGGCAAAGTATGAAAAACAGCGTTTCCACAGTTCGCGGTTCGGGCGAAGTCTCAAGGTCAATGCCTCCCCCACCCCTCCCGTTCATCCCTTCTCGCAACTACGCCGCCGTAACACATGTGTTAACCTAATCTTTCCTAACCTAACTGAAGGTTAGGTTAGGTTAACAAATTTTAAACTTTCAGAGCTTTTGTATTGTCCACTAATTAAAGAAATTCTTATAAACGGACATTTTCAACTTTCAGCACTTCTATAGTACAATAAACAGTTTTCTAACCAAATTTATTTATTTAATACTTTGCCCGCTTACCAAGTGGGCATTTTATAAATTGCCTAGGCATTATATACAATGCCTAGTCAAAGTGTTTAAATGAATAATAATATTTCTCCATTTCACACTTTGCCTAAAAGCTTTAGGCAATGTATAGATTGCCTAGTAATTCTATAAAATGCCTGAATTTCATACTTTGCCGGTAACACCATCAACTGATTTGAAATCATTGATCGAATTTCAAAATGACGGAACCAAGATGGCAGCCAAAAAGGACTTGTGATAGATACGTCATAGTCATTAAATGTTAATATTCATAACTAAAGTTTTTTTTTCGAGAATATATTTACCAATTTTACAAATCATAATGTTAAAATATCCTTGCAAATATTTGTTCGTGGATTTGCACCCCATCCGTAAGTTGTCGACCACCCCGCGGGCGACAACATTGAGTTTCGTATTCACTATGATCACCCTCTCTAAAAATGAGATCAGAAAACTGTCCCACTCAACGACAACTGATTCCTCGTTTGTATATCAATTATTTGAAATACTCGCGATAGATGCGACTAAATGGTATATGCGTAAAATTAAAATTAACTTAACCTCAGTTTTTAAACCTTAACTATCTTTACAATTTAACTATCTTAACAATTTACGCTGGAACGAGCAAAAATGGTCATGTATACAATGAATCAGCGTCGTTACATTGCGTGGTGGGGTGTGTTGCAGGGCTGTGCGCGGCGGGCGCGGCGGGCGGCAGCGGCGGCATCGCTGCAGCGGTGGTCGGCGTCATCGGCCGACCTCTGCCCACCATCTCGGAGGCCACCACCACGACCACCACCACGGCCTTCACCAATGTCTCCTCCACCAACACGTCGCCGGAGAAAGGCTCCTTCGGCAACGGCCTGGAGAACGACCCTCCCACAGTGGACCTCGGGTCCTGTCAGTACCAGCCGCCGCCCGCCCACCACCACCCGCCCAAGAGAAAGACCAAGGAGAACGCCGACTCCAAGCGGGAGCGCAAAGCCGCAAAGACTTTAGCCATCATTACCGGCGCGTTTGTCATCTGTTGGTTGCCGTTTTTCATTATGGCCATCCTCCTCCCTATCTACGACGGGAGTAGTTTCCCCCCCTACATAATCGCTTTCTTCCTCTGGCTCGGGTACCTCAACTCCATGCTCAACCCCATCATCTACACCATCTTCAGCCCCGAGTTCCGGAACGCCTTCAAGCGTATCCTGTGCGGCAGGCGGAACTCGGTGCGTCGGCGAGCCCGCCACCTCGGCGTCCGCTACATGCACTGATGGCAGACCCCGCCCTCGGTCGTGCGGCTGGCCGCCTCCACCATCGGCGACCACAGGTTCTAAAACTTCTCGCCAGGAGGCGCCAGCGACGCGGCCGCTGAGGGACCACTAACGCCTTAACTGCATGATATGACCGTGTGTGTTGCGCTATCCCCTCGTTCCCTTCTGATCGGGCTCATAATTTGTTCAAAGATGCTTCAATGATTCGGAAACTGAGTTTAAACTGTAAATTATCTTTTCAGAGTCGATAATAAATGTCAAGTTGTTTTTTTAGGTTGGATTAAAAACGGATTTGTATTCCTCCCATGGTTTCTAGCCTTTTTTAACAATTTTTATTTTTTTGAAATTAGCAAGGATATTACATCTATGAGTGTTGAATTTTGACTTTCTTCGAAACTCAAATTATATTTATCCACCCAGGAATGTGACACTACACTTGTTATTGCAATTATGTTTTGAAGTATCGAATCATATTATATAAAGTGTTGTAGAATACGTAAGTACTATCGTATAAAGTATTTTTCACTTTTTGAATTTATTTATGTTGATACCGCATCCGAACTATAGTAATTTCAATGAAGTTTTTGTGAGGAAATTGTTAAGGGGATTGAGAGGATATATGTAAATGGTAATGTGGTATAATTTAAACCACAAATGCATGTTTTTTTTTATAATACACAACCATCTCCTCCCTAACTCTCTGGCTAGAGGACCAAACGCCCCATAAGTCGATTCGACTCAAGGTATATCCTTTCGTTTAGAGGATTGAAAGCTCCAGTATATGGTCATCTAAACGTAAGATTTGTTTCTGAGTGTACAATTCTGAATGGAAAATTGGTTACCAAAGCCAGAGAGCCTTGACTGTGATCCTGTTAGAATATTTTTATCAAGAAACCAACGACTTATTAGAATAGTGTTAAGGTAATCTAATTGTCTAGATACTATGTGGTTGTGTTATTTGTATAGAGATTTTATAATACAGTTGTTCTATAAGGTTTTGTGTAAGGTCTCTCGATGTTAGAAGTATAATTTGAATTAAATTTAGCAGTTTTCTTTGAAAATCAAAATGTGAAATCGTGTGAACTTACAACGTGTTTAATGATTTCGTTTATAAAATCAAATAGCAATAACCCCTACTTAAAAAAATTATTTTGATCTAATGAACAAACAAACAAATAAACTCTATTAAAAGATAAAAATGGTGAAAATTATGGAAATGTAAACATAGCGTTGTAAACATATCCCTAAGCAAGGATCAGGTGGAACCCTGTCCCAAGGACGAAGGAAAGCTGGATATTTAAGTTATAACCGTGTCAATAGTGTACCGATCTCAGTAGGGTATATCATGTCGGTCATTGGCCCGGCCAACCGCAAGTACACAACACTCTGCCCCACCTTGCTAATAAACCAGATACTGACACAGTATAGATCCAGTTTTGTCCTTCACTGTCTTTAAATATATACGCAGGAATGGCTTGTATTGGTGTGAAAAATAAACATTTTTAGGAAGGAAATAAGAGCATAGAATTAAAAAATTAATTTGATTATATTTACTGTTGCAATTTTAACCATTAAAAACATAATATGTATGATTTAAATGCGAATGACCATCATGTAATTATTCTTAAGTTTCATAGAGGTCGTAAGATTTATTTAGCAATATAGGAGTGCTGGGTGCTCGGGGTAGATCCCACACCCAGAGCCTCGATATGTACATACGGTGACCAACAATCAATCAGTAGTTAAGTAAGAAACTAATCTCTAAATGTTAACATTCGTGTTTCCAGATAACTCACGATACGGGTATATTTATATGTGAAGAAAACCTCAAATTGATCATATTTTAGGTATATAATTAATATTCCAGTAAAATTGTATTTAAACCTTTTTGCGACATAGTTTTGGGTTATTTTAATTTATGCTGTTTCTAATGGTTTTTGGGCCGCTAAGTCCAAATTTGATATATTGCAACAAATTTCATGACGCAAAATTGCTGAAAGTGCAAAAAACAGTACTTCCTACTTGTTTAGGTATTTTTGCTTAAAGCTCGAAATCCTCAATTTTGTAGTCCCGACATGACCGAAAAATAATCCTCTACCCTTCGCAGAATTGACAAATATGGCTAGATTTATAACTCGTCTAATTAAATTTAAAGCATGTAATGATGTGCTTTATGTATGCACCAAATATAAATATAAGTAGACTGTTTCCACGGGCTGTGTTTTACTTTGAAAGAGAATTGTGTAAATATGTATAAATAAATAAATAAATAATATATATATATATATATATATATATATATATTTGTGTGTGTGTGTGTGTGTGTGTTTATACACATAGCGAAAAAATTGATTTTATTGTGGTCTAGGGACTCTGAACCTATAAGTTTAATATGCTTAACCCGAGGTCCGACCGTACCTTTTCCTTCACGAGAACTACGAGAATAGCTTATTCCTAATGGGAAAGTTAGCTCATGAGTAAAAATAGCCTGTTTTCAATAAGCAGCGTCCGAGTTGTAATAAAAATAAAAACAAGTAGTGTAACTTGCTGGAATTTTACGTACTTTATTTTTGCTACTGATGTTTACCACATCAAATTGCCGGTTTCAAGCTATAAGCAAAAATGCATGAACAAGTCGAATTAAAGATTTTTTTGATTTTTGACATTGTTGCATCACGAAATTTCATTCACAAACATCATATTTATTTAGATCCAGCCCCCCCCCCCAAAAAAAAACATAAGAAATAACAAAATAAAGTTACCCCGAATCTTTTATTCAACACTATATTTAGACTAGACTAAAAGCCCTAATTCTACTATTTATATTTTAATATATTTCATCCATTCAAATGTATTTTACGCAAACAGGTTGGATTATAAATACAAATATGTATAGCAAAAATATTTTGTTTAAGTGAGATACCATGAATTAATAAATAATATTATAGTGGAGTTTGACACATATATAATTCTCCTTTAACCTTCAAGGTTTTTGACATGGATGAAAACCAGCTATAGGTTATAGTATTCAAAACAAAAATGGCCTGGCCTGTTAAATTACTCAGATAATAGTTGATCAATAATGGTTTGAAGTAATCACTCTCAATTGACAGTCATATCTACTTTCTGCAGTCACCTGCACTTTCTTCAGTAAAAAAAATTCAATTGATTTGTCTTCGTTTATTTAAAGGCGCATTACTGGTGAAGGTTTAATTATTAACTCCTCGATGTCCAAGCATTACATTTAATATTTTGCTATTTTACCGTTCTTACATTTAGACCAGACGGCATATGTTTTGGCTTGGGTAAATCGTACAATCTCCAAAACTTTTGTGTCACACTGAAATTGGTAAATCGTCAATAAATGGGTAAATCATCAATTACCCACTTAATTACATTTTACTGCGGTCATCTCTACCAGATGGTATGACCACAGAAAAGTGAAACGTTGTAGATCCTTTTTTTACAGGAGAGTCTAGCTTGTTAGGAACAGCATTCTATCGAGTTAAGCTGTGGGCATAATTTGATTAAACTTGGTGTATGTTTCATAGTAGATAGGAGTATACAAAAATAATGTGAAAATTTTGAAGGTCGTAGGTTAAGTCATTGTGTTAGAACAAAATAAAAAACCTCAATTTCCAAAATTTTTTTAAAATTTTCATTTTTTTGATTAAAAAATAAATTTTAAAACCTAACAACTTTCTTTAATATATAAAGTTTGTAACAAAACGTTTGATACTAATACATTTTTGAATGAAGTTTAACGTATCGGAGATATCCTCAAAAAACTGGTGACAAACGTGGATTTTCTTTGCTTAATTTTGAATATTTTCCTTAATAAAGATTTTGTGTTCGTTTGTATTTCGCTTAGAGTATAGTTTTAAAATTTTATTTTTCTTCAATTTTACTTCGAAGCCACTAATATATAAATCTTGGAGACTGATCAATTTACCCAATAACGGGCCTTTTTAGCAGACGCCGCCTGGTCTAATTTTTATAAAATGTCTAACGCTCTCTAAATTGGTCACATAATCAGTTTTGCATTAGTTAATTACCCTGTTGTGTAATTAAAAGGTAAAATAATTATGCCTCATGTAGATTGAGAATTGATACGTTATATGTTTATATTTTATTATTTTGTCAAGATATTAAGAATTTTTTGAAAATATTTAAAGAAACATGGATTTTTTTAAAGGGCCACCACTAAGTAAAAATTTCCGTAAACCAATTAATTGTTTATAAATAAGTTCCTAGTATTAAGAGAGTAATAGATTAATAGAAAATACCCAATTAGTGCATATCGGAAATCAGGTTCAGTCGTCGAGTGTTACCTTACAAGCCGTTACCTTATGTCACCACTACCTGCAGTAGCCGGAACTCACCACCATAGGCTTTAGGTTGGGTTAACATAACCATCGATATAACATAACCTTACCTAACCTAACCAATTTTCCATATTTTAATAATGGAAGAAGTATGCACAGAAATTCTCAATTGTAGGTTTCCTGGCGCATACATGAGAAAATGGTGAATTTCATACTATAATCAAGAGGATATACACTAGATGAAGCCACATACAAAGTTTTATGAAGATTTGTTGAGAAATAAGCAAGCTATACCATTTTAACTAGTGGCGGCCCTCTTCTAAAAAAATCCAGAAACGTACCTAAAATAAACCTATTAAAACTTTAAAACCATACAGAACTTGTCGAAAAATGATTGTTAAAGTCTATTGGATAACATCGGTGTATGTGTACAATTAATTAGCATCAATTTCTACTATACTTACCCCTTTAAATCAAAATGTTTAGTTATGTCCCAGTTGAAATGTTATTAAAACCAGTAAAAATTCGTCCTCAGCCAAAATTTTATATGTTATTGTATACTTAAATCCATTAATGATTAATCCATTCTTAAGTTCTCATAGGAATTAATTTAACGTGTTGGAAAAATATCAAAATAATTTATAAATATATGTGTGTGTACATGATTATATAATTATAATTTAATTATTTATTTATTTCATTACTTCAATAAATTTCCGTTTTTCATGGGACCAACATTTGTGCACATATATTTTGGTCATAATTTGTGCTTTTAGTTAATTTGTATGTATGATATTTACATAAACCTCACTGAAGAAAAAACATATAATTTATTACATTTATTAGTTTACACACAGGATTAATATTTTATGACTCGTATCATAAATAAGTAATCCTATTATTAAAATTGCTCGTTCTACAATGATTCAAAATTATATTTCATCCAAAACACACGTAGGTGTTCACGTTATTAATGGTGTTATTTAGAAACAAATCTGTTAATTAGATTAAAGGAAATAGCTTAGGAATGAGTAAAAAATAAGCTGAATTGATTTTAGGAAATCGCCATAAATTATATTACAAATGAATTAAACCAAACTATTAAACAAGCTGGAACCAGCCATGTTAAACATCGCGGTTTTCAATTTTTGTTTTTTATGCTTACTTATCATTTTACTGATTTGTTAAGATTGTGTACTCCTGTTATATTGTCTGTGTTTGAATAAATTTTACGAGGTTTTTGTCTCTGTTTGTCTTTTGAAAACCCAAACACTTAATAATCTGATAATCTGATAATTAATAGATGTAAATGGTTTAAAGTGCACATCGATAGTTTAGTTTGCTATTTTATAACTAGCTATAATCGAAGTTGGGAAAAAATATTTTTCTCATACTAGATCTCCAAAGAATATAAATTTTGACAGGGAGCAAATTATCTAATCACGTTATAGAATTTGGTGTGTACCTCCTTAAAATCTTGTCTGCTCAAACTGTCAGGAAAATTGCTCAATAAATCAACTTGCCTTAAATAACGCCAGATGAGATATTGTATTCTTCGCCTCTCCGCTATTTTTAATCTGAAATACCTATTTTTTTCAAGTGATTGAGTACGATTGGTGACGTAAAGCTTATCTTTATACAACTTTAAATCTGCTATATAGTTCGATGACAATATTAGGTTTGTTTTGCCGTTTACTATTCATTGACCTTTTATTAGAGTAGTAGGTAAACATATTTTCAACTAAGATTTTCTACATTGAAACTTCATATAATAGTCTATTTAATAAAATATTTGTTCTTTTGTCCTTTTCAAGATGAAAATTCAAAACATTAATATGCTTGTTATTAACTTAGAAATAGTAGGTAATTGGTAATTCGTACAATTACGTAATAAATAAACCCATAATCTGAAATTACTCAAAAAAATTACTTCAAAAAGTTAACATTAAATATGTATTACAATTTTCTTGGTTTCAAATTCATGTGATTTTTTAAAGGTTGATTTTAAACAATCCCATACTCTTATACGAGCAGTGTTATCTTGTATGTATGTATGCTTGCTTGCTTGCTTGCACAACGATCTCAAAAACGGCTCCGAGGATTTCCTTAAAAGTCTGGAAATAAGTAATTTGTGACTCAAAAACGTCTTTTATGCAGATTACTTGGCCAGAGAAAATCTAATAACGTAATAAATCGAATTTTAAAGTTGTACAATTTTAACATTGGCCTTATGGGTTGCCGTGATAGGAACGAAAATAAACAAGGAAAGTGTAAACAAATAAAGTAATCATTACAGCTGTTTGTAATCTACAGCCATTAAGGAAAAATACAGCAAGTGGGATGAAGAGTCCATGGAGCAATAAAAAAGGTTTCTATTTATCAATTTTATGACATTGAAATATTTTATAGTAACTGGATGAACTGGTAAATATGAAATAACACCGAGCAAGGCTCGGTCCACCAGGTACTTGTAAAATTAGTGCTCTAAAATGACTTTTATCAATTTTTTTATAAATTTACCTAATTTTTTCGGACATATGAATTTTTAATCAAAGTGTTTGATCAAAGTGTAACTGATTGATCTAGTTCAAAATCTGTTGTTGAGTAGGCATAAAAAAGGGTATAAATTTGACTTATAATTTTAGAAATATATACCTTAATGACTATTAAACCCATACCGCTCTCCTTGGCGGTGGTCGATTACAAAGAGTTGGGGGCTTCAAGCCATAAAATTGTGTGAAAACCAATTTTAACATTGTGAATTGTAATAATCAGTCATATTCTTGAAATAGCGGTATATATAGTGACAACTAACCATTACCAATCATTTTACTTTCTCCCCCCTATACATAGTATATGGAGACAGTATTGTTTTCGTCAAAATTTTCGAATGTGAGTTTTTGGTGGATATATTCGTTTTAGTGCTCCCTGAATCCAAAAAAGTTGTTTTCGGCTTGGTGCCTGTCTGTCTGTGTGTGTGTGTGTGTGTGTGTGTGTGTGTGTGTGTGTGTGTGTGTGTGTGTGTGTGTGTGTGTGTGTGTGTGTGTGTGTGTGTGTGTGTGTGTGTGTGTGTGTGTGTGGATGTAAACAAAGCTAGAGACGTCACCAATGGTCCGATTTTCATGAAATTTGGCATGTAGGTATAAAGTCGTGGTATCTCCAGGCGTATTTTTCATTTTTTTGAATTTTTTATTTTTAAGGGTATTTACCCCATAAAACCCATAAAAATTTACAAAAATCCAAATTTCTCAAAAACGGCTCCAACGATTTTGAGAAAAATTTCATGGTTTTTAGTGCTTAAGATGACAAACAAAATGCCACCACCCGCATGTCTGTAAAAATTCAGGTTCAGAAGTTATGGGGGGTTAAAAAATTCATATTTTTCAAATTTTGACAAAATCTGTAACCTCTAAAGAAAATATACTTGTAACCATTAAATTTGACTTGAAAAACTAAATAATACAGTATTTTGAATATGCCAACTGGTTGCGGAGATAATTGATATTTTAGTTCGGCCGTAAACGCAGTACGTTGTCCAATGTTATTCTTAAGGCAAATATTTTAAAACCGATATCTCCGTTATTTACTAACCGATTTTGATCAAATTTGGTATTTATTTGTGTGATAATTAATTGTTAATTTGCTTTATTACACATATAAGTTTTCTGGTTTTAAATTACTTTAAGGGAGAAAGTATGTGTCAGTTTTCTGATACCGTTTACTTTAGTTCTTTTCGCATGATTTCGATAAATTTAAATTTTTGCCGCCTTTTTTGATCCATCATTTTTTATTGTAATTTTTCTTCTTAGAAACAGTTAAAAATAAATTATAAATACCGTTATTGCAGGTGGCTTGCATACCCAGCTAATTTCAAATTCTTGAATACATTATTAATACGAAGTCTCACATCAAGTAAAATCAACGTACTCCCGAAAATAAGCATGCATATATAGAATACCCGTTAAAAACGTTTCAGGATTTCAGGATGTGATGTGACGTTTCAGGATGTGATTCAGGATGTGAACATCTAACTTGAGAAAAAAGTTGATGTAAAGGTATGTCCTGAAATTTGGTACCTATAACTAGTCTAGGTCAGTTTATGAAAAAATGACCAGCGAGCACAGAATAGAGTGGTCGTTCCGACCAGCGAGCGACCCGGCCACCAACGCCGAGGCTTACCAAGATGGCGGCCAGAGGGGGGCGACTCGTCGTGGCGCGCGGCGTGTTATAGTCTTAAGTGGTTTTAACGAGGTCAAAGGATAAATGGAATTTGTAGAAACAATATTTATAAAATATTTAGATTACAATTATTTTAAATTACTATTCAAATCTCAGGATCATAAGTAAAAAGTTAATTAAATCAAATTAAATAGGTTTCATATATAAAGGACTGATTACTATCAAACTCCCTTAATCTAAGAAATTAATCAATGGTTTTATATAATCTTGTTCTTGTTAATGAATGGTTTTATATGTTATACGTGTGATATGTGTGTTATACACAGATGAAAACAGAGCGGGGTAGTGACCTGGACAACCCACCATTTCAGTCAGAAAGGTGGTATACTTGAAGGGGTGGCACCTTGACGGGATTGGTGTATTTTTATGAGGTGGCTATCTGTCGCTATGGCTAGGTGGCGACATGTCGGGGTGGCACCTAGACGTCCACCCGGGGCCCCTGTGGCGGACACGTCCGGGGCCGGGTAGAAGGTTGCAAGGAGCGACAGGGGATGCGAGAGACCACCAATTTTCAATATTAAACCAGCAAGAATCATTGATCCAGAAACAGGTGCCTGAACATGGGATCTGTTGGCTGAAATTTGATTATTTTTCGCACTTTACTCTAGATAACAATTTTTATTTTTACAGGACCTTGTTTAAATTTACTTTGCAAGTTTATGCCCAGGGCGACATACAGTTTTTAAGTAGTTTGGATAAATAATTTACAAAGTACAAAAATTATATCATGAACAAATAAAAAAAATACAAAACACACAAATGAACCTCTTAAGGAATCTAATTGATATGTAATAAACTAATATTGAAACGTATGTGATGAGCCGTCTTCAAAAGAGGTGATATAGAAAATACCCCAAAATTGGCACTTTAGATGCAAAATTTCACGTTATAAAATTTTTTTCACAAAAAAATTGGGTGGCCATAGTTTCTATTGTCATTACGAATAAAATTAGCAAAAAAAATTAATTTTCATTTTTTGATCGCACAGCCTTAAACACCACTGCTCATGTCATCAGTCGTTATTCAGAGTATTCGCTGGTTCGAGACGATGAGTTGTGACATTCATTTTTTCTGCGTAAAGTATAGTGTATGCAGAAGTGGCCCACAAAGATCCTAGGCGCCGACTCAGGCAAGCCGGTCTAGTGAGATACGCTTCTCGGTGCATGAGAGTAGTGGCGAGGTGGCGTTTCTGGCCCAATCAAACTTTGACAGCCAGTCAATTTTTTGACAGCTACTTCCGGTCACGTGACCGGAAGTGACGTCATCAGCTGTGACGTAGCTGTGACGTGTTGGTGGTGGGTATTTAAAGTTTAAATGCCCTGCTGTGCTGGGTATTTAAATTTTAAATGGCCGGAAGTGTGTCAAGGTCGTTTGGGGATGTTTTTAAAAAAGATCTTGCATTTTCGGGAAATCCGAAAATGCAAGATAATTTTTGCTTCTTTTTACAAACTGTTGTTTTGTTGATTTTCACGTCTGTTAAAATACCATGTAAAAAATGGAATTGACAAATTAACAAGAAAATATCCTGCTACAAAGTATCCAAATAAAGATGCAATTACATAAACATAAACTTAAAAATATAGCGAATGTTCTTCCTTTTTATCTGTTAGCATTTCCTGAACAAGGTAACCAAAATTGTAACCACATAAAAATGAAAGTAGGCAAATAATAAATTTCGACGGGTTCACAAAAACCAAGTTGTAAAGTAGCGAATTTCTTTCTTCTTCCATTGTTGAATTTTTAGTCGAAACCAATTAATGATAACATTATTGCTTGCGCATCAGAACTAACAGTTGATGAAATTTCATTTACTTGTAGACTTGTAGTAGTTTCATTTGTAGTAGGTAATTGTTCGGAAGTTGGTGTAGATGTAGAAGAAACAGTATTATCTTGAAGCTCAGAGTCCGTGTGTGCTCGGGTAAAGAGCTGAAGCTTTAATGACGTGTGGTAGCCGTGTCCTACTGTGCATCAGGAGTTGTTGGTGGTGGGGGGTCGTTTGTTTCTTGCACTGAAATGTAGATGGAATCATAACTTTCTGGAGGATGTACTAAAATTTGTTGTATAGGATCTGCATCAATAGGAAAACTTTGCGTTTCAATGCAAAGTCCATCTTTAATAAAAGAAACATATAAAACAGAACTCATGTTTATTTAGATGTTTACTCTGCGAGTTCTACCAGCAAACTGATATGTCAATAGTGGCGCTGCAACCTCCCTTGACATGTGCAGCCTGGAACATCTGCTGCACACCTGCCCTCCCCCACCACCATGAGAGACTCCTCGCAATTTTTGGATTTGTAGTGTTAGTTCTAACGTAGGTGTTGTAGGGTGAATATCTCAGTACTAAACAATTGTTTTAACATTTGGCTTAAAATACTTATTTAACTTTGTAGGAGTTACAATATTTTTAAAGATGCTACTTTATTATCTTTTCTTAATACTTAGTTAAAATATTTAGTTGAAGAAATGCAAAACTAAACTACACTTGCGATTAAATATAAACTCTGTTTCTTAACATTTAATTTAAAATTGAAATGTTAGGGCGATGCTACATATGTTGCACACCTGCCTTCCCCCACTACCATAAGAGACTCCTCGCAATGTTTTCGATATTTAGTTTTAGTTTTAATGTAGATGTTGTAGGGTAAACATCTCAGTAGTAAACATTTGTTCTTAACATTTAGCTTAAAAATATTGTTTTGAAATACTTATTTAAGTTTGTACAAGTTACGATATTTTTAAAGATGTTTCATATTTTAATTAATATGTTTCCAAACCTTATCATGCGAGTTTTAAAAAACAAACGAAAAAGGCGAAATAAAAATAAAACCAAGGAATAAAACCAACGAAACTTGCGTTGAATGAAACGCAAAAACTGGCAACTTTTACTTGACATCATCACTGGGCCGGGTTAGTTATTCTGGTGACCTCGCATGCTGCCGACCTTGTTGCGTAACGGTTGCGCAACAGCATCGGTCGACCAGTTGGCAATACAAGCTGTTGACCTTGGAACATCTGCTGCACACCTGCCCCCCCCCCCCGACAGCAACGCTTTGGGACTTAGAGGTACGTGGACCCCTTGTTAGTCACCAAGGGTTGAGACCCTAAATTTGAAAGTTTTATGGCAGTCCTTACAAGGACCTTTTTTGCCACCAGGGTGGACTTTTGGAGGAGGAAAAGGAAAAAGGGTTTTTATTTTGACAATTTTATTTTGATTTTGTTACCTTGTTTTGTAAGTTCAAGGTATTTTGGGTTTATATAAATGGAAAGATGTTTAGGTAGGGTAACAATATAAATTTTGGTTTTTCTTTATTGTATAGGTAAAAAATATTGGATTTTCGTTTGATGATGTGATATTTGGTGTTTAGTCTTAGTCTTTTTAGTAATAGTTTCTGCTGGGGTAATTGTGGTAAAACAGGTGAAAGAGGTGGTTCGGTGTTGAGTTTGATGCCAGTGAGAATGTTTTTCCCAACTGGCTGAAAAGGATTTAGAGCAATTGTAGATGTGACATCGTACCAATCACGATTGTTATTAGATTGAAGAACTCGATACCCCAGCAGTTGTAAACGTGAGAAACAATTGTACCAGATTTTGAAATACTGGGAGCGGTTCATGTTGAAGAGCAGGAGTTGTTAGGTTGGTGGCAAAGCGGAGAATGAACTGTTGAGTGTAGGATGTGACCATCTGCTGTGCCAGCTGACGCAACAAGGTCGACCAACCGGCTACTACAAGGTTGGCGGCGCAGGCGTCAGTGGTCGGGTCAACAGCCTCCGCTTCACCAGAAATAGAAAGGTGGCTCAGTGATAATGTAAAATAAAATTTGTCAGTTTTGCATAGTAAAATTTATACTGTTAGTTTGATTATAAAATGTTGCCGGATTTTTTGTTAGGTTTATTATTTTTTTTTTAGTTTTTGGGTAAAGACATTTATTGGTCGGTGGTTCGTTAGTTTTAAAGCCTCTAGAGGAACGTCAACCTCACCACCACGCTAGAGGTCACTCTTTTTAGGGTAAAGAGGTTCCCACAGGCCTAGACCAAATAAACCTGTGGTATGGAGAAACCCGTACTTATTAGTTAAAAAAGATTGATTTTTAATTTGCCGCTGTCCTTTGTAATTTTCAGATGTTTTGGCTTTGGAGGAATACGAAATTTTTTAGGCAGGTCGATGATAAAAATTGTATTTTTTTCTTCGTTGAGGATGTGAACAAGGTTGTTTTTGGTTTTCAAAATTTTGTAGACAATATTTTTTTTCAGCCTGTTGATCTTCAATCTTTTTGTTGGCAGTCTTTTACATGGTGCGGGTTGAAATGGATAGGGGATTTTGACTATTAGTGAAGGACGCGGAGTTTCTTGATTGGATGATTGAGCGGGCGGAGACAGTTGAGCAGGCTGAGACAGTTGAGCAGGTGGAGTCTGAGACAGTTGAGCAGGTGGAGTCTGAGCAGGCTGAGACAGTTGAGCGGGCGGAGTCTGATGAAAAATAAAAAATTCGGACATGTCGGACATGAAGTTTTCATTTTCCAGCACTTGTTTTTCTTGAAGTTGGCTTCTTATAGTATATTCAAGTTCTTGTTCGAGCAAACCTCGTAGGATAGAAGCATCATGGCTGGATGATGAGGATGAGAAGTTCATAATGCAAAATAAAAAAGAAAAATGTAAAAAATGAGAATGTAAAATTTAACAGCAAAGGTGGCAAGTGGCAAGTGGCAGAATGACAAGAGGTGGTCAAGTGGGGTTATTATAGGCAGCAGACACGGCAACCTTGTAGTCAAGGTAGTGTAAGCGGAAGCTACCGGCTCGGCGTCCAAGGTGAACTAGGTGGCAAAGTCACGGCAACGCTCGCTCCCCCCCCCCTCGGTCATCGACCGCGGCGCGGTTAAGGTGAAGGTCCGCCGCCGTCCCAGCAGGCGGATATGTCAACCTTCAAGTCAAGGCCGCCCGCTTCAGCTTGATATAGGCGAGCGCGCAGCGTTTCGCTTTAGCATTACGGTGAAGGTGTAGCTCGTGCTCTTATGAGCAGGGTTATGCTGTGACGTAATGTTCGCCATGGTGTGAGGGATGGCTTATGTCTAGCTCACATCGCGTTCGGTTATTGTAGAAGAGGCGCCCTTCTATAATGATCGGCCGCAATGGCAATCCAACTACCTTTCCATTTCCTGCGTGGTTTAGCTATCAGGGGTAATATTATGGTGAGGTGTGTGGGATGGCTTATGTCTAGCACACACCATAACTGTAATATTACGTAGGGGGTAGTATTATGGTGAGGTGTGTGGGATGGCTTATGTCTAGCACACATCGTAACTGTAATATTACATAGTATAAGTTAGGGGTAGTATTATGGTGAGGTGTGTGGGATGGCTTATGTCTAGCACACATCGTAACTGTAATATTACATAGTATAAGTTAGAATAGGGGGAACGTTAGGTAGGGGTTAAGATATAATAGGGCGGTGATGAGTGTGGGATGGCTTATGTCTAGCACACACAGTAACCGTTGCATGTTAGCATTTAAGGGGTAGCATAAGATATAATAAGGCGGTGAGGTGTGTGGGATGGCTTATGTCTAGCACACACAGTAACCGTTGCATGTTAAGTATAAGATATAATAAAGTAGTATAAAATAAAGTAGTATAAAATAAAGTGGGGACCCCACGCTTCCCCACCCCCCTTTTTTATAAATTTTAAATGACCTTGACCTACATTTGGTTGACCTACTCTTGGACTTTAAAATTTTTAAATGACCTTGAAACTTTAGTTTTCGCGCTATAACTTTTATACCGTTGGTGTTATTAAATTGTTACCGGACTTTATTGTAAATTAGATTATTTTGCGTAATTTGAATACCCACCTGATAAAATTTGGAAATATATTAAGTAAAAAAAAAATAAAATGTTAAGTTTTTTTAGTTTTTGCGTTATAACTTTTATACCGTTGGTTTGATCGAAAAATGTTACTGGACCTTTTTTGTTTGTCTTTTAATTCCGCGTAATTTGAGTACCCGCACGATAGGCTTAGAGCATTTTTGTAATATCCACTGCCACCGTGTACGGCGACGCAGTTCTAAAGTTGAACGGCAACGAAATCAAGTTGGCGACCCCCCCCTCCCATCAATTGATGGGGGGGGTTAATATTTTTTGACCTTGACCTTGACCTTGACCTTGACCTTGACCTTGAACTTGACCTTGACATTGACCTTGACCTTGACCTTGACCTTGACCTTGACCGCATTGATGGGGGGGGGAGGTTGCCAACTTGATTTCGTTGCCGTTCAACTTTAGAACTGCGTCGCCGTACACGATGGCAGTGGATATAACAAAAATGCTCCAAATCTATCGTGCGGGTAGTCAAATTAAGCGGAATTAAAAGACAAACAAAAAAGGTCCAGTAACATTTTTTGATAAAACCAACGGTATAAAAGTTATGACGCAAAAACTCAAAAGTCGAGGCTATAGCCTTGGGCTCACAGTATATATATAAGGTGTGCTGTAGTCTTGTGGTTACATTTGCCATGGAATCCCTCATGATCTTTGGTGCTGTGCACAACTTTGTCGAAGCCAAGAAAGTACTATGGTACATAAGAACGTATCATAGCAATCTGAAGTGCATTAGTGGAGTACTTGAAGCTGTTAAAGCAGACGGTACGAAAATCTGTTGCACTTCGGATTCTATGGATTACGAAGGACTCGAAACATGGGTCCTTTATTATGTACAATTTTGTACAAAAATTCACATCAAAGTTGACACGGACTAAAGGGGTTTTCTAGGAGGAAAGAAAAGAATAGATACCAACAATGCATGTTGGTAGCTATTCTTTTCATTCTTCCGCTAAGATTTAAATGACCTTGACCTACTTAGGACTTAGAAAATTTTCACTAAGTTACAATTGACCTTCAAAATAAGTAGGTCAAGGTCATTTAACTTTAAGCGGAAAAAAGAGAGGAACAGTGTTATTAATTAACACTGTTCCTCTCTTTTTTCCTAAAAGGCAGGGGGAGAAGTTCCGTTAATGTCTACTTTTATGTGGCAGAATCATATCCATCATCATCTGATTCATTTTGAAAGTTGATGTAATCTACATCAACCCAAAGATAATGGAATCCTTGTTCAAAAGCCATAGTATCAATGTATGTTTCAAGTGTTGAAAACCAATTCGGATCTACCAAAGGGTTGATGGTAACTAATAAACGTTGATATGTTAAATTTACCATTCTTTCCCCAGTAACATTAATCGTAAGAAAATTAATATTCTGGAGGACATGGATTAAATTTAACATAAATTGAATATGTTGTTGAGGAGTGCAAAAAACATTGTAAAACATACGGAAACTTTCCATGATGATCGGTGAGGGAAGTGATGCCTCTTCATATAATCCACGGTTTGTAAATACATTTTCCCCACCATAAAGTTTTAAAAGTGGGTCAAGGTCATCTGAAGATACCCTATGAACGGGGAACAGAGCAGTAAGTGGTTAGACCACAAACTGCTCTGTTCCCCGTCCCTATTTAATTTCTCATAATTATATGTGTTTATAAACACATACAATTAATTTCGTATTTTGCCAGGGGGCAAAAATTGCAGAGATGACATTTTTCTTGAGGTGCCGGCATTTGTAGTTTATACCCAATTACTCCGCTTCTATAAGCAATAGTTCGATAAAGCTCTTCCCCCGGGCCGGCAAGAGGAAGCGCCTGAAAAAAAATTATTAATTTAAAGAAATTAAAAAAAATATATATATTGTTAACAAAAAAAACAATGCAGTTTATGAAAAAACGTACCATGTGACATACGGCACATATTCTGCCAACATTTGGCCCTTCAAACCAAATTTTGGTTTTGTAGACGCATCGTCTTTTATGCTCATAAATGAGCTCTCCTTGCAAAATTGGCGGCAGCGGCTCTGACACCCTTCTGATATGCCGGAGCATAGGGTTATCGGTGCAGATCCGCTGCAGACACAACTCGTACAAGGAGCTCATAGTTATGGTCTGGCTATGCAAACCTCAAAGCTTTAAATTCGTACCAATCACCTTGATGGCGAAGGACCCCCCCCCCCCCGGGTTTCCAGTATATATATTGAGCGGATAAAAGCTTCATAGAATTAATAGTTTGCCACATTTTGAATCAACAAAACGTTATGGAATCTTTCCAAAAATACCTGATTGATCAAAAATTAAGTAGAAACCGAAGGGAACAAAGAAGACAACACAGATTAAAAAAAGCTTTTGAAAAATTAAAATTAGTTGTACCGGAAAGTCAAAAACAAAAAAAAATTAACAGACAATCTATAGTTGAAAATGCAATAGATTACATTAAAAAATTGGAAGAAGACTTGAAATTACCAACATTTAACTTAGAACAACAAGAATTTGAACAATCCGAACAGACATTTTTACAGGAAATAGAAGAATTCCAACAATTCGAACAGAAATTTGTGCAGGAAATAGAAGAATATCTTCAAACTTCGCAAAATTTAAACCAAGACATTTATGAAATTTTGTATCAACCTTTTGAAACTGTTTTCTTGCCAGTGTTAGAAAGCTTGGATGAATATTTTTTTGACCTCGAAAAGTAGAGGGGGTAAATGGGTGGGGGGCTGTTATAAAGGCAGGGTTAACAGAGTAATCTTTACTCTCTTAGGATCCAGCGCTATGGCAGGCACTTCGTCTTCGTCCAGGTCTTCTTCCTCGTCATCAACAACATCATCATCATCTGTTGTTTCTATTGTGAAACAAAAACCTCCTTCTCCAAACAAATCTTCACCGAAAAAATCTCCTTCTCCAAAAAAATCTTCACCGAAAAAATCTCCTTCTCCAAAAAAATCTTCACCGAAAAAATCTCCTAACAAAATTTCTGAAAAACTTCAAAAACTTCAAAAATTAAGAAAATCCTGTTTTAAGAAAGAACAATGTGCTCATATTTTAAAAAAAGGAGCGAACAAAGGTGAAAGGTGTGTGAAATTGTGTAGTGTAAATGAAAAATTGTGTAGACTGCATAAAAAATGTGAACCTTCCGAAAAAGTCAAAATTCAACCTTCTAAAAAAGTCAAAATTGAACCTTCCAAAAGTGAATTGCCAAAAAAAATTGAAAACTATAAAAGAATTAAAATCAACAGATTGAAATTAAACCACAAATATGTTTTTGTAAAAAAGATCAGTAACAGGGATGTTGTTCTTAGATGTTGTGATGAACTCTACTTGCTCAAATTACCAGTAAATCTTCAAATTCCAAATATCAGTAATGTTCATTATTATTTAGTAAGAAAATCTCCATCTGATAAAGTTAAATGGTCAAATTAAACACAAGACAAAAAAAATGGAGCGGGGGAATAGACCACTTTGTAATTCCAAGAGAATTACTTAGCGGTCTATTCCCCCGCTCATAGGGTATTTTTGAATGACCTTGACCTATTTTCAAAATTTACAATGGAGGGGTAATTTCTTATAAAAGCGGGATAACAGAATGACTTTTTACTATTTAGGATCTAGCAACATGACAGGTTCTTCTTCATCATCCAGTTTTAGAAAAGAACAATGTTTATATATTTTTAAAAAAGGTAAAAAATGTGTAACGATGTGTTGTGTGAATCAAACATTATGCAGTGTGCACAAAAAATATCTTCGTTTGTTAAAATTGTGAGGTTAATGTAAAAATAACAACAACAAAAAACAAAAATAGGAGCGGGGGAATAGACCACTTTGTAGTTCCAAAAGAATTACTTAGCGGTCTATTCCCCCGTTCATAGGGTATTTTTTGGTGACCTTGACCTACTTTTGACACTTAGAAATTTTCGCTAACTTTTATTGACCTTGAAAATAAGTAGGTCAAGGTCATCCAGAACTTTTTAAAAAAAATAAGGGGTGTACGGTTTTACAGAACCGTACACCCCCGAAAACCTAACAGAAGAAAAGCTATTTTACATAAAAATGACCTTGGGACTTAGAAATTTTCGCTTACTCTTTTGTTGACCTTGAAAATAACTAGGTCAAGGTCATTTGATAATTAAAAGAAAATGGGGGGTGTACGGTTTGACAGAACCGTACACCCCGGAAACCTAAAAGAAGATAAGCTAATTTACAATACAACCTGCCTAGAGTTTAAAAAAAAATAGTTAGTCAGCGCAGCGTTGCACATAATGATTACAGTGTGAGCTAGACATAAGCCATCCCTCACACTTCACCATAAGCGCACAACGCTGAGCTAAAAAGTAAAAAATATTTAGTCAGCCCAACGCTGCACAGAATGATTACGGTGTAAGCTAGACATAAGCCATCCCTTACACCTCACCATAACCGCACAACGCTAAGCTAAAAAAAATGTTATACAAATATGTTTTTTATTTCCTAACACTAAAGGAGCCAGCGACTCACCATAAGGCGCAAATCAACTGGGGTCCAGCGAAACTCCGGAGGTAGGCGAACTACCCATCCAGCACGTATAGAGGTTGTAAGTGACCCGCTTTGGTAAGCGTAATCACTACAAAAGCGGTAGCCGGTTTTACCATTATTGGTTTTACCATGCAAAAGATGGAAGGAAAAAAGGAAAGGAAATTGGAATTGAAAGGTGTCCCTAACTAAAAAGGAGTACAAGACAAGAGAGGGAATGCCCTCAACAAGCTTGTTGGAAAAAGGAAATTGGAATAGAAAGGTTTTAAAAACATATCATATAACATTCTTAAAAACAAAAATATTACTTTAAATTTAAACATTCTAGGCAGAAATATATTGTAAGTAAAAGAAAGATTTTAAAATAATACTAACTACCAAACCAGCAAATTAAAAACAAACTACAAACCCTAGGGTATCTACAAGCACAAACAACTACCATGCCTTAAAATTAATCAGTCCTACGTCAAGATGTTATTATACAAATAACACCAAGATATTTTCACCAAACAGCAAAAATGATAAAATGTTCAGGGCGCCTTCTGAACATGTTACCACCTCACTGTCTAGCGAGCAACTGATGCCGAACCACACGCGCAGATCCCGGACCCCAACTCGGCTTGAGGTCATCCCCCCTCCTCGCTTACCTCCTCCCAAACCACAGGACCCTTGCTGCGGGTTTGGTTTTCATCATTCTTTTGCCATTGTTCCAACAGGCAACAACATTTCTTTCTTTACTTTACATTGGATTTGTAAAAATTTTAAGTGTTAAAACTTCTCAATATTTAATATTTTAGGACTTTGAAAAATTTTCAAACCTATCATTCTTTTGCAACTGTTTAAACAGGCAACAACACTTCTTTCTTTATTTTATTTTACATTGGACTTGTAAAACTTCCTAATAATTAATACTTTCGGACTTAGAAAAATTTTCAAACATTTGCTTCAACATTTATTTTACAATATCAAGTTTCTTTTATAATGCCTCCAACAGACAACAATTTTCCTTTTGGATGTACAATTTGTGAAAAAATATATAAAATGGTTGAACCAGAAGATTTAACGGATGACGAAAGTATTTTTGAAAATAGTTTGATTCCAGTAGAAGATACATCTGATGCTACATCCGATGTTACATCTGATGCTACGTCTGATGCTACAACTGATGAAGAAAATATTTTGGAAGTACCAGTAGCAATAGGCGAAGAAACACCGTTAACACATGTTGTAACAATTAACTATGATCCAGTACAATATATACATGCTCTTGTTCGGCGACGTTTGTTTCCGGCATCGGACATGGAGGAAGATGAAAGCGATAACGATTTGGAAATAACATATTTAAACAACAGCAATGATGATCACACTTACGACGCATAATATGTATTATTTTGAACTTAAATTATTTGACCTTAGCACTTAGATTTTTTTAAAACTTCCATTATTTGACCTTGAGACTTAGAATTTTTTTTAAACTTCCATTATTTGACCTTGTCACTAAGATTTTTTTAAAACTTCCATTATTTGACCTTGACACTTAGATTTTTTTTAATACCTGCATTATTTGACATTTAGATGTTTTTTAAACATGCATTATTTGACCTTGACACTTAGGAGTTTTGAAATATAAGAAATTTAACTGTTATTAACACTTTTTGTGTTTAATACAGAAAAAGTGGTGGGGGTAGTCTATAAATAGGGGTAGTTTAAGAGTGGTTTTTATTATTACTGCAACTTTTGTGGAGAGCACACCTACGTCATGTATTACTGCATCAGTTGTGAAGAATCTTTTGAAAATGAAAACTTACTACAAATACACAAAGAAGTGTACCATAACAACGAAACAAGAAACAATGCAGAAGAAGAAGATTTGGAAGAATTAGATCAAATGCTGGCTACCCATCAACAACAACTAAATTCAAGACCAAGTGTTATTCAATACGCACCCGGACCATCTTTGGATGTGGAATTATACGCCCGAGCTTTACCAGGCAGTGTAGTAACTCATTTTAAGATTGACAATGCTCAATTGCAACTAGCACAATTTATATTGAAAGCAAAAACATTAGTAACAGAAACATTGAAGAATGAACTAAGAAGATTAAATTTTATAAAGTTTGGAATATTATTAGATACTGTATTTACAAATGTTCATAATGAAACATCACCAAGAGGATTTTTAACTAAAAACAAAACCATCATGTTTGCATCGGATATAAGCTCAATTGTGGATGATTGTTTTGAAGAACCTTTAACAAAATTACAAGAACATGAAGGAAGAGGTTCTGGATGGAGTTTGTTAAGTATAACAAGCTTAGATGTGAGAGTTCATAAACATGGATATGGAATGAGAGGTAGTAGTTATATTGCTTTGCCAAGGAAGATTCGAGTAACCAAATCTTGTGTTAATGTACAAAATGAAAATGCTGAATGTTTCAAGTATGCAATGCTTGCAAAATATGTAGAAGATCATGTGGAACGACCGAGTAGAGCATACGATGAGGTTTCCTATATGTATAACTTTCAAGGCATGACTTATCCTGTTTCAATTCAAGACATATCAAAATTTGAAAAGAAAAATCCTTTTGCATCTGTAAACATCTTTGGCTTAGATTCATCCAACAATGTCTATCCCTTACGTATAACACCCACCGAACGCAGAGATTATACTGATTTATTATTTATAACTAAAGGTGATATCTCACATTATGTATATATTAAAGATTTTGAAGCTCTAGTTTGCAAACAGTTATCAAAACGTGAACAACCAAAAACAACTTGTAAAAGATGTTTCTGTTTTGTAAACAAACCTTTAAGAAGAGGAGGTTCAGAATGGTTAACAGAACATAAAAGATTATGCAATGGAAACTATGAAGTAAGAATTAAATTACCACACCCTAGCAGATCACAAGTAAAATTTGATAAAGTTATCCAACAATACAGAATTCCCGTTGTAGTGTATGCAGATTTTGAATCTTCATTGCTTCCACTTGAACAAGAAGAAGGAGAGGAAATTACAAGCAGAACAAAGTATCAACTTCACAAACCAAACAGCTACTGTTTAATAGTAAAATCCACTCTGCCTGAAGAACATCTTCAAGAATATGGTTTGACATCTACACCAAAGATCTATCGTGGAGAAGAAGCAGCTCGATACTTTGTTGATGATTTATACGACATCGCTGGGAAAGTGGAAGCAATGTATAGCAATGTGGTTCCTATGTCACCTATGACACCGGAAGAAATTTATCTTTATGATTCGACAACAACATGCTATTTGTGTAACAATCAATTTACAGAAACTAAAGTTAAAGTTCGCGACCATGACCATCTGACAGGAGCCTACAGAGGTGCAGCTTGCAACGGATGTAATATCAACTACAAACTACCATCTTTTATTCCCGTGGTTTTTCACAATCTTAGCGGATACGATGGACATTTTATCATTCCCGAATTAGCAAGAGACAACGGTGAAATAGACGTTATAGCACAAACTATGGAAAAATTTATAAGCTTTTCAAAAAAGGTGGGCAAAATTAAACTTAGATTTGTTGATTCTTTTCGATTTATGCCTTCCAGTCTTATGAAACTTTCTGAAAATTTAAGAAGACAAAAATTAATAGAAACAAGCAAAATTGTACCTGCAGAAAAAATGGATTTGGTTCTTCGGAAAGGAGTTTTCCCGTATGATTACATCGATGGACTACATAAATTTCAAGAAACGTCACTTCCTCCACCAGAAGCTTTCAAAAGTAAACTTACCGATTTGGACATTTCACCTGAAGACTATCAACACGCATGCAGAGTTTGGGACGAATTGGAAATGAACACTCTGGGAGATTATTCTGACTTTTATGTAAAACTTGATGTGACCCTTCTCTGCGATGTGATGGAAGAATTTAGAAACACCTGCTTTGAAGCTTACGGATTAGACCCTCTTCATTCTTATACTTCTCCAGGACTAGCTTGGCAAGCTATGCTAAAAGAAACAAAGTGCAACCTTCAATTATTAACAGATATTGACATGGTGTTGATGATCGAATCGGGCGTTAGAGGTGGATTGACCCAAAGTGTTACTAGACATGTTAAAGCTAACAACAAATATCTTCCAAACTACGATAAAGAAAAACCATCAGTGTTCTTAGGATATCTCGATGCCAACAATTTATACGGATGGGCCATGTCTAATCCACTTCCTTTTGGAAACTTTGAATGGGTTAATCCAGACTCTATTGGTGATATTTCGCAAATTTCAAAAGACGGAGACACCGGATACATATTGGACTGTGACTTTGAATATCCAGAACACTTGCATGATCTTCATTACGATCTTCCGCTCCTTGCAAAAACAGAAGTTTCACCAATTGGCAAACATCCAAAATTAATGATGACTCTTGAAAATAAACAAAGATACGTAGCTCACTTTTGGGTTGTTCAACAAGCACTCCAATTGGGTTTACGTATAACCAAAATTCATAGAGTTTTAAAATTTTCCCAATCTTGCTGGTTAAAACCGTACATTGATTCAAACACCAGAAGAAGAGCAGCTGCAACATCAACATTTCAAAAGGACTTTTTTAAATTAATGAATAATGCGATATTTGGAAAAACATTGGAAAACAAAAGAAAACACAAAAATGTTAAATTAATTACAGATCCTATAAAACTAGAAACACTTGTACAAAAACCAAACTTTGGAACATCCGTTATCATCAATGAAAACCTTGTGGCAGTATCTATAAAGAAGACAAGCGTGAAAATGGATCGTCCGTTGTACGTTGGAATGTCAATCTTGGATATTTCCAAAACCCACATGTATGATTTCCACTACAACAAAATGGTCGCCTTCTACGGTAGAGATAACATCGGAATCGCCTACATGGACACGGACGCTTTCATCTACTGGATTCTTACTGAAGATATGTATTTGGATCTTCGAACATTTGTTCACAAAAATGAATTTGATTTTAGTGACTATCCAAAAGATCATTTAAATTATGACAATGATCGGAACAAAAAGAAACTTGGAAAATTTAAAGACGAAGCAAATGGAATTTTACTGAAAGAACTTATTGCACTAATGTCAAAATTGTATTCACTACAATTGCATAAAGAAGAAAACAATATTATTAAAAAAGCTAAGGGAGTAAAAAGTTTGTATCTTAAGAAGAATGTAAATTTTGAACACTACAAGCAATGCTTATTTGAAGAAACGACTATAACTGCAAAATTCAACACCATCAGAAGTTTCAACCATCAACTGTACAGCGTAACAGAAGTGAAAAAAGCACTCTGCTCCAATGATGACAAACGACACATTCTTCCAGACAAAATTCACACTCTACCATTCGGCCACTACTCTCTCAATCCTATCAATGAGTAAAAAGAAAAAAAAGAAAAAAAAGAAAAAAAGAAAAAAAGAAAAAAAATAAAAAAAGAAAAAAGAAAAAAAGGGGAAATCACAGCATGCTCGCTGTGATTTCCCCTTTTTTTAAAATATGTTGAAATGACCTTGAACTATAAAAGCGGATGCAGAAAAAGAAACACTCAATACTAACTTGACTTTGTTAGTAAAATCATCATGACAGACTTAAAGGAAAAGATTGTTAATGAACTTCATAAACCTGCAAGAATAAAGTTTCCACGACGAAATACTGTTGTAAAAGGAAGAAATGATTTATATCAAGCAGATTTAATTTAAATGCAACCGCATAGTAAAATAAATAAAGGATTTAAATACATACTTACGATTATTAATTGTTTTACTAAAGTTGCAGATGCTTTGTCATTAAAAGACAAAACTGGTAACAGCATAACAAAAGCTATGGAAGTAGCTATAAAAAGAGATAAAAATAAAATTAAACATTTACAAACTGATGATGGGAAAGAATTTTCTAATAAACCTTTTGCCTTGTTAATGAAAAAATATAACATAAATCATTATTCCACAAATTCTGAGAAAAAGGCAGCTACAATTGAAAGATTTAATAGAACCTTAAAAGGTGCAATGTATAAAATGTTTTCGAAAAGAGGTTCTTACGTATGGGTTGATATCTTACCAAAATTAATAAGCGATTACAACAACAAGTTTCATAGAACTATCGGTATGGCACCTAACAAAGTGAATAAGAAAAACGCTAAACTAGTTTTACAACGAATTAAAAAGAACACACAGCCAAAAGCGGAACAAAGAAAACCAAGAAAATTTAATGTAAATGATAAAGTTCGAATTAGTAAATACAAAGGAGTGTTTACTAAAAAATACCTGCCCAATTGGACAAACGAAGTTTTTACAGTGTATAAAGTACAACCTACTGTACCGGAAACTTATATTTTAAAAGATAACAAAGGAAATTTGTTACAAGGCGGTTTTTACGGACATGAATTGTTAAAGTCAACAGTAGGCGATGTTTATCTTGTTGAAAAGGTGTTGCAAAGGAAAAAAGACCAAGTTAAAGTACGTTGGTTGGGGTTTGATAAAACTGAAGATTCGTGGATACCTATAAAAGATTTGATTTAGTTTTAAATCAACTTATTTACTCTTCTGCCTTTGAATAAGATGGAGATTGTTCACCATAAAGATAAATTTTATATTAATAACATTGATGATTTAACCGTAGATAACGTTAAAATCAACAATGGTAAACACGGCAGTTTATTTCCAAACACTGTACGATGTATAGTCAGCGGTCCTTCAAACTGTGGCAAAACTAACGTTGTGTTTAACTTAATTACAAACACAAAAGGATTGCGATTTAATAACCTATATATTTTTTCAAAGTCCTTACATCAACCAAAGTATCAATTGTTGGAAAATATCCTGACTGATGTGCCTGATGTTAACTATTACAAATTTAATGCTAGTGACAGTGTTATGCAACCAGACCAGGCTAAGCCTTATTCTGTATTTGTATTTGATGATGTATCTAGTGAAAATTATGATACTATTAGAAACTATTTTGCCATGGGAAGACATAACAATATTGATAGCATATATATCGGACAATCATATAGCAAAATTCCAAAACAACTAATTAGAGACAATGCAAATATTTTAGTTTTATTCAAACAAGACGATACAAACCTAAAACATATATACAACGATCATGTAAATGCTGATATGTCATTTGATAAATTTAAAGAGCTTTGTGGAAAAGCTTGGGCGGAAAAATATGGATTTTTGGTAATTATGAAAGATAAAGCTATAACAGATGGTCGTTACCGCATAGGTTTTGATAAATTTGTTTTAATACATTAATTAACAACATTATCGTACAAGTCTCCATGGTGTAAACATGGTAAATCAGGAAAAGCTATTAAAAGAAATAAAATCACTTAGTGATTCTATTAGACATAAAAACAGAGCGTTAAGATTAGGAATAAGTGAAAGAGAGAAATTTCTGGAATCAACATTTAAACCTATTACGGAGCCATTAAAACAATTAGGACAAAATGTTAAACATTCAACATTTAATTTTTCCGGAGATGCTATTTTACCCATTTCAAAATTTGAACAAAAAGAAGAATATGAAGGTGATACAAGTTTTACACAACAAGGAGAAACAACTAAAGAAGAAAGCGAACTAGGTGAAGAAACGGATGTTTTAACAGAAAAAGAAGGTCTTTCTACAAGCGAAGAACAACAAGAAGAAGAAGAGCCTATTAATCCATCCAACTTGAGCAAATTGGGCTCGGATATTGCGTATAAAGGGCCGCTTGCAAGACAATTTGTATTAAAAATGTTACATTCTGCACAACCAACTCGAAAATATCATACTTTTGGTGCTAGAATAGAAGAAAATGGGCTAATGATTGGAGATAGCAAACTTGATGAAGACGAACATGACAATATTATTATAAATAATAAACAATACAAGGGTACAAAAGGATTGTTTGAACTTATTTTTAAGCCGAAACCTAATAAATATACTAAAAAGGATTTAAACATTTTTAAACAAATATTGGAGGATACAAATGCGCATAAGAAAAATTATTCTAAAAATTTCAATGTTCATAGAAATGCATCAGAAAAATATAAAACTATTATTGCTAAACTTTTCCCACCAAAAAGAAGGGAACCCATAAAAAGAAAATCATTATCTTCTGCTGAAATAAATATTTTACATAAAAGAAGAAAAACAAATCAATCAAGTTTATCAGGAAAAGGATTATTGAAAAACTTGTATGATACTAATATAATATACTACAACGATATAAACAAATTGGTTGACAGAATGAAGTTGATATATGAAGCTAAACAAGCCGGACATAGTGGTTTAGAAAATGAATGGGTAGCTTTGGTCGGCGAACTGCGAAATCGAGGAGTAATTGCATAAAAAAATATGAGTATATATAATACAAGTATAACTGATTAAATATTCAGTATAACCATGAGTGTGGATAAGTTTGGACGGTATTCCGAAACTGGAAGCAAATCAGGATCTTATGGAAAAAGAGGTGGTTTACCACTAACATCCGATGGAGATTATGATATAAATAACAAACGGTTAAAGTTTGTAAATGATCCAAAAGATGATAATGATGCGGTAAATTTTAAAACTTTAAGAAGTGAAACATTACCTAGCTTAAAGCTTCAAAATGAAGTGTATAACGCTAATTTTTATAGAATTGTAAATCTTCCAAAACCAATAGATAAGAATGATTCGGTAAATAAAGAATATTTAATGTGGTACATAAACCAAACCTTACGATATGATCCTAGGAGTAATAATAAAGTATATGATGCAAAAGATCTTAGAATAGCTAATATAGCAGATCCTATTAATGATCAAGATTCAGTTACAAAAAAGTATTTACATTCAGTCATCCCTGAAAAAACAGATAAATTTTCCTTTTACAACTTTGTAATACATGATATTGGAGACCCTAAAGATATGAAAGATGCTGTAAACCTTCAATATCTTACAGATCATTGTATTACGCATGATATTAATACAATTGATTGCAAAAATAAAGTGTTAACTAACGTTAAGGAAGGAACTGCAAAATCACATGCAGCTACAATAAGTCAAATAATGAAATTAAAAGATAACAAATGGAATGCGGATGCAAAAATAATTACTAATGTTAAAAAAGGGTTGGATGAAACTGATGTAGCAACAGTTGGACAAGTTCCTGTAATAAAACAATATGAAAACGGTAAACAATACTTTGATTGCAAAGGGAAACCACTAGTCAATGTTGCAGAAGGAATAAGAGACAGTGATGTAGTTACAGTAGCTCAAATACATGAGAAGGGAAACATATACTATAATCTTTTTCTAACAAAAGATTTAAATAAGCAGTCTTTTTTTTGTGAAGACTTGCGATTGACTAGCTTAAAAGACCCTATTAATTTTACTGATGCTGTTAATGTAAATTACATTGTAAGACTCTTAAGTGTAGTATTATATGATATTTATAACACAATAAAGCCCATAAAATCTGATCAAAAATTAAATTGGGTTAAAAAGAATGTTATGGAAAAATATTTTTTAAATAAGGAAACTGATACTTTAAGAACTTCTAAAGATGATGATGATGAAGAAGATACAATCCTTCCACAAAACTGGAAAAAAATTATTTACCCATAAACAAACATACTTATAAATAAACAATGTCAAAGGATAAATGTATCATTCATTATAAAGCATTTATAAAATAAACAAGTATCGACATTTCCTTTCACTATAAAAGACCATGTTGAAAGTTCAACGCATCAGTCATAATCGACACGTTATAAAGAGAGGAAGAGGAATAGCATCAACAGCACTTTCTCTTATTACTAAGCCGGTTGGAGCTATAGTTAATAAAGCTATCGATTTATTACCTGTAGAACTACATTTACCAGGAGGTTATCAATATTGTGGTCCTGGAACAAAATTGAAAAAAAGACTTGCTAGAGGAGATCTTGGAATAAATAAACTTGATCAAGCCTGCAAACAACACGATATAGCATATTCAAAGTTTGCAGATACTAAAAATAGATCAATAGCGGATAGAGCACTTGCTGAAAAAGCTTGGCAAAGAGTAACATCCAGTGACGCTAGTATCGGTGAAAAAGCAGCAGCTTTAGCGGTATCAGCAGCAATGAAGGGTAAAACGATGTTTGGAGGTGGAAAGAAGAAAGGAGGTGGAAAAAGGAGGAGAAAACCTCCAAAGAAACGTGGAGGAAATATAAGAAGAAAACGACGATCCACCGCAGGTAAAAATAAAAAGAAACAAACAATATGGTCAATGATAAAAAAAGGAGGAGGATTATACCTAAGACCGTATCGTGTGTATTAAACAGAAAAAAACAATTACTAATTCCAAATAAAGAATTAACAGATAAAGAATTAATTACTTATGTTTCTTGTTTAAAAATTCCATTTTTTAGAGGAGTTTTTATGAAAGATGCATTACCTGTTAAAATATGGAAAAATGAAACCGGAATAGTAAATTTAGATAATAGTAAAGGATCAGGCACTCATTGGGTATGTTATAAGAAACTAGGATCAACTATTTACTACTTTGATAGTTTTGGTAATCTCCCACCACGAAAAGAACTACAATATTACTTTAAAACAGCTAAAAATGTACTATACAATTATAAAAGAGAGCAACCTGATGATACGGTAATCTGTGGACATTTATGTTTAGATTTTTTAACAAAAAGCGTTAGTCAACTTTAAGATGTCTTCCTATACAGTATCATTAACTGGAACTTCATCTACTTTGCGAAGTGTTCTTTTCCCTGCGTTACGTTTGGAAAAAGATAAATTATGGAAGGCGCATTATTAGATATAACAACTTATAATTCTATTCCCAACGTTACTGAAAATGTTAATGACAAAATACATTATTACAAAACAAAAGATAAAAATACAAACAAATATTCAGATATACAAGTATTTAGTTTACTCACTGGAGCATATGAAATTGATGATATAAATGAAGCGATACAAAATCATATGGGAAAAGATAATATAACAATAAAAGGAAATAACAATACTATGAAAGCTGAAATTAAATCTAAATATTATATAGATTTTAGCAAAGAACATTCAATTGGTAGTTTATTAGGATTTCCTAAAACAACAAAAATTTTAGAACCTAATATTAACCATTCAGGTGCTAGAACTGTGACAATAATGAAAGTTAACAGTATAGATGTTACATGTAATATTATATATGGTTCTTATAGAGATGGTGAAAATACTCATATATTGCACACATTTTATCCAACGGTCGCTCCGGGTTTTAAAATTGTGGAAAAGCCACAAAACTTGGTGTACCTACCGTTAAACACCAGTTTTATTTCAGACATTGTGGTGAACATACTAGATCAAGACGGAAATCATATTGATTTTAGAGACGAACCTATAACTATACGAATACATATAAAATCAACCGTATAACAATGGGGTTATCATTTAAAAAGAAAGAGCTGACTGGTAAACAAGTCAGTAGCACTTCAGCTATAGAAGGATTAACAAGTGATAACATTCGTTTTCTAGAAGAAATTGGATTAAAACTTATTAATAATGGAAATATTGGATATAGCGCAGGGTCCGACATTCGACGAAACCTTATGGGAAAAGGAATATCATACGCACAACCCTTACGCTTCATCAAAATTAAATAATAATGATGAAATTAGAATTCCCATACAACAACAGGATATTTATACACTTCCATGTGAAAGTTATTTGTATATCGAAGGAAGAGTAACAAAAAGAGATGGAAGCACTGCAAGTAGTGTTCCGTTCATAAATAACCCCATGGCATATTTGTTTGATGAAATAAGATATGAAATTTCCGGAGTTACAGTAGATTCAACAAAAAAGGTGGGAATTACAAGTACATTAAAAGGATTAGCATCTTTAACACCGAGTGAAAAAATATGCTAGCCGCCGCAGGATGGGTAGCGCCCGATTCCAATATAATCACTCCAAACAGTTCAGGCAATTTTGACTTTTACATTCCTTTAAGATTACTTTTAGGCTTTGCCGAAGATTACCGAAAAATAATAATAAACGTAAAACAAGAATTAGTTTTGTTAAGATCATCAAACGACAAAGATATTATTATGGCGCCTGATGGAACAACGGAAGCTACTTTAGAATGGAAAATGCAATTAGACAAGATTGTTTGGAGAGTACCGCATGTACGGTTAAACGATCAGAATAGAATTTCATTATTAAGAACTTTAAAATCAGATCGTGATATCGTAATACCATTTAGAAGTTGGGAGTTTCATGAATATCCGGTTTTACCGGAAACACAACGTCATACATGGACTGTAAAAACTTCTACTCATTTGGAAAAGGCAAGATATGTAATATTTGGATTACAAACAAAAAGAAGAAATGAAATAACTAAACATGCTGGTGAATTTGATCATTGTAAACTTACAAATTTTAAGGTGTTTCTAAACTCTCAATTCTTTCCATACGACAACTTCAACATAAACTTTACAAAAGACAGGTTTAGCGTTTTGTACGATATGTACGCAAGATTCCAAAATTCATATTATGGAAAAACAAACACACCTTTATTAACGCCAAACCAATTTAAATCTAACTATCCGATTGTTGTAGTTGATTGTTCAAAACAAAACGAATCTGTAAAATCTTCCAGTGTAGATATAAAAATAGAAATGGAATTTGAACAAAATGTACCCAAAGATACATCTGCTTATTGTTTAATTTTACATGACAAAATTGTTACATATACACCTTTAACAGGAATTGTAAAAGCAGTTTTGTAAAATGAAAAGGAAAAAAAATACCCCCACTACTCGGTTATAAAAGCAGGAGCGGGAACGAAAATTGTTTAGTTTACTGTCTACAGTTGTATGGGTAACATCGTCTACAGCATTATAAACAAAATGAGTTCTTTATCAGTTGTACAAGACGTTTCCGAAACAGCACCTTTATTGGAAAATGATGATAAACATTTTGAAGAAAATATTGTAAAGGAAATTGATGACTTTTTAAAGTTTGGAAAACAAAATAAAAAGTTGGAAAATAATAAAACAAACGTAAGAAAGAAAAGAAAACTTGAAGAAAATATTCCCCCAAACATTTTAACTGAAGTTTTCCTTCGCATCTTTTATCCTATTTCATCTTGCATGAGTAAAAGTGTGTCGATAGGATTGGTAAAATCATTAGACTACTCTCCCGCAGTAATCCTAAGCCATGGAACAAAGATGGTTTTATTTTCAGAAAATGCTTGGGATTCCTTTTTAAAACATCTACATCTTATTGAATGTTATTTAGCCAACAGTTTCTTTGGAAGAAAAACTAACATTCGACTTTTGGATTGTGACAATGAAATTGACATTATTAAACATCGTGGTCAACAACAAGTAAGAATTAGAGACTCGACACAATTTGAAAATAAAATTCTTCTAACACGTGAAGAATTTTACATTTTAAACTATGCAACATCACCTATTACCAGGTATATGAAACAATTAGTATTTTCAAGCTCTGTTATTAAGGAATATCTGGTAGATGCATGCGAAAAACAACCAGAAAGCACTTTACAATACGGACCAATAGATACATCCATCTTTAATAGAATACCTCACGAAGTGGAAATGTGGAGGCAGTTAAGAAACTTTGAACCTTTTACCGAAGTTGCAACGGAGAATACAGAAGAAGAAACCAACAACAACAGTACAGAAGAAGAAACCAACAACAACAATAATACAGAAGAAGAAACTTTGCTAGGTTAAAACTACAATGTAATTTAACAAAAGAATAAACCGTGGGGTAGGCCTACTGGGGATGGTGCCCACGTTAAACATACACCAACGCGCCTACAACTGTACGGCCTGGTTTATATATATATCTAACCTACCGTGGTGTGGAAAACAGTTGATCAGCAGACACCGTGATGAGCAGACAGGATGAAGAAATGGCAGCAAAACCTTGTGTAATTGAATTTCCAGCATTTCGCGGAAACGATGATAGATTTATCATAAAAGAATTGGTAATTTTGGATTTGCTTACACAAGTAGCATACCCGTTTTTATTTGAAGCACCGTGTTCTGTCCATGAACTAAAGTCAAAAGCTAAAATAACAAACAGATGGCTAACAAATAATTTTCATCATATCCATTGGTATGAAGGTTTCCTACCGTACAACAATGTACACAAAATTATGTTTCATTTTTGCAAACAATTTACACACATATATACCAGAGGATTGGAAAAAAAGAATTGGATACAACAGTACACAAACAAAGAAATTTTAAACATAAAAGTGGACAAAACATTTCACTTTGATGCTAGAAATATTTGTGTTTCTACAATAAATCCGAAACACAACCAATCTCAATGCGCATTACAAAACGCGTATCACTTGGCTTCTTACTTACAACAACAAACGGAAGAATGTAGTGGGGGTTCCGAAGGTTATATAAACGAAGAGGCAACACACCCCGAGTATCAGTCTAACTCCATACTCCGAACATACAACATCTCCTGTGAAGGATGGCATCACAACAGTTTCTCCAATGTTTAGTTGAACAATTCAACTTGCATTCAAAATCAAATACTCTAATTATCAAGAAATGTTCAGAATTAAAAGAACAGAAACATTATATTGTTCATAAAATGAAGAAAATTGATACAACGCATGGAGACGCAGTCGTCGCATCTTTATCCGATGCACCATATACACCGGGTGATGAACCAAAGTTTCAAGTATATCTTCCAAAACGATTCGTCCAGTTGCTGCAAAATGAAGATCTGCGGGAAATTCAACCAGGATCATTATATTTGGTGTCACACGGAATGAGCGGAAACAACTCTACGGAACTAACTCTGCACATCGCACAAAAATAACATTGTAAAAAAATGTTTTAAATAAAAAGATAAAAAACAACATATCAGTATATGTTTTTATATACTGATATGTTGTATTTTTTAAAACCTCAAATGGATGACCTTGAACTTTTTAATCGATAATATTATTCAATTATTTTATTCGATAGTATTATTCGATTATTTTATTCGATAGTTTTATTCGAATACTTTACATAAATACGAAACTTTAACGTTGAGAGGCTCAGTTCTGTTTAAGACAAGCTACAACCAACATGTCATCCAAAAGAAATAATCTAACACTTATAACTTATTGTTGCAAAGAAAAATGTTTTAGAATACCTGAAGATCAAGTTGACGGAAAAGCTTGTACAAAATGTAATTCTTTCAGCTATTGTAAATGTAGTTGCAAAACATATCAAAAGAACCGGTTGGATAAACTAGAAAAATTGCAACATCGACTCGGTCTATTGTGGCAACGATTAAATTCAAAGTGATGAAACAAACACCTGCCATTACCCCCACCACTACCCCCACTACCATCGGAGGTACCTGCAGCACCGGCTTTGCAATAGTCATTCCTGCTACACCTCTCGTCGAGTAAACAACTCTAGTCATGTCTCTCAACATTCGCGGGATTCACTACAACACTATCAATCTTACAACCTATAAGGATTTGGAAATTTTTAGTGAAGAACTAAAACAACTTATAACCACTGGGTTTGGTTTATCTTTAGAACCTTATGCAACAAACAATCAAAACGAAAAAAATGTGTTTTTGCCAACATACAACAACAAGAAGAATGAAAATAAACAAGAAATTTCAGCACCGACAACAACTTAATTTTCAAATTTGGGAGCAAACTTTACTAACTTGTAAAATAATACTTTTGTATGCAAGATCTTTTTTAAAAACATCTCCAAACGACCTTGACACACTTCCAACCATTTAAAATTTAAATACCCAGCACAGCAGGGCATTTAAACTTTAAATACCCACCACCAACACGTCACAGCTACGTCACAGCTGATGACGTCACTTCCGGTCACGTGACCGGAAGTAGCGTCAAAAAATTGACTGGCTGTCAAAGTTTGATTGGGCCAGAAACGCCACCTCGCCACTACTCATGAGCCCCAACCCTATACCATATAGCAAGACCGAGTGGACGGCAGACATGACGAGCCGGCAGGGCGCTTGCAAGAGCAAAGACCGCCAACATTGAACACAAGCCCACACAGGGTAGCGACACCCTTAGCGGCTTTGTCGATGGCGCGCTGGATCTGCTCACCGAAAGACAATTTGCTGTCTTTTTTTTTTGATTAGGATTTTTGCGGACATTTGCCATCACTGATTAGTAAAAAACAAGTTTCACGACGTTGCGGGATCTGGAATCTGATCCCGTCTTCAGGTGGAAGAAAACCTAGAACATAACAAGATTAGTAACACATAGCCAGGAAAACCTGGACAAAAACACAGCTAAAACAGAGAACTGTAAAAGCAGTCACGAAAACTAAAAAACACAAACAGACACACGGAATTTGCATATCACATGTCTCTCTTTCAGGTTTTCGCCACCGGTAGCGCGGCGTGATTTGGTTGGCTGTGGGCGCCGCCATTTCCGTTGCCGCCGCCATTTGCTTTCCTCCCACCAGTCTCAGCTCAGCTCTGATTGGGTGTGGACGTGCTCTCTCCTGCCTGGTGATTCTTGATACTTGTGATTCCTGTGTTATTTTGTGTATTGTTTTTATTTTCAGCTTATTGTTTTCGTGACTGCTTTTACAGTTCTCTGTTTTAGCTGTGTTTTTGTCCAGGTTTTCCTGGCTATGTGTTACTAATCTTGTTATGTTCTAGGTTTTCTTCCACCTGAAGACGGGATCAGATTCCAGATCCCGAAACGTCGTGAAACTTGTTTTTTACTAATCAGTGATGGCAAATGTCCGCAAAAATCCTAATCAAAATATAAAATCACCATCACCAACAATGAATTTCAAACAAAGAATTGATTCTCGGTACGGACCCGGAGTAAGTAATCAATTAAGTGAACTTGAACAAATGCACCTAAAGTTGGCTAGGCACACCAACCATTTAACTTTTCTCACTAAGTGCAAACTCGAAAATCTAATACCGCAGAGTTTCAGAATTAAACCTCCTTTTAGCAGTTTTAAAGCCAGCAAAATAATGTCTGCAGCTTCA
The DNA here is from genome assembly GCA_035578135.1 of Flexamia atlantica. Lineage (NCBI taxonomy): Eukaryota > Metazoa > Arthropoda > Insecta > Hemiptera > Cicadellidae > Flexamia > Flexamia atlantica. Next base: position 480,330 of record JAQJVK010000057.1, on the reverse strand, counting down.
AAATCTCTCCTAATTGAAAGAATAAACTTTCATCGTACGGAAAAGAGAACCCTCAAAATCAGTATTGAAAATAAGAAATCTGAATTGGCAACTTTAATTGGTTCTGAGTTTCAGAACATTTTTCAAAGCATCCAAAATAGGTTTGACAAAGAATCGGTTGATATTAAATCCAGACAACAATCAAAGCTAGAAAAATTAAGACCTGTCGAAATTAGTAATAACTCTAAAAATGATGAACAGATTAATGATGCAAATAATCAGGTTGTGAATCTTTCTTCACGAAATTTAAATTCAAATGAAATTTCCGTTTTGTCTAAAGGGCTGAACTTTTCTGTTGTGCCTAAATCAGTGAGGGCGCTTGACTTTGTTACGGGGATTGAGTCCGCTGTGTCTCAGCTCCCTGAGACTCAGGGGGATCAGTTTCGGTGCGAGGCCAGCATCTTACTGAATAAAATTCCTGTCCCAAAGCCCAACCTAAAGAAAGAGGAATTCAAGGCAGTATCTATCCTTGGGAAAGATGATACTATCAAAATATTGCCCGCGGATAAAGGAAACGCTACTGTTGTCTTGGACACAGTAACATATAAAGAGAAAATATTGGAAACTCTCCAGGCTGGTAAATATACTGAACTAAATAAAGATCCTACAGAAAGTTTCGAGCGTAAAGTTGCAAGCACTCTTAGGAAGCATAAACAGTTTTTTTCTGATAAACAAAGAACTCGTTTAACACCGCATCACTCGAAAATCCCACACATGTATGGGTTACCTAAAATTCATAAAACTGATGTACCTCTTAGGCCTATAATTAGCTCTCGCGACTCACCGTGTAGGGAACTGTGTAAAGTCCTCCTGGACATCATAAAACCATTGGTAGGAAAAACTGACTCGTACATAAAAAATTCTAAAGACTTTGTTGAAAAGTCAAAGGACATAGTGCTGGCTGAGACGGATAAGCTGGTTAGTTTTGATGTTGAAAGTCTGTTCACGAATGTCCCAGTTCCTGAAACCTTAAAAATAATCGAGTCTCGGCTCGAAAAAGATGAAAGTCTAACTGAACGTACTAAACTTCCTGTTAACGTCATTATGGAACTGCTTGAATTATGCACTCAATGTAACTATTTTGAACTAGAGGGTAAATTATACCGTCAAGATGAGGGGATGGCCATGGGGTCGCCATTGTCGCCTATCTTTGCTAATATCTTTAAGGAGGAGTTTGAGCAAAAGGCTTTGTCTTTGGCTCAACTCAAACCGAAGATTTGGTGGAGGTACGTCGATGACACCTTCGTGGTATTTCCGCATGGAGACGATGAACTAAAAGACTTTTTAGGGCATCTTAACAGTATTTCTCCTTCCATCCGCCTAACAATGGAGGAGGAAGTCCAAAACAAACTAGCATTTTTGGATGTGTGCGTAGAAAAGGATAGGAACACGCTTAGGACAACTGTTTTCAGAAAAAAGACACACACAGGGCAGTACTTAAATTTTCAATCAAACCATCAAAAATCTGTCAAAGAAGGGGTAGCTTACTCACTATTTGACAGAGCAAAGAGCATTTGCTCAAATCAAGATGGATTAAATCAAGAAATCAAAAAAGTAGAGCAAGATTTGGCTAAGAATGGATATCCTCGTTCCGTAATAAGAAAGTGCAAAACCCGTAGGGCTAAACAGAATGAGTCAGAAAACACTGAAAAATTCGTTCCTATGTCAATCCCTTATGTGCCGGGATTATCGGAAAAAATTTGAAGAGTTGCTAGGAAGTTCAAAGTTAGAACCGCGTTTAGGACACAAAACACTCTTAGGCAATGTCTCGAAAAAACCAAACCAAAAAATGGCACTCAGGGATCAAAAAACTGTGTTTACAGAATAAACTGCAATAGTTGCTCTAGGCCGTATTATGGCGAGACAAAAAGACCTTTAAATGTTAGAATCAAAGAACATAAAGATAACACGAGGAAGGGCTTAGTGGATAAATCAAAAATTGCTCAACACTGCTGGTCTGAAAATCACCAGATGAATTTTGACGAAGCAAAAATAGTACACCGCGAACCTCATTTTTTCAAAAGAAAACTAATTGAAGCTTCATACATAAAACTAGCAGACCAACCAATCAGTCAATCTTCACTTGAAATAAGGCCAGTATGGCTACCAATATTAAACAAAGAATTGAAAGACAGGGAAAATAAAGTGTCAGCAAATAGGGTAATTACTAACAATTCTGTTCAAAATTCTCATAACATGTTAACCCGTAGCAAGGCCAAGGGGCAAAATCAGGTTAAAAATTAACTAAAAAACACAAACAGACACACGGAATTTGCATATCACATGTCTCTGTTTCAGGTTTTCGCCACCGGTAGCGCGGCGTGATTTGGTTGGCTGTGGGCGCCGCCATTTCCGTTGCCGCCGCCATTTGCTTTCCTCCCACCAGTCTCAGCTCAGCTCTGATTGGGTGTGGACGTGCTCTCTCCTGCCTGGTGATTCTTGATACTTGTGATTCCTGTGTTATTTTGTGTATTGTTTTTCTTTTCAGCTTATTGTTTTCGTGACTGCTTTTACAGTTCTCTGTTTTAGCTGTGTTTTTGTCCAGGTTTTCCTGGCTATGTGTTACTAATCTTGTTATGTTCTAGGTTTTCTTCCACCTGAAGACGGGATCAGATTCCAGATCCCGAAACGTCGTGAAACTTGTTTTTTACTAATCAGTGATGGCAAATGTCCGCAAAACTCCTAATCAAAATATAAAATCACCATCACCAACAATGAATTTCAAACAAAGAATTGATTCTCGGTACGGACCCGGAGTAAGTAATCAATTAAGTGAACTTGAACAAATGCACCTAAAGTTGGCTAGGCACACCAACCATTTAACTTTTCTCACTAAGTGCAAACTCGAAAATCTAATACCGCAGAGTTTCAGAATTAAACCTCCTTTAAGTAGTTTTAAAGCCAGCAAAATAATGTCTGCAGCTTCAAAATCTCTCCTAATTGAAAGAATAAACTTTCATCGTACGGAAAAGAGAACCCTCAAAATCAGTATTGAAAATAAGAAATCTGAATTGGCAACTTTAATTGGTTCTGAGTTTCAGAACATTTTTCAAAGCATCCAAAATAGGTTTGACAAAGAATCGGTTGATATTAAATCCAGACAACAATCAAAGCTAGAAAAATTAAGACCTGTCGAAATTAGTAATAACTCTAAAAATGATGAACAGATTAATGATGCAAATAATCAGGTTGTGAATCTTTCTTCACGAAATTTAAATTCAAATGAAATTTCCGTTTTGTCTAAAGGGCTGAACTTTTCTGTTGTGCCTAAATCAGTGAGGGCGCTTGACTTTGTTACGGGGATTGAGTCCGCTGTGTCTCAGCTCCCTGAGACTCAGGGGGATCAGTTTCGGTGCGAGGCCAGCATCTTACTGAATAAAATTCCTGTCCCAAAGCCCAACCTAAAGAAAGAGGAATTCAAGGCAGTATCTATCCTTGGGAAAGATGATACTATCAAAATATTGCCCGCGGATAAAGGAAACGCTACTGTTGTCTTGGACACAGTAACATATAAAGAGAAAATATTGGAAACTCTCCAGGCTGGTAAATATACTGAACTAAATAAAGATCCTACAGAAAGTTTCGAGCGTAAAGTTGCAAGCACTCTTAGGAAGCATAAACAGTTTTTTTCTGATAAACAAAGAACTCGTTTAACACCGCATCACTCGAAAATCCCACACATGTATGGGTTACCTAAAATTCATAAAACTGATGTACCTCTTAGGCCTATAATTAGCTCTCGCGACTCACCGTGTAGGGAACTGTGTAAAGTCCTCCTGGACATCCTAAAACCATTGGTAGGAAAAACTGACTCGTACATAAAAAATTCTAAAGACTTTGTTGAAAAGTCAAAGGACATAGTGCTGGCTGAGACGGATAAGCTGGTTAGTTTTGATGTTGAAAGTCTGTTCACGAATGTCCCAGTTTCTGAAACCTTAAAAATAATCGAGTCTCGGCTCGAAAAAGATGAAAGTCTAACTGAACGTACTAAACTTCCTGTTAACGTCATTATGGAACTGCTTGAATTATGCACTCAATGTAACTATTTTGAACTAGAGGGTAAATTATACCGTCAAGATGAGGGGATGGCCATGGGTCGCCATTGTCGCCTATCTTTGCTAATATCTTTAAGGAGGAGTTTGAGCAAAAGGCTTTGTCTTTGGCTCAACTCAAACCGAAGATTTGGTGGAGGTACGTCGATGACACCTTCGTGGTATTTCCGCATGGAGACGATGAACTAAAAGACTTTTTAGGGCATCTTAACAGTATTTCTCCTTCCATCCGCCTAACAATGGAGGAGGAAGTCCAAAACAAACTAGCATTTTTGGATGTGTGCGTAGAAAAGGATAGGAACACGCTTAGGACAACTGTTTTCAGAAAAAAGACACACACAGGGCAGTACTTAAATTTTCAATCAAACCATCAAAAATCTGTCAAAGAAGGGGTAGCTTACTCACTATTTGACAGAGCAAAGAGCATTTGCTCAAATCAAGATGGATTAAATCAGGAAATCAAAATAGTAGAGCAAGATTTGGCTAAGAATGGATACCCTCGTTCCGTAATAAGAAAGTGCAAAACCCGTAGGGCTAAACAGAATGAGTCAGAAAACACTGAAAAATTCGTTCCTATGTCAATCCCTTATGTGCCGGGATTATCGGAAAAAATTTGAAGAGTTGCTAGGAAGTTCAAAGTTAGAACCGCGTTTAGGACACAAAACACTCTTAGGCAATGTCTCGAAAAAACCAAACCAAAAAATGGCACTCAGGGATCAAAAAACTGTGTTTACAGAATAAACTGCAATAGTTGCTCTAGGCCGTATTATGGCGAGACAAAAAGACCTTTAAATGTTAGAATCAAAGAACACAAAGATAACACGAGGAAGGGCTTAGTGGATAAATCAAAAATTGCTCAACACTGCTGGTCTGAAAATCACCAGATGAATTTTGACGAAGCAAAAATAGTACACCGCGAACCTCATTTTTTCAAAAGAAAACTAATTGAAGCTTCATACATAAAACTAGCAGACCAACCAATCAGTCAATCTTCACTTGAAATAAGGCCAGTATGGCTACCAATATTAAACAAAGAATTGAAAGACAGGGAAAATAAAGTGTCAGCAAATAGGGTAATTACTAACAATTCTGTTCAAAATTCTCATAACATGTTAACCCGTAGCAAGGCCAAGGGGCAAAATCAGGTTAAAAATTAACTAAAAAACACAAACAGACACACGGAATTTGCATATCACATGTCTCTGTTTCAGGTTTTCGCCACCGGTAGCGCGGCGTGATTTGGTTGGCTGTGGGCGCCGCCATTTCCGTTGCCGCCGCCATTTGCTTTCCTCCCACCAGTCTCAGCTCAGCTCTGATTGGGTGTGGACGTGCTCTCTCCTGCCTGGTGATTCTTGATACTTGTGATTCCTGTGTTATTTTGTGTATTGTTTTTATTTTCAGCTTATTGTTTTCGTGACTGCTTTTACAGTTCTCTGTTTTAGCTGTGTTTTTGTCCAGGTTTTCCTGGCTATGTGTTACTAATCTTGTTATATTCTAGGTTTTCTTCCACCTGAAGACGGGATCAGATTCCAGATCCCGAAACGTCGTGAAACTTGTTTTTTACTAATCAGTGATGGCAAATGTCCGCAAAAATCCTAATCAAAATATAAAATCACCATCACCAACAATGAATTTCAAACAAAGAATTGATTCTCGGTACGGACCCGGAGTAAGTAATCAATTAAGTGAACTTGAACAAATGCACCTAAAGTTGGCTAGGCACACCAACCATTTAACTTTTCTCACTAAGTGCAAACTCGAAAATCTAATACCGCAGAGTTTCAGAATTAAACCTCCTTTTAGTAGTTTTAAAGCCAGCAAAATAATGTCTGCAGCTTCAAAATCTCTCCTAATTGAAAGAATAAACTTTCATCGTACGGAAAAGAGAACCCTCAAAATCAGTATTGAAAATAAGAAATCTGAATTGGCAACTTTAATTGGTTCTGAGTTTCAGAACATTTTTCAAAGCATCCAAAATAGGTTTGACAAAGAATCGGTTGATATTAAATCCAGACAACAATCAAAGCTAGAAAAATTAAGACCTGTCGAAATTAGTAATAACTCTAAAAATGATGAACAGATTAATGATGCAAATAATCAGGTTGTGAATCTTTCTTCACGAAATTTAAATTCAAATGAAATTTCCGTTTTGTCTAAAGGGCTGAACTTTTCTGTTGTGCCTAAATCAGTGAGGGCGCTTGACTTTGTTACGGGGATTGAGTCCGCTGTGTCTCAGCTCCCTGAGACTCAGGGGGATCAGTTTCGGTGCGAGGCCAGCATCTTACTGAATAAAATTCCTGTCCCAAAGCCCAACCTAAAGAAAGAGGAATTCAAGGCAATATCTATCCTTGGGAAAGATGATACTATCAAAATATTGCCCGCGGATAAAGGAAACGCTACTGTTGTCTTGGACACAGTAACATATAAAGAGAAAATATTGGAAACTCTCCAGGCTGGTAAATATACTGAACTAAATAAAGATCCTACAGAAAGTTTCGAGCGTAAAGTTGCAAGCACTCTTAGGAAGCATAAACAGTTTTTTTCTGATAAACAAAGAACTCGTTTAACACCGCATCACTCGAAAATCCCACACATGTATGGGTTACCTAAAATTCATAAAACTGATGTACCTCTTAGGCCTATAATTAGCTCTCGCGACTCACCGTGTAGGGAACTGTGTAAAGTCCTCCTGGACATCCTAAAACCATTGGTAGGAAAAACTGACTCGTACATAAAAAATTCTAAAGACTTTGTTGAAAAGTCAAAGGACATAGTGCTGGCTGAGACGGATAAGCTGGTTAGTTTTGATGTTGAAAGTCTGTTCACGAATGTCCCAGTTTCTGAAACCTTAAAAATAATCGAGTCTCGGCTCGAAAAAGATGAAAGTCTAACTGAACGTACTAAACTTCCTGTTAACGTCATTATGGAACTGCTTGAATTATGCACTCAATGTAACTATTTTGAACTAGAGGGTAAATTATACCGTCAAGATGAGGGGATGGCCATGGGTCGCCATTGTCGCCTATCTTTGCTAATATCTTTAAGGAGGAGTTTGAGCAAAAGGCTTTGTCTTTGGCTCAACTCAAACCGAAGATTTGGTGGAGGTACGTCGATGACACCTTCGTGGTATTTCCGCATGGAGACGATGAACTAAAAGACTTTTTAGGGCATCTTAACAGTATTTCTCCTTCCATCCGCCTAACAATGGAGGAGGAAGTCCAAAACAAACTAGCATTTTTGGATATGTGCGTAGAAAAGGATAGGAACACGCTTAGGACAACTGTTTTCAGAAAAAAGACACACACAGGGCAGTACTTAAATTTTCAATCAAACCATCAAAAATCTGTCAAAGAAGGGGTAGCTTACTCACTATTTGACAGAGCAAAGAGCATTTGCTCAAATCAAGATGGATTAAATCAAGAAATCAAAAAAGTAGAGCAAGATTTGGCTAAGAATGGATATCCTCGTTCCGTAATAAGAAAGTGCAAAACCCGTAGGGCTAAACAGAATGAGTCAGAAAACACTGAAAAATTCGTTCCTATGTCAATCCCTTATGTGCCGGGATTATCGGAAAAAATTTGAAGAGTTGCTAGGAAGTTCAAAGTTAGAACCGCGTTTAGGACACAAAACACTCTTAGGCAATGTCTCGAAAAAACCAAACCAAAAAATGGCACTCAGGGATCAAAAAACTGTGTTTACAGAATAAATTGCAATAGTTGCTCTAGGCCGTATTATGGCGAGACAAAAAGACCTTTAAATGTTAGAATCAAAGAACACAAAGATAACACGAGGAAGGGCTTAGTGGATAAATCAAAAATTGCTCAACACTGCTGGTCTGAAAATCACCAGATGAATTTTGACGAAGCAAAAATAGTACACCGCGAACCTCATTTTTTCAAAAGAAAACTAATTGAAGCTTCATACATAAAACTAGCAGACCAACCAATCAGTCAATCTTCACTTGAAATAAGGCCAGTATGGCTACCAATATTAAACAAAGAATTGAAAGACAGGGAAAATAAAGTGTCAGCAAATAGGGTAATTACTAACAATTCTGTTCAAAATTCTCATAACATGTTAACCCGTAGCAAGGCCAAGGGGCAAAATCAGGTTAAAAATTAACTAAAAAACACAAACAGACACACGGAATTTGCATATCACATGTCTCTGTTTCAGGTTTTCGCCACCGGTAGCGCGGCGTGATTTGGTTGGCTGTGGGCGCCGCCATTTCCGTTGCCGCCGCCATTTGCTTTCCTCCCACCAGTCTCAGCTCAGCTCTGATTGGGTGTGGACGTGCTCTCTCCTGCCTGGTGATTCTTGATACTTGTGATTCCTGTGTTATTTTGTGTATTGTTTTTCTTTTCAGCTTATTGTTTTCGTGACTGCTTTTACAGTTCTCTGTTTTAGCTGTGTTTTTGTCCAGGTTTTCCTGGCTATGTGTTACTAATCTTGTTATGTTCTAGGTTTTCTTCCACCTGAAGACGGGATCAGATTCCAGATCCCGAAACGTCGTGAAACTTGTTTTTTACTAATCAGTGATGGCAAATGTCCGCAAAACTCCTAATCAAAATATAAAATCACCATCACCAACAATGAATTTCAAACAAAGAATTGATTCTCGGTACGGACCCGGAGTAAGTAATCAATTAAGTGAACTTGAACAAATGCACCTAAAGTTGGCTAGGCACACCAACCATTTAACTTTTCTCACTAAGTGCAAACTCGAAAATCTAATACCGCAGAGTTTCAGAATTAAACCTCCTTTTAGTAGTTTTAAAGCCAGCAAAATAATGTCTGCAGCTTCAAAATCTCTCCTAATTGAAAGAATAAACTTTCATCGTACGGAAAAGAGAACCCTCAAAATCAGTATTGAAAATAAGAAATCTGAATTGGCAACTTTAATTGGTTCTGAGTTTCAGAACATTTTTCAAAGCATCCAAAATAGGTTTGACAAAGAATCGGTTGATATTAAATCCAGACAACAATCAAAGCTAGAAAAATTAAGACCTGTCGAAATTAGTAATAACTCTAAAAATGATGAACAGATTAATGATGCAAATAATCAGGTTGTGAATCTTTCTTCACGAAATTTAAATTCAAATGAAATTTCCGTTTTGTCTAAAGGGCTGAACTTTTCTGTTGTGCCTAAATCAGTGAGGGCGCTTGACTTTGTTACGGGGATTGAGTCCGCTGTGTCTCAGCTCCCTGAGACTCAGGGGGATCAGTTTCGGTGCGAGGCCAGCATCTTACTGAATAAAATTCCTGTCCCAAAGCCCAACCTAAAGAAAGAGGAATTCAAGGCAATATCTATCCTTGGGAAAGATGATACTATCAAAATATTGCCCGCGGATAAAGGAAACGCTACTGTTGTCTTGGACACAGTAACATATAAAGAGAAAATATTGGAAACTCTCCAGGCTGGTAAATATACTGAACTAAACAAAGATCCTACAGAAAGTTTCGAGCGTAAAGTTGCAAGCACTCTTAGGAAGCATAAACAGTTTTTTTCTGATAAACAAAGAACTCGTTTAACACCGCATCACTCGAAAATCCCACACATGTATGGGTTACCTAAAATTCATAAAACTGATGTACCTCTTAGGCCTATAATTAGCTCTCGCGACTCACCGTGTAGGGAACTGTGTAAAGTCCTCCTGGACATCCTAAAACCATTGGTAGGAAAAACTGACTCGTACATAAAAAATTCTAAAGACTTTGTTGAAAAGTCAAAGGACATAGTGCTGGCTGAGACGGATAAGCTGGTTAGTTTTGATGTTGAAAGTCTGTTCACGAATGTCCCAGTTCCTGAAACCTTAAAAATAATCAAGTCTCGGCTCGAAAAAGATGAAAGTCTAACTGAACGTACTAAACTTCCTGTTAACGTCATTATGGAACTGCTTGAATTATGCACTCAATGTAACTATTTTGAACTAGAGGGTAAATTATACCGTCAAGATGAGGGGATGGCCATGGGTCGCCATTGTCGCCTATCTTTGCTAATATCTTTAAGGAGGAGTTTGAGCAAAAGGCTTTGTCTTTGGCTCAACTCAAACCGAAGATTTGGTGGAGGTACGTCGATGACACCTTCGTGGTATTTCCGCATGGAGACGATGAACTAAAAGACTTTTTAGGGCATCTTAACAGTATTTCTCCTTCCATCCGCCTAACAATGGAGGAGGAAGTCCAAAACAAACTAGCATTTTTGGATATGTGCGTAGAAAAGGATAGGAACACGCTTAGGACAACTGTTTTCAGAAAAAAGACACACACAGGGCAGTACTTAAATTTTCAATCAAACCATCAAAAATCTGTCAAAGAAGGGGTAGCTTACTCACTATTTGACAGAGCAAAGAGCATTTGCTCAAATCAAGATGGATTAAATCAAGAAATCAAAAAAGTAGAGCAAGATTTGGCTAAGAATGGATATCCTCGTTCCGTAATAAGAAAGTGCAAAACCCGTAGGGCTAAACAGAATGAGTCAGAAAACACTGAAAAATTCGTTCCTATGTCAATCCCTTATGTGCCGGAATTATCGGAAAAAATTTGAAGAGTTGCTAGGAAGTTCAAAGTTAGAACCGCGTTTAGGACACAAAACACTCTTAGGCAATGTCTCGAAAAAACCAAACCAAAAAATGGCACTCAGGGATCAAAAAACTGTGTTTACAGAATAAATTGCAATAGTTGCTCTAGGCCGTATTATGGCGAGACAAAAAGACCTTTAAATGTTAGAATCAAAGGACACAAAGATAACACGAGGAAGGGCTTAGTGGATAAATCAAAAATTGCTCAACACTGCTGGTCTGAAAATCACCAGATGAATTTTGACGAAGCAAAAATAGTACACCGCGAACCTCATTTTTTCAAAAGAAAACTAATTGAAGCTTCATACATAAAACTAGCAGACCAACCAATCAGTCAATCTTCACTTGAAATAAGGCCAGTATGGCTACCAATATTAAACAAAGAATTGAAAGACAGGGAAAATAAAGTGTCAGCAAATAGGGTAATTACTAACAATTCTGTTCAAAATTCTCATAACATGTTAACCCGTAGCAAGGCCAAGGGGCAAAATCAGGTTAAAAATTAACTAAAAAACACAAACAGACACACGGAATTTGCATATCACATGTCTCTGTTTCAGGTTTTCGCCACCGGTAGCGCGGCGTGATTTGGTTGGCTGTGGGCGCCGCCATTTCCGTTGCCGCCGCCATTTGCTTTCCTCCCACCAGTCTCAGCTCAGCTCTGATTGGGTGTGGACGTGCTCTCTCCTGCCTGGTGATTCTTGATACTTGTGATTCCTGTGTTATTTTGTGTATTGTTTTTCTTTTCAGCTTATTGTTTTCGTGACTGCTTTTACAGTTCTCTGTTTTAGCTGTGTTTTTGTCCAGGTTTTCCTGGCTATGTGTTACTAATCTTGTTATGTTCTAGGTTTTCTTCCACCTGAAGACGGGATCAGATTCCAGATCCCGAAACGTCGTGAAACTTGTTTTTTACTAATCAGTGATGGCAAATGTCCGCAAAACTCCTAATCAAAATATAAAATCACCATCACCAACAATGAATTTCAAACAAAGAATTGATTCTCGGTACGGACCCGGAGTAAGTAATCAATTAAGTGAACTTGAACAAATGCACCTAAAGTTGGCTAGGCACACCAACCATTTAACTTTTCTCACTAAGTGCAAACTCGAAAATCTAATACCGCAGAGTTTCAGAATTAAACCTCCTTTTAGTAGTTTTAAAGCCAGCAAAATAATGTCTGCAGCTTCAAAATCTCTCCTAATTGAAAGAATAAACTTTCATCGTACGGAAAAGAGAACCCTCAAAATCAGTATTGAAAATAAGAAATCTGAATTGGCAACTTTAATTGGTTCTGAGTTTCAGAACATTTTTCAAAGCATCCAAAATAGGTTTGACAAAGAATCGGTTGATATTAAATCCAGACAACAATCAAAGCTAGAAAAATTAAGACCTGTCGAAATTAGTAATAACTCTAAAAATGATGAACAGATTAATGATGCAAATAATCAGGTTGTGAATCTTTCTTCACGAAATTTAAATTCAAATGAAATTTCCGTTTTGTCTAAAGGGCTGAACTTTTCTGTTGTGCCTAAATCAGTGAGGGCGCTTGACTTTGTTACGGGGATTGAGTCCGCTGTGTCTCAGCTCCCTGAGACTCAGGGGGATCAGTTTCGGTGCGAGGCCAGCATCTTACTGAATAAAATTCCTGTCCCAAAGCCCAACCTAAAGAAAGAGGAATTCAAGGCAATATCTATCCTTGGGAAAGATGATACTATCAAAATATTGCCCGCGGATAAAGGAAACGCTACTGTTGTCTTGGACACAGTAACATATAAAGAGAAAATATTGGAAACTCTCCAGGCTGGTAAATATACTGAACTAAACAAAGATCCTACAGAAAGTTTCGAGCGTAAAGTTGCAAGCACTCTTAGGAAGCATAAACAGTTTTTTTCTGATAAACAAAGAACTCGTTTAACACCGCATCACTCGAAAATCCCACACATGTATGGGTTACCTAAAATTCATAAAACTGATGTACCTCTTAGGCCTATAATTAGCTCTCGCGACTCACCGTGTAGGGAACTGTGTAAAGTCCTCCTGGACATCCTAAAACCATTGGTAGGAAAAACTGACTCGTACATAAAAAATTCTAAAGACTTTGTTGAAAAGTCAAAGGACATAGTGCTGGCTGAGACGGATAAGCTGGTTAGTTTTGATGTTGAAAGTCTGTTCACGAATGTCCCAGTTCCTGAAACCTTAAAAATAATCAAGTCTCGGCTCGAAAAAGATGAAAGTCTAACTGAACGTACTAAACTTCCTGTTAACGTCATTATGGAACTGCTTGAATTATGCACTCAATGTAACTATTTTGAACTAGAGGGTAAATTATACCGTCAAGATGAGGGGATGGCCATGGGTCGCCATTGTCGCCTATCTTTGCTAATATCTTTAAGGAGGAGTTTGAGCAAAAGGCTTTGTCTTTGGCTCAACTCAAACCGAAGATTTGGTGGAGGTACGTCGATGACACCTTCGTGGTATTTCCGCATGGAGACGATGAACTAAAAGACTTTTTAGGGCATCTTAACAGTATTTCTCCTTCCATCCGCCTAACAATGGAGGAGGAAGTCCAAAACAAACTAGCATTTTTGGATGTGTGCGTAGAAAAGGATAGGAACACGCTTAGGACAACTGTTTTCAGAAAAAAGACACACACAGGGCAGTACTTAAATTTTCAATCAAACCATCAAAAATCTGTCAAAGAAGGGGTAGCTTACTCACTATTTGACAGAGCAAAGAGCATTTGCTCAAATCAAGATGGATTAAATCAAGAAATCAAAAAAGTAGAGCAAGATTTGGCTAAGAATGGATATCCTCGTTCCGTAATAAGAAAGTGCAAAACCCGTAGGGCTAAACAGAATGAGTCAGAAAACACTGAAAAATTCGTTCCTATGTCAATCCCTTATGTGCCGGGATTATCGGAAAAAATTTGAAGAGTTGCTAGGAAGTTCAAAGTTAGAACCGCGTTTAGGACACAAAACACTCTTAGGCAATGTCTCGAAAAAACCAAACCAAAAAATGGCACTCAGGGATCAAAAAACTGTGTTTACAGAATAAACTGCAATAGTTGCTCTAGGCCGTATTATGGCGAGACAAAAAGACCTTTAAATGTTAGAATCAAAGAACACAAAGATAACACGAGGAAGGGCTTAGTGGATAAATCAAAAATTGCTCAACACTGCTGGTCTGAAAATCACCAGATGAATTTTGACGAAGCAAAAATAGTACACCGCGAACCTCATTTTTTCAAAAGAAAACTAATTGAAGCTTCATACATAAAACTAGCAGACCAACCAATCAGTCAATCTTCACTTGAAATAAGGCCAGTATGGCTACCAATATTAAACAAAGAATTGAAAGACAGGGAAAATAAAGTGTCAGCAAATAGGGTAATTACTAACAATTCTGTTCAAAATTCTCATAACATGTTAACCCGTAGCAAGGCCAAGGGGCAAAATCAGGTTAAAAATTAACTAAAAAACACAAACAGACACACGGAATTTGCATATCACATGTCTCTGTTTCAGGTTTTCGCCACCGGTAGCGCGGCGTGATTTGGTTGGCTGTGGGCGCCGCCATTTCCGTTGCCGCCGCCATTTGCTTTCCTCCCACCAGTCTCAGCTCAGCTCTGATTGGGTGTGGACGTGCTCTCTCCTGCCTGGTGATTCTTGATACTTGTGATTCCTGTGTTATTTTGTGTATTGTTTTTCTTTTCAGCTTATTGTTTTCGTGACTGCTTTTACAGTTCTCTGTTTTAGCTGTGTTTTTGTCCAGGTTTTCCTGGCTATGTGTTACTAATCTTGTTATGTTCTAGGTTTTCTTCCACCTGAAGACGGGATCAGATTCCAGATCCCGAAACGTCGTGAAACTTGTTTTTTACTAATCAGTGATGGCAAATGTCCGCAAAAATCCTAATCAAAATATAAAATCACCATCACCAACAATGAATTTCAAACAAAGAATTGATTCTCGGTACGGACCCGGAGTAAGTAATCAATTAAGTGAACTTGAACAAATGCACCTAAAGTTGGCTAGGCACACCAACCATTTAACTTTTCTCACTAAGTGCAAACTCGAAAATCTAATACCGCAGAGTTTCAGAATTAAACCTCCTTTTAGTAGTTTTAAAGCCAGCAAAATAATGTCTGCATCTTCAAAATCTCTCCTAATTGAAAGAATAAACTTTCATCGTACGGAAAAGAGAACCCTCAAAATCAGTATTGAAAATAAGAAATCTGAATTGGCAACTTTAATTGGTTCTGAGTTTCAGAACATTTTTCAAAGCATCCAAAATAGGTTTGACAAAGAATCGGTTGATATTAAATCCAGACAACAATCAAAGCTAGAAAAATTAAGACCTGTCGAAATTAGTAATAACTCTAAAAATGATGAACAGATTAATGATGCAAATAATCAGGTTGTGAATCTTTCTTCACGAAATTTAAATTCAAATGAAATTTCCGTTTTGTCTAAAGGGCTGAACTTTTCTGTTGTGCCTAAATCAGTGAGGGCGCTTGACTTTGTTACGGGGATTGAGTCCGCTGTGTCTCAGCTCCCTGAGACTCAGGGGGATCAGTTTCGGTGCGAGGCCAGCATCTTACTGAATAAAATTCCTGTCCCAAAGCCCAACCTAAAGAAAGAGGAATTCAAGGCAGTATCTATCCTTGGGAAAGATGATACTATCAAAATATTGCCCGCGGATAAAGGAAACGCTACTGTTGTCTTGGACACAGTAACATATAAAGAGAAAATATTGGAAACTCTCCAGGCTGGTAAATATACTGAACTAAATAAAGATCCTACAGAAAGTTTCGAGCGTAAAGTTGCAAGCACTCTTAGGAAGCATAAACAGTTTTTTTCTGATAAACAAAGAACTCGTTTAACACCGCATCACTCGAAAATCCCACACATGTATGGGTTACCTAAAATTCATAAAACTGATGTACCTCTTAGGCCTATAATTAGCTCTCGCGACTCACCGTGTAGGGAACTGTGTAAAGTCCTCCTGGACATCCTAAAACCATTGGTAGGAAAAACTGACTCGTACATAAAAAATTCTAAAGACTTTGTTGAAAAGTCAAAGGACATAGTGCTGGCTGAGACGGATAAGCTGGTTAGTTTTGATGTTGAAAGTCTGTTCACGAATGTCCCAGTTTCTGAAACCTTAAAGATAATCGAGTCTCGGCTCGAAAAAGATGAAAGTCTAACTGAACGTACTAAACTTCCTGTTAACGTCATTATGGAACTGCTTGAATTATGCACTCAATGTAACTATTTTGAACTAGAGGGTAAATTATACCGTCAAGATGAGGGGATGGCCATGGGTCGCCATTGTCGCCTATCTTTGCTAATATCTTTAAGGAGGAGTTTGAGCAAAAGGCTTTGTCTTTGGCTCAACTCAAACCGAAGATTTGGTGGAGGTACGTCGATGACACCTTCGTGGTATTTCCGCATGGAGACGATGAACTAAAAGACTTTTTAGGGCATCTTAACAGTATTTCTCCTTCCATCCGCCTAACAATGGAGGAGGAAGTCCAAAACAAACTAGCATTTTTGGATGTGTGCGTAGAAAAGGATAGGAACACGCTTAGGACAACTGTTTTCAGAAAAAAGACACACACAGGGCAGTACTTAAATTTTCAATCAAACCATCAAAAATCTGTCAAAGAAGGGGTAGCTTACTCACTATTTGACAGAGCAAAGAGCATTTGCTCAAATCAAGATGGATTAAATCAAGAAATCAAAAAAGTAGAGCAAGATTTGGCTAAGAATGGATATCCTCGTTCCGTAATAAGAAAGTGCAAAACCCGTAGGGCTAAACAGAATGAGTCAGAAAACACTGAAAAATTCGTTCCTATGTCAATCCCTTATGTGCCGGGATTATCGGAAAAAATTTGAAGAGTTGCTAGGAAGTTCAAAGTTAGAACCGCGTTTAGGACACAAAACACTCTTAGGCAATGTCTCGAAAAAACCAAACCAAAAAATGGCACTCAGGGATCAAAAAACTGTGTTTACAGAATAAACTGCAATAGTTGCTCTAGGCCGTATTATGGCGAGACAAAAAGACCTTTAAATGTTAGAATCAAAGAACACAAAGATAACACGAGAAAGGGCTTAGTGGATAAATCAAAAATTGCTCAACACTGCTGGTCTGAAAATCACCAGATGAATTTTGACGAAGCAAAAATAGTACACCGCGAACCTCATTTTTTCAAAAGAAAACTAATTGAAGCTTCATACATAAAACTAGCAGACCAACCAATCAGTCAATCTTCACTTGAAATAAGGCCAGTATGGCTACCAATATTAAACAAAGAATTGAAAGACAGGGAAAATAAAGTGTCAGCAAATAGGGTAATTACTAACAATTCTGTTCAAAATTCTCATAACATGTTAACCCGTAGCAAGGCCAAGGGGCAAAATCAGGTTAAAAATTAACTAAAAAACACAAACAGACACACGGAATTTGCATATCACATGTCTCTGTTTCAGGTTTTCGCCACCGGTAGCGCGGCGTGATTTGGTTGGCTGTGGGCGCCGCCATTTCCGTTGCCGCCGCCATTTGCTTTCCTCCCACCAGTCTCAGCTCAGCTCTGATTGGGTGTGGACGTGCTCTCTCCTGCCTGGTGATTCTTGATACTTGTGATTCCTGTGTTATTTTGTGTATTGTTTTTCTTTTCAGCTTATTGTTTTCGTGACTGCTTTTACAGTTCTCTGTTTTAGCTGTGTTTTTGTCCAGGTTTTCCTGGCTATGTGTTACTAATCTTGTTATGTTCTAGGTTTTCTTCCACCTGAAGACGGGATCAGATTCCAGATCCCGAAACGTCGTGAAACTTGTTTTTTACTAATCAGTGATGGCAAATGTCCGCAAAAATCCTAATCAAAATATAAAATCACCATCACCAACAATGAATTTCAAACAAAGAATTGATTCTCGGTACGGACCCGGAGTAAGTAATCAATTAAGTGAACTTGAACAAATGCACCTAAAGTTGGCTAGGCACACCAACCATTTAACTTTTCTCACTAAGTGCAAACTCGAAAATCTAATACCGCAGAGTTTCAGAATTAAACCTCCTTTTAGTAGTTTTAAAGCCAGCAAAATAATGTCTGCAGCTTCAAAATCTCTCCTAATTGAAAGAATAAACTTTCATCGTACGGAAAAGAGAACCCTCAAAATCAGTATTGAAAATAAGAAATCTGAATTGGCAACTTTAATTGGTTCTGAGTTTCAGAACATTTTTCAAAGCATCCAAAATAGGTTTGACAAAGAATCGGTTGATATTAAATCCAGACAACAATCAAAGCTAGAAAAATTAAGACCTGTCGAAATTAGTAATAACTCTAAAAATGATGAACAGATTAATGATGCAAATAATCAGGTTGTGAATCTTTCTTCACGAAATTTAAATTCAAATGAAATTTCCGTTTTGTCTAAAGGGCTGAACTTTTCTGTTGTGCCTAAATCAGTGAGGGCGCTTGACTTTGTTACGGGGATTGAGTCCGCTGTGTCTCAGCTCCCTGAGACTCAGGGGGATCAGTTTCGGTGCGAGGCCAGCATCTTACTGAATAAAATTCCTGTCCCAAAGCCCAACCTAAAGAAAGAGGAATTCAAGGCAATATCTATCCTTGGGAAAGATGATACTATCAAAATATTGCCCGCGGATAAAGGAAACGCTACTGTTGTCTTGGACACAGTAACATATAAAGAGAAAATATTGGAAACTCTCCAGGCTGGTAAATATACTGAACTAAATAAAGATCCTACAGAAAGTTTCGAGCGTAAAGTTGCAAGCACTCTTAGGAAGCATAAACAGTTTTTTTCTGATAAACAAAGAACTCGTTTAACACCGCATCACTCGAAAATCCCACACATGTATGGGTTACCTAAAATTCATAAAACTGATGTACCTCTTAGGCCTATAATTAGCTCTCGCGACTCACCGTGTAGGGAACTGTGTAAAGTCCTCCTGGACATCCTAAAACCATTGGTAGGAAAAACTGACTCGTACATAAAAAATTCTAAAGACTTTGTTGAAAAGTCAAAGGACATAGTGCTGGCTGAGACGGATAAGCTGGTTAGTTTTGATGTTGAAAGTCTGTTCACGAATGTCCCAGTTTCTGAAACCTTAAAAATAATCGAGTCTCGGCTCGAAAAAGATGAAAGTCTAACTGAACGTACTAAACTTCCTGTTAACGTCATTATGGAACTGCTTGAATTATGCACTCAATGTAACTATTTTGAACTAGAGGGTAAATTATACCGTCAAGATGAGGGGATGGCCATGGGTCGCCATTGTCGCCTATCTTTGCTAATATCTTTAAGGAGGAGTTTGAGCAAAAGGCTTTGTCTTTGGCTCAACTCAAACCGAAGATTTGGTGGAGGTACGTCGATGACACCTTCGTGGTATTTCCGCATGGAGACGATGAACTAAAAGACTTTTTAGGGCATCTTAACAGTATTTCTCCTTCCATCCGCCTAACAATGGAGGAGGAAGTTCAAAACAAACTAGCATTTTTGGATGTGTGCGTAGAAAAGGATAGGAACACGCTTAGGACAACTGTTTTCAGAAAAAAGACACACACAGGGCAGTACTTAAATTTTCAATCAAACCATCAAAAATCTGTCAAAGAAGGGGTAGCTTACTCCCTATTTGACAGAGCAAAGAGCATTTGCTCAAATCAAGATGGATTAAATCAAGAAATCAAAAAAGTAGAGCAAGATTTGGCTAAGAATGGATATCCTCGTTCCGTAATAAGAAAGTGCAAAACCCGTAGGGCTAAACAGAATGAGTCAGAAAACACTGAAAAATTCGTTCCTATGTCAATCCCTTATGTGCCGGGATTATCGGAAAAAATTTGAAGAGTTGCTTGGAAGTTCAAAGTTAGAACCGCGTTTAGGACACAAAACACTCTTAGGCAATGTCTCGAAAAAACCAAACCAAAAAATGGCACTCAGGGATCAAAAAACTGTGTTTACAGAATAAACTGCAATAGTTGCTCTAGGCCGTATTATGGCGAGACAAAAAGACCTTTAAATGTTAGAATCAAAGAACACAAAGATAACACGAGGAAGGGCTTAGTGAATAAATCAAAAATTGCTCAACACTGCTGGTCTGAAAATCACCAGATGAATTTTGACGAAGCAAAAATAGTACACCGCGAACCTCATTTTTTCAAAAGAAAACTAATTGAAGCTTCATACATAAAACTAGCAGACCAACCAATCAGTCAATCTTCACTTGAAATAAGGCCAGTATGGCTACCAATATTAAACAAAGAATTGAAAGACAGGGAAAATAAAGTGTCAGCAAATAGGGTAATTACTAACAATTCTGTTCAAAATTCTCATAACATGTTAACCCGTAGCAAGGCCAAGGGGCAAAATCAGGTTAAAAATTAACTAAAAAACACAAACAGACACACGGAATTTGCATATCACATGTCTCTGTTTCAGGTTTTCGCCACCGGTAGCGCGGCGTGATTTGGTTGGCTGTGGGCGCCGCCATTTCCGTTGCCGCCGCCATTTGCTTTCCTCCCACCAGTCTCAGCTCAGCTCTGATTGGGTGTGGACGTGCTCTCTCCTGCCTGGTGATTCTTGATACTTGTGATTCCTGTGTTATTTTGTGTATTGTTTTTCTTTTCAGCTTATTGTTTTCGTGACTGCTTTTACAGTTCTCTGTTTTAGCTGTGTTTTTGTCCAGGTTTTCCTGGCTATGTGTTACTAATCTTGTTATGTTCTAGGTTTTCTTCCACCTGAAGACGGGATCAGATTCCAGATCCCGAAACGTCGTGAAACTTGTTTTTTACTAATCAGTGATGGCAAATGTCCGCAAAACTCCTAATCAAAATATAAAATCACCATCACCAACAATGAATTTCAAACAAAGAATTGATTCTCGGTACGGACCCGGAGTAAGTAATCAATTAAGTGAACTTGAACAAATGCACCTAAAGTTGGCTAGGCACACCAACCATTTAACTTTTCTCACTAAGTGCAAACTCGAAAATCTAATACCGCAGAGTTTCAGAATTAAACCTCCTTTTAGTAGTTTTAAAGCCAGCAAAATAATGTCTGCATCTTCAAAATCTCTCCTAATTGAAAGAATAAACTTTCATCGTACGGAAAAGAGAACCCTCAAAATCAGTATTGAAAATAAGAAATCTGAATTGGCAACTTTAATTGGTTCTGAGTTTCAGAACATTTTTCAAAGCATCCAAAATAGGTTTGACAAAGAATCGGTTGATATTAAATCCAGACAACAATCAAAGCTAGAAAAATTAAGACCTGTCGAAATTAGTAATAACTCTAAAAATGATGAACAGATTAATGATGCAAATAATCAGGTTGTGAATCTTTCTTCACGAAATTTAAATTCAAATGAAATTTCCGTTTTGTCTAAAGGGCTGAACTTTTCTGTTGTGCCTAAATCAGTGAGGGCGCTTGACTTTGTTACGGGGATTGAGTCCGCTGTGTCTCAGCTCCCTGAGACTCAGGGGGATCAGTTTCGGTGCGAGGCCAGCATCTTACTGAATAAAATTCCTGTCCCAAAGCCCAACCTAAAGAAAGAGGAATTCAAGGCAGTATCTATCCTTGGGAAAGATGATACTATCAAAATATTGCCCGCGGATAAAGGAAACGCTAATGTTGTCTTGGACACAGTAACATATAAAGAGAAAATATTGGAAACTCTCCAGGCTGGTAAATATACTGAACTAAATAAAGATCCTACAGAAAGTTTCGAGCGTAAAGTTGCAAGCACTCTTAGGAAGCATAAACAGTTTTTTTTCTGATAAACAAAGAACTCGTTTAACACCGCATCACTCGAAAATCCCACACATGTATGGGTTACCTAAAATTCATAAAACTGATGTACCTCTTAGGCCTATAATTAGCTCTCGCGACTCACCGTGTAGGGAACTGTGTAAAGTCCTCCTGGACATCCTAAAACCATTGGTAGGAAAAACTGACTCGTACATAAAAAATTCTAAAGACTTTGTTGAAAAGTCAAAGGACATAGTGCTGGCTGAGACGGATAAGCTGGTTAGTTTTGATGTTGAAAGTCTGTTCACGAATGTCCCAGTTCCTGAAACCTTAAAAATAATCGAGTCTCGGCTCGAAAAAGATGAAAGTCTAACTGAACGTACTAAACTTCCTGTTAACGTCATTATGGAACTGCTTGAATTATGCACTCAATGTAACTATTTTGAACTAGAGGGTAAATTATACCGTCAAGATGAGGGGATGGCCATGGGTCGCCATTGTCGCCTATCTTTGCTAATATCTTTAAGGAGGAGTTTGAGCAAAAGGCTTTGTCTTTGGCTCAACTCAAACCGAAGATTTGGTGGAGGTACGTCGATGACACCTTCGTGGTATTTCCGCATGGAGACGATGAACTAAAAGACTTTTTAGGGCATCTTAACAGTATTTCTCCTTCCATCCGCCTAACAATGGAGGAGGAAGTCCAAAACAAACTAGCATTTTTGGATGTGTGCGTAGAAAAGGATAGGAACACGCTTAGGACAACTGTTTTCAGAAAAAAGACACACACAGGGCAGTACTTAAATTTTCAATCAAACCATCAAAAATCTGTCAAAGAAGGGGTAGCTTACTCACTATTTGACAGAGCAAAGAGCATTTGCTCAAATCAAGATGGATTAAATCAAGAAATCAAAAAAGTAGAGCAAGATTTGGCTAAGAATGGATATCCTCGTTCCGTAATAAGAAAGTGCAAAACCCGTAGGGCTAAACAGAATGAGTCAGAAAACACTGAAAAATTCGTTCCTATGTCAATCCCTTATGTGCCGGGATTATCGGAAAAAATTTGAAGAGTTGCTAGGAAGTTCAAAGTTAGAACCGCGTTTAGGACACAAAACACTCTTAGGCAATGTCTCGAAAAAACCAAACCAAAAAATGGCACTCATGGATCAAAAAACTGTGTTTACAGAATAAACTGCAATAGTTGCTCTAGGCCGTATTATGGTGAGACAAAAAGACCTTTAAATGTTAGAATCAAAGAACACAAAGATAACACGAGGAAGGGCTTAGTGGATAAATCAAAAATTGCTCAACACTGCTGGTCTGAAAATCACCAGATGAATTTTGACGAAGCAAAAATAGTACACCGCGAACCTCATTTTTTCAAAAGAAAACTAATTGAAGCTTCATACGTAAAACTAGCAGACCAACCAATCAGTCAATCTTCACTTGAAATAAGGCCAGTATGGCTACCAATATTAAACAAAGAATTGAAAGACAGGGAAAATAAAGTGTCAGCAAATAGGGTAATTACTAACAATTCTGTTCAAAATTCTCATAACATGTTAACCCGTAGCAAGGCCAAGGGGCAAAATCAGGTTAAAAATTAACTAAAAAACACAAACAGACACACGGAATTTGCATATCACATGTCTCTGTTTCAGGTTTTCGCCACCGGTAGCGCGGCGTGATTTGGTTGGCTGTGGGCGCCGCCATTTCCGTTGCCGCCGCCATTTGCTTTCCTCCCACCAGTCTCAGCTCAGCTCTGATTGGGTGTGGACGTGCTCTCTCCTGCCTGGTGATTCTTGATACTTGTGATTCCTGTGTTATTTTGTGTATTGTTTTTCTTTTCAGCTTATTGTTTTCGTGACTGCTTTTACAGTTCTCTGTTTTAGCTGTGTTTTTGTCCAGGTTTTCCTGGCTATGTGTTACTAATCTTGTTATGTTCTAGGTTTTCTTCCACCTGAAGACGGGATCAGATTCCAGATCCCGAAACGTCGTGAAACTTGTTTTTTACTAATCAGTGATGGCAAATGTCCGCAAAACTCCTAATCAAAATATAAAATCACCATCACCAACAATGAATTTCAAACAAAGAATTGATTCTCGGTACGGACCCGGAGTAAGTAATCAATTAAGTGAACTTGAACAAATGCACCTAAAGTTGGCTAGGCACACCAACCATTTAACTTTTCTCACTAAGTGCAAACTCGAAAATCTAATACCGCAGAGTTTCAGAATTAAACCTCCTTTTAGTAGTTTTAAAGCCAGCAAAATAATGTCTGCAGCTTCAAAATCTCTCCTAATTGAAAGAATAAACTTTCATCGTACGGAAAAGAGAACCCTCAAAATCAGTATTGAAAATAAGAAATCTGAATTGGCAACTTTAATTGGTTCTGAGTTTCAGAACATTTTTCAAAGCATCCAAAATAGGTTTGACAAAGAATCGGTTGATATTAAATCCAGACAACAATCAAAGCTAGAAAAATTAAGACCTGTCGAAATTAGTAATAACTCTAAAAATGATGAACAGATTAATGATGCAAATAATCAGGTTGTGAATCTTTCTTCACGAAATTTAAATTCAAATGAAATTTCCGTTTTGTCTAAAGGGCTGAACTTTTCTGTTGTGCCTAAATCAGTGAGGGCGCTTGACTTTGTTACGGGGATTGAGTCCGCTGTGTCTCAGCTCCCTGAGACTCAGGGGGATCAGTTTCGGTGCGAGGCCAGCATCTTACTGAATAAAATTCCTGTCCCAAAGCCCAACCTAAAGAAAGAGGAATTCAAGGCAGTATCTATCCTTGGGAAAGATGATACTATCAAAATATTGCCCGCGGATAAAGGAAACGCTAATGTTGTCTTGGACACAGTAACATATAAAGAGAAAATATTGGAAACTCTCCAGGCTGGTAAATATACTGAACTAAAAAAGATCCTACAGAAAGTTTCGAGCGTAAAGTTGCAAGCACTCTTAGGAAGCATAAACAGTTTTTTTCTGATAAACAAAGAACTCGTTTAACACCGCATCACTCGAAAATCCCACACATGTATGGGTTACCTAAAATTCATAAAACTGATGTACCTCTTAGGCCTATAATTAGCTCTCGCGACTCACCGTGTAGGGAACTGTGTAAAGTCCTCCTGGACATCCTAAAACCATTGGTAGGAAAAACTGACTCGTACATAAAAAATTCTAAAGACTTTGTTGAAAAGTCAAAGGACATAGTGCTGGCTGAGACGGATAAGCTGGTTAGTTTTGATGTTGAAAGTCTGTTCACGAATGTCCCAGTTCCTGAAACCTTAAAAATAATCGAGTCTCGGCTCGAAAAAGATGAAAGTCTAACTGAACGTACTAAACTTCCTGTTAACGTCATTATGGAACTGCTTGAATTATGCACTCAATGTAACTATTTTGAACTAGAGGGTAAATTATACCGTCAAGATGAGGGGATGGCCATGGGTCGCCATTGTCGCCTATCTTTGCTAATATCTTTAAGGAGGAGTTTGAGCAAAAGGCTTTGTCTTTGGCTCAACTCAAACCGAAGATTTGGTGGAGGTACGTCGATGACACCTTCGTGGTATTTCCGCATGGAGACGATGAACTAAAAGACTTTTTAGGGCATCTTAACAGTATTTCTCCTTCCATCCGCCTAACAATGGAGGAGGAAGTCCAAAACAAACTAGCATTTTTGGATGTGTGCGTAGAAAAGGATAGGAACACGCTTAGGACAACTGTTTTCAGAAAAAAGACACACACAGGGCAGTACTTAAATTTTCAATCAAACCATCAAAAATCTGTCAAAGAAGGGGTAGCTTACTCACTATTTGACAGAGCAAAGAGCATTTGCTCAAATCAAGATGGATTAAATCAAGAAATCAAAAAAGTAGAGCAAGATTTGGCTAAGAATGGATATCCTCGTTCCGTAATAAGAAAGTGCAAAACCCGTAGGGCTAAACAGAATGAGTCAGAAAACACTGAAAAATTCGTTCCTATGTCAATCCCTTATGTGCCGGGATTATCGGAAAAAATTTGAAGAGTTGCTAGGAAGTTCAAAGTTAGAACCGCGTTTAGGACACAAAACACTCTTAGGCAATGTCTCGAAAAAACCAAACCAAAAAATGGCACTCATGGATCAAAAAACTGTGTTTACAGAATAAACTGCAATAGTTGCTCTAGGCCGTATTATGGCGAGACAAAAAGACCTTTAAATGTTAGAATCAAAGAACACAAAGATAACACGAGGAAGGGCTTAGTGGATAAATCAAAAATTGCTCAACACTGCTGGTCTGAAAATCACCAGATGAATTTTGACGAAGCAAAAATAGTACACCGCGAACCTCATTTTTTCAAAAGAAAACTAATTGAAGCTTCATACGTAAAACTAGCAGACCAACCAATCAGTCAATCTTCACTTGAAATAAGGCCAGTATGGCTACCAATATTAAACAAAGAATTGAAAGACAGGGAAAATAAAGTGTCAGCAAATAGGGTAATTACTAACAATTCTGTTCAAAATTCTCATAACATGTTAACCCGTAGCAAGGCCAAGGGGCAAAATCAGGTTAAAAATTAACTAAAAAACACAAACAGACACACGGAATTTGCATATCACATGTCTCTGTTTCAGGTTTTCGCCACCGGTAGCGCGGCGTGATTTGGTTGGCTGTGGGCGCCGCCATTTCCGTTGCCGCCGCCATTTGCTTTCCTCCCACCAGTCTCAGCTCAGCTCTGATTGGGTGTGGACGTGCTCTCTCCTGCCTGGTGATTCTTGATACTTGTGATTCCTGTGTTATTTTGTGTATTGTTTTTCTTTTCAGCTTATTGTTTTCGTGACTGCTTTTACAGTTCTCTGTTTTAGCTGTGTTTTTGTCCAGGTTTTCCTGGCTATGTGTTACTAATCTTGTTATGTTCTAGGTTTTCTTCCACCTGAAGACGGGATCAGATTCCAGATCCCGAAACGTCGTGAAACTTGTTTTTTACTAATCAGTGATGGCAAATGTCCGCAAAACTCCTAATCAAAATATAAAATCACCATCACCAACAATGAATTTCAAACAAAGAATTGATTCTCGGTACGGACCCGGAGTAAGTAATCAATTAAGTGAACTTGAACAAATGCACCTAAAGTTGGCTAGGCACACCAACCATTTAACTTTTCTCACTAAGTGCAAACTCGAAAATCTAATACCGCAGAGTTTCAGAATTAAACCTCCTTTTAGTAGTTTTAAAGCCAGCAAAATAATGTCTGCAGCTTCAAAATCTCTCCTAATTGAAAGAATAAACTTTCATCGTACGGAAAAGAGAACCCTCAAAATCAGTATTGAAAATAAGAAATCTGAATTGGCAACTTTAATTGGTTCTGAGTTTCAGAACATTTTTCAAAGCATCCAAAATAGGTTTGACAAAGAATCGGTTGATATTAAATCCAGACAACAATCAAAGCTAGAAAAATTAAGACCTGTCGAAATTAGTAATAACTCTAAAAATGATGAACAGATTAATGATGCAAATAATCAGGTTGTGAATCTTTCTTCACGAAATTTAAATTCAAATGAAATTTCCGTTTTGTCTAAAGGGCTGAACTTTTCTGTTGTGCCTAAATCAGTGAGGGCGCTTGACTTTGTTACGGGGTTTGAGTCCGCTGTGTCTCAGCTCCCTGAGACTCAGGGGGATCAGTTTCGGTGCGAGGCCAGCATCTTACTGAATAAAATTCCTGTCCCAAAGCCCAACCTAAAGAAAGAGGAATTCAAGGCAATATCTATCCTTGGGAAAGATGATACTATCAAAATATTGCCCGCGGATAAAGGAAACGCTACTGTTGTCTTGGACACAGTAACATATAAAGAGAAAATATTGGAAACTCTACAGGCTGGTAAATATACTGAACTAAACAAAGATCCTACAGAAAGTTTCGAGCGTAAAGTTGCAAGCACTCTTAGGAAGCATAAACAGTTTTTTTCTGATAAACAAAGAACTCGTTTAACACCGCATCACTCGAAAATCCCACACATGTATGGGTTACCTAAAATTCATAAAACTGATGTACCTCTTAGGCCTATAATTAGCTCTCGCGACTCACCGTGTAGGGAACTGTGTAAAGTCCTCCTGGACATCCTAAAACCATTGGTAGGAAAAACTGACTCGTACATAAAAAATTCTAAAGACTTTGTTGAAAAGTCAAAGGACATAGTGCTGGCTGAGACGGATAAGCTGGTTAGTTTTGATGTTGAAAGTCTGTTCACGAATGTCCCAGTTTCTGAAACCTTAAAAATAATCGAGTCTCGGCTCGAAAAAGATGAAAGTCTAACTGAACGTACTAAACTTCCTGTTAACGTCATTATGGAACTGCTTGAATTATGCACTCAATGTAACTATTTTGAACTAGAGGGTAAATTATACCGTCAAGATGAGGGGATGGCCATGGGTCGCCATTGTCGCCTATCTTTGCTAATATCTTTAAGGAGGAGTTTGAGCAAAAGGCTTTGTCTTTGGCTCAACTCAAACCGAAGATTTGGTGGAGGTACGTCGATGACACCTTCGTGGTATTTCCGCATGGAGACGATGAACTAAAAGACTTTTTAGGGCATCTTAACAGTATTTCTCCTTCCATCCGCCTAACAATGGAGGAGGAAGTCCAAAACAAACTAGCATTTTTGGATGTGTGCGTAGAAAAGGATAGGAACACGCTTAGGACAACTGTTTTCAGAAAAAAGACACACACAGGGCAGTACTTAAATTTTCAATCAAACCATCAAAAATCTGTCAAAGAAGGGGTAGCTTACTCACTATTTGACAGAGCAAAGAGCATTTGCTCAAATCAAGATGGATTAAATCAAGAAATCAAAAAAGTAGAGCAAGATTTGGCTAAGAATGGATATCCTCGTTCCGTAATAAGAAAGTGCAAAACCCGTAGGGCTAAACAGAATGAGTCAGAAAACACTGAAAAATTCGTTCCTATGTCAATCCCTTATGTGCCGGGATTATCGGAAAAAATTTGAAGAGTTGCTAGGAAGTTCAAAGTTAGAACCGCGTTTAGGACACAAAACACTCTTAGGCAATGTCTCGAAAAAACCAAACCAAAAAATGGCACTCAGGGATCAAAAAACTGTGTTTACAGAATAAACTGCAATAGTTGCTCTAGGCCGTATTATGGCGAGACAAAAAGACCTTTAAATGTTAGAATCAAAGAACACAAAGATAACACGAGGAAGGGCTTAGTGGATAAATCAAAAATTGCTCAACACTGCTGGTCTGAAAATCACCAGATGAATTTTGACGAAGCAAAAATAGTACACCGCGAACCTCATTTTTTCAAAAGAAAACTAATTGAAGCTTCATACGTAAAACTAGCAGACCAACCAATCAGTCAATCTTCACTTGAAATAAGGCCAGTATGGCTACCAATATTAAACAAAGAATTGAAAGACAGGGAAAATAAAGTGTCAGCAAATAGGGTAATTACTAACAATTCTGTTCAAAATTCTCATAACATGTTAACCCGTAGCAAGGCCAAGGGGCAAAATCAGGTTAAAAATTAACTAAAAAACACAAACAGACACACGGAATTTGCATATCACATGTCTCTGTTTCAGGTTTTCGCCACCGGTAGCGCGGCGTGATTTGGTTGGCTGTGGGCGCCGCCATTTCCGTTGCCGCCGCCATTTGCTTTCCTCCCACCAGTCTCAGCTCAGCTCTGATTGGGTGTGGACGTGCTCTCTCCTGCCTGGTGATTCTTGATACTTGTGATTCCTGTGTTATTTTGTGTATTGTTTTTCTTTTCAGCTTATTGTTTTCGTGACTGCTTTTACAGTTCTCTGTTTTAGCTGTGTTTTTGTCCAGGTTTTCCTGGCTATGTGTTACTAATCTTGTTATGTTCTAGGTTTTCTTCCACCTGAAGACGGGATCAGATTCCAGATCCCGAAACGTCGTGAAACTTGTTTTTTACTAATCAGTGATGGCAAATGTCCGCAAAACTCCTAATCAAAATATAAAATCACCATCACCAACAATGAATTTCAAACAAAGAATTGATTCTCGGTACGGACCCGGAGTAAGTAATCAATTAAGTGAACTTGAACAAATGCACCTAAAGTTGGCTAGGCACACCAACCATTTAACTTTTCTCACTAAGTGCAAACTCGAAAATCTAATACCGCAGAGTTTCAGAATTAAACCTCCTTTTAGTAGTTTTAAAGCCAGCAAAATAATGTCTGCAGCTTCAAAATCTCTCCTAATTGAAAGAATAAACTTTCATCGTACGGAAAAGAGAACCCTCAAAATCAGTATTGAAAATAAGAAATCTGAATTGGCAACTTTAATTGGTTCTGAGTTTCAGAACATTTTTCAAAGCATCCAAAATAGGTTTGACAAAGAATCGGTTGATATTAAATCCAGACAACAATCAAAGCTAGAAAAATTAAGACCTGTCGAAATTAGTAATAACTCTAAAAATGATGAACAGATTAATGATGCAAATAATCAGGTTGTGAATCTTTCTTCACGAAATTTAAATTCAAATGAAATTTCCGTTTTGTCTAAAGGGCTGAACTTTTCTGTTGTGCCTAAATCAGTGAGGGCGCTTGACTTTGTTACGGGGTTTGAGTCCGCTGTGTCTCAGCTCCCTGAGACTCAGGGGGATCAGTTTCGGTGCGAGGCCAGCATCTTACTGAATAAAATTCCTGTCCCAAAGCCCAACCTAAAGAAAGAGGAATTCAAGGCAATATCTATCCTTGGGAAAGATGATACTATCAAAATATTGCCCGCGGATAAAGGAAACGCTACTGTTGTCTTGGACACAGTAACATATAAAGAGAAAATATTGGAAACTCTCCAGGCTGGTAAATATACTGAACTAAACAAAGATCCTACAGAAAGTTTCGAGCGTAAAGTTGCAAGCACTCTTAGGAAGCATAAACAGTTTTTTTCTGATAAACAAAGAACTCGTTTAACACCGCATCACTCGAAAATCCCACACATGTATGGGTTACCTAAAATTCATAAAACTGATGTACCTCTTAGGCCTATAATTAGCTCTCGCGACTCACCGTGTAGGGAACTGTGTAAAGTCCTCCTGGACATCCTAAAACCATTGGTAGGAAAAACTGACTCGTACATAAAAAATTCTAAAGACTTTGTTGAAAAGTCAAAGGACATAGTGCTGGCTGAGACGGATAAGCTGGTTAGTTTTGATGTTGAAAGTCTGTTCACGAATGTCCCAGTTCCTGAAACCTTAAAAATAATCGAGTCTCGGCTCGAAAAAGATGAAAGTCTAACTGAACGTACTAAACTTCCTGTTAACGTCATTATGGAACTGCTTGAATTATGCACTCAATGTAACTATTTTGAACTAGAGGGTAAATTATACCGTCAAGATGAGGGGATGGCCATGGGTCGCCATTGTCGCCTATCTTTGCTAATATCTTTAAGGAGGAGTTTGAGCAAAAGGCTTTGTCTTTGGCTCAACTCAAACCGAAGATTTGGTGGAGGTACGTCGATGACACCTTCGTGGTATTTCCGCATGGAGACGATGAACTAAAAGACTTTTTAGGGCATCTTAACAGTATTTCTCCTTCCATCCGCCTAACAATGGAGGAGGAAGTCCAAAACAAACTAGCATTTTTGGATGTGTGCGTAGAAAAGGATAGGAACACGCTTAGGACAACTGTTTTCAGAAAAAAGACACACACAGGGCAGTACTTAAATTTTCAATCAAACCATCAAAAATCTGTCAAAGAAGGGGTAGCTTACTCACTATTTGACAGAGCAAAGAGCATTTGCTCAAATCAAGATGGATTAAATCAAGAAATCAAAAAAGTAGAGCAAGATTTGGCTAAGAATGGATATCCTCGTTCCGTAATAAGAAAGTGCAAAACCCGTAGGGCTAAACAGAATGAGTCAGAAAACACTGAAAAATTCGTTCCTATGTCAATCCCTTATGTGCCGGGATTATCGGAAAAAATTTGAAGAGTTGCTAGGAAGTTCAAAGTTAGAACCGCGTTTAGGACACAAAACACTCTTAGGCAATGTCTCGAAAAAACCAAACCAAAAAATGGCACTCAGGGATCAAAAAACTGTGTTTACAGAATAAACTGCAATAGTTGCTCTAGGCCGTATTATGGCGAGACAAAAAGACCTTTAAATGTTAGAATCAAAGAACACAAAGATAACACGAGGAAGGGCTTAGTGGATAAATCAAAAATTGCTCAACACTGCTGGTCTGAAAATCACCAGATGAATTTTGACGAAGCAAAAATAGTACACCGCGAACCTCATTTTTTCAAAAGAAAACTAATTGAAGCTTCATACGTAAAACTAGCAGACCAACCAATCAGTCAATCTTCACTTGAAATAAGGCCAGTATGGCTACCAATATTAAACAAAGAATTGAAAGACAGGGAAAATAAAGTGTCAGCAAATAGGGTAATTACTAACAATTCTGTTCAAAATTCTCATAACATGTTAACCCGTAGCAAGGCCAAGGGGCAAAATCAGGTTAAAAATTAACTAAAAAACACAAACAGACACACGGAATTTGCATATCACATGTCTCTGTTTCAGGTTTTCGCCACCGGTAGCGCGGCGTGATTTGGTTGGCTGTGGGCGCCGCCATTTCCGTTGCCGCCGCCATTTGCTTTCCTCCCACCAGTCTCAGCTCAGCTCTGATTGGGTGTGGACGTGCTCTCTCCTGCCTGGTGATTCTTGATACTTGTGATTCCTGTGTTATTTTGTGTATTGTTTTTCTTTTCAGCTTATTGTTTTCGTGACTGCTTTTACAGTTCTCTGTTTTAGCTGTGTTTTTGTCCAGGTTTTCCTGGCTATGTGTTACTAATCTTGTTATGTTCTAGGTTTTCTTCCACCTGAAGACGGGATCAGATTCCAGATCCCGAAACGTCGTGAAACTTGTTTTTTACTAATCAGTGATGGCAAATGTCCGCAAAAATCCTAATCAAAATATAAAATCACCATCACCAACAATGAATTTCAAACAAAGAATTGATTCTCGGTACGGACCCGGAGTAAGTAATCAATTAAGTGAACTTGAACAAATGCACCTAAAGTTGGCTAGGCACACCAACCATTTAACTTTTCTCACTAAGTGCAAACTCGAAAATCTAATACCGCAGAGTTTCAGAATTAAACCTCCTTTTAGCAGTTTTAAAGCCAGCAAAATAATGTCTGCAGCTTCAAAATCTCTCCTAATTGAAAGAATAAACTTTCATCGTACGGAAAAGAGAACCCTCAAAATCAGTATTGAAAATAAGAAATCTGAATTGGCAACTTTAATTGGTTCTGAGTTTCAGAACATTTTTCAAAGCATCCAAAATAGGTTTGACAAAGAATCGGTTGATATTAAATCCAGACAACAATCAAAGCTAGAAAAATTAAGACCTGTCGAAATTAGTAATAACTCTAAAAATGATGAACAGATTAATGATGAAAATAATCAGGTTGTGAATCTTTCTTCACGAAATTTAAATTCAAATGAAATTTCCGTTTTGTCTAAAGGGCTGAACTTTTCTGTTGTGCCTAAATCAGTGAGGGCGCTTGACTTTGTTACGGGGATTGAGTCCGCTGTGTCTCAGCTCCCTGAGACTCAGGGGGATCAGTTTCGGTGCGAGGCCAGCATCTTACTGAATAAAATTCCTGTCCCAAAGCCCAACCTAGAGAAAGAGGAATTCAAGGCAATATCTATCCTTGGGAAAGATGATACTATCAAAATATTGCCCGCGGATAAAGGAAACGCTACTGTTGTCTTGGACACAGTAACATATAAAGAGAAAATATTGGAAACTCTCCAGGCTGGTAAATATACTGAACTAAATAAAGATCCTACAGAAAGTTTCGAGCGTAAAGTTGCAAGCACTCTTAGGAAGCATAAACAGTTTTTTGCTGATAAACAAAGAACTCGTTTAACACCGCATCACTCGAAAATCCCACACATGTATGGGTTACCTAAAATTCATAAAACTGATGTACCTCTTAGGCCTATAATTAGCTCTCGCGACTCACCGTGTAGGGAACTGTCTAAAGTCCTCCTGGACATCCTAAAACCATTGGTAGGAAAAACTGACTCGTACATAAAAAATTCTAAAGACTTTGTTGAAAAGTCAAAGGACATAGTGCTGGCTGAGACGGATAAGCTGGTTAGTTTTGATGTTGAAAGTCTGTTCACGAATGTCCCAGTTTCTGAAACCATAAAAATAATCGAGTCTCGGCTCGAAAAAGATGAAAGTCTAACTGAACGTACTAAACTTCCTGTTAACGTCATTATGGAACTGCTTGAATTATGCACTCAATGTAACTATTTTGAACTAGAGGGTAAATTATACCGTCAAGATGAGGGGATGGCCATGGGTCGCCATTGTCGCCTATCTTTGCTAATATCTTTAAGGAGGAGTTTGAGCAAAAGGCTTTGTCTTTGGCTCAACTCAAACCGAAGATTTGGTGGAGGTACGTCGATGACACCTTCGTGGTATTTCCGCATGGAGACGATGAACTAAAAGACTTTTTAGGGCATCTTAACAGTATTTCTCCTTCCATCCGCCTAACAATGGAGGAGGAAGTCCAAAACAAACTAGCATTTTTGGATGTGTGCGTAGAAAAGGATAGGAACACGCTTAGGACAACTGTTTTCAGAAAAAAGACACACACAGGGCAGTACTTAAATTTTCAATCAAACCATCAAAAATCTGTCAAAGAAGGGGTAGCTTACTCACTATTTGACAGAGCAAAGAGCATTTGCTCAAATCAAGATGGATTAAATCAGGAAATCAAAATAGTAGAGCAAGATTTGGCTAAGAATGGATACCCTCGTTCCGTAATAAGAAAGTGCAAAACCCGTAGGGCTAAACAGAATGAGTCAGAAAACACTGAAAAATTCGTTCATATGTCAATCCCTTATGTGCCGGGATTATCGGAAAAAATTAGAAGAGTTGCTAGGAAGTTCAAAGTTAGAACCGCGTTTAGGACACAAAACACTCTTAGGCAATGTCTCGAAAAAACCAAACCAAAAAATGGCACTCAGGGATCAAAAAACTGTGTTTACAGAATAAACTGCAATAGTTGCTCTAGGCCGTATTATGGCGAGACAAAAAGACCTTTAAATGTTAGAATCAAAGAACACAAAGATAACACGAGGAAGGGCTTAGTGGATAAATCAAAAATTGCTCAACACTGCTGGTCTGAAAATCACCAGATGAATTTTGACGAAGCAAAAATAGTACACCGCGAACCTCATTTTTTCAAAAGAAAACTAATTGAAGCTTCATACATAAAACTAGCAGACCAACCAATCAGTCAATCTTCACTTGAAATAAGGCCAGTATGGCTACCAATATTAAACAAAGAATTGAAAGACAGGGAAAATAAACTGTCAGCAAATAGGGTAATTACTAACAATTCTGTTCAAAATTCTCATAACATGTTAACCCGTAGCAAGGCCAAGGGGCAAAATCAGGTTAAAAATTAACTAAAAATCACAAACAGACACACGGAATTTGCATATCACATGTCTCTGTTTCAGGTTTTCGCCACCGGTAGCGCGGCGTGATTTGGTTGGCTGTGGGCGCCGCCATTTCCGTTGCCGCCGCCATTTGCTTTCCTCCCACCAGTCTCAGCTCAGCTCTGATTGGGTGTGGACGTGCTCTCTCCTGCCTGGTGATTCTTGATACTTGTGATTCCTGTGTTATTTTGTGTATTGTTTTTCTTTTCAGCTTATTGTTTTCGTGACTGCTTTTACAGTTCTCTGTTTTAGCTGTGTTTTTGTCCAGGTTTTCCTGGCTATGTGTTACTAATCTTGTTATGTTCTAGGTTTTCTTCCACCTGAAGACGGGATCAGATTCCAGATCCCGAAACGTCGTGAAACTTGTTTTTTACTAATCAGTGATGGCAAATGTCCGCAAAAATCCTAATCAAAATATAAAATCACCATCACCAACAATGAATTTCAAACAAAGAATTTGCTGTCGTCCATGACTCCCAGGTACTTTGCGGCAGGCTTACCCTCGAGTGTGATTTTACCTATCTGCACTGGGAAGACGGTGTTTATCTTCTTTTTGGTGATGACAACGATCTCCGTCTTGCTGATAACCAAGGGCAAGCCGTGAACTCGCATCCACTCGTTGACCTTGAGCATAACTATGCTGAGCCTCAGTTTTGCCTACTCGACGTTCCTCGCCGCGATCAAGGCAGCGACGTCGTCAGCGTAGCCAGCCAGTTGGGTCTCATCGGGCATGTCTAGCCTCAGTAAGCTGTCGTAGGACACGTTCCAGAGATCGGGTCCCTGCGCAGCTCCGGTAGTGATGGGAGTGCACCGCTGACCTTCGATCAAGTCGTACAACAGAACGCGGTCTAACAAGTAATCTTCTTCCATACGCAGGAGAAAGGAGGGACATACACTAGACATATTAGATACTACATTGTTCAAATTTGTTGTCATTGCATGTATAAATTGTGTTAACCGTTTATGGAAGTAAATAAATAAATAAATTACTTGAAATGGTGACCTATACCCAGGTAGGTATTTTAAGCCAAGTATGAATGACAGACGAGTGAAGGATGATTGGTGCGCGATTTTGTAGTCTTGTTACTGACTAAAGCCGACCTGTTCCTTAGGACTGTTAATTAATAGCCCAAGAGCCAATGGCAACTAAGGGACCTACGTTTTAACGTGGGATCCGAACCACAATTTTGCCTGGTTTACAATTTAAGGACTGGTCTAGCTATGAGGACGGTTTTATAAACGTAGTGTTCAATAGTGCGAACGTTAATCCTAATCCCTTCTAGGGAACACCGCGTGTTCAAGCCATCGCTCATAACTAAACACAGTTCGTGACCTCCAAGTAGCTGGATTACATGGAGAACGTTTGCCCAAGTGCCCACAGCATATCGCTCCACCTGGTGGAGTTAGAAGCGTTTTTCATGTCGAGCGTCACCAGAAGGACCACGCGGCGCGACCAGTGGTTGTGATGCTTCGCCCCCCGCACTGCTTCCTGGATAGCGTCGTGGTAGAGTGACCTATCTGAAGCTGTATTGCTGCGGATGTAAGTCAGAGACGATGGCCTCGGTCAGCCTGACGCGCAAGAGATTTTCGAGCACTTCCCTGGACGTGTCGAGCGCACACAGAGGCTGGAAAGAAGAACGGGTCCCCCGGTGTGCTCTTCTTGGGGATTAGGCCGAGGCGGGCTACCTTCCTTGAAGAGAATAAGACGCCTGCCGCCTGAACATGTCGAGCAAAAGCTTGAGCACCTCTGCCGGAATGCCATCCGGACCGGGCACCCTTTTAGGTCATAGGGATCGGACGGCGGTGGTGACTTCCTCTTCCCGGAGAGCTGAGCGGCTCTCTAAATTCTCTTATTGGACGAACTGGGTGGCTGGGAAACAGTTTATCGATGACAGCGGCCATGGTATGTGGTTTCATGACTGCAGGTGTTAAGTGAGCCCCTAGCTTCTTGGTTACAAGTTTGTAGCCCATCCCCCAGGGGTTGTTGTCGATATCCTGACACAACTGTTTCAAGCACCTAACTTTACTCTGGTTGATGGCACCACGGAGCTCACGCCGGGCACCTCTGTGCTCAGCCGATCTGGCATTTGCATCACGGCGGATCATGGCTCGCTGAGCTTCTTGTCGGAGACCAAGGCATCTCCTCTGTAGTTCTGTGATTTCATGAATACATGAAGAACTATACAGATAGGCAACCCAATGCACTTTTTCGTGCCCGTTTTTTTCGGGCGGCGTCAAGATTGTTAGGTTGTTTTGTTACCCATATTGCATTGGTATCAAGAATAATTTCGTCAATTTAAAATATTTAATTCCCAAAGA
The DNA here is from genome assembly GCA_035578135.1 of Flexamia atlantica. Classification (NCBI taxonomy): domain Eukaryota; kingdom Metazoa; phylum Arthropoda; class Insecta; order Hemiptera; family Cicadellidae; genus Flexamia; species Flexamia atlantica. The sequence goes on along the minus strand of JAQJVK010000057.1, from coordinate 443,080 downwards.
ACAGATGTAGCTAATAACAGCTTTGATATCAGTGCAATTTGGATGGCATAACAGCCCAACAAACTTGACGCCGCCGCTAGAAAAACGGGCAAGAAAAAAATGCATTAGGTTGCCAATGTGTACAGTCCTTCAGCTGTGTTTCAGTCATCCACCAGTAAACTGGTTCCTTCCTGTGGCGGCGGGGAACTCCGGGCATCGACTACTCACACGCAGACGCGATGAGTCTCGTCGATACGGATCTTTGGAACTTTTGAAGTTCACAATGATCTGGTCTTTAACTAAATTTTAAGCGTGTTTTTGCTCAGACGACTGTTGTTCCAGCGACGAGCCAGAGGGGCAGGTTTAAAGGTGCACCCTTGGGAAGGACCTTAAAAATAATATCATGGTGGTCGCTAGAGGAGTAGTCCTCGCAGCCAGGTCAGTCGGAGATCTGCTGGGCAAACCCTCCAGAAGCAAGGGATATGACCAGGGATTGTCTCTCTGCACCCTGGACGTCGAAAAGTGGATATGCCACCCGTGTTGAGGATACAGAGGCCCGACCTGGCAGCCAACTCGACAACCTAACGACCTCGAGTGTCATTCTGGGGGAACCCCTTTACACGACTTTGGCATTAAAATCGCCACATACTACACAGAACCCCGTCAGCGGAGCTCATGATCTTATCCTTGATGGAATCGACCATATGGCGGTAGTCGGCGTTGGTTTGGTTAGGTGTCAGGTAAGAGGAGAAGACATCCAACTTCCAAGCGAATCTCCAACAATGGTTTTGCACTTCAACAAGAAATATAAAAGATTAGAAATAAGGAAAATTGTATAGAAGATTGTATAGAAGGTATTATTACAGGGTCACATAAGAAACAAAAAACCTTATCCCGAAACAATTAACTAACTAATTCAGAACTTGGAGATAAAAATTTAAGTTTTGAAGGAGTCAGAGTTTTGTCTACGGGCAGCCCATACGTGAAAAGGGAAATAACATATTTGTCGATACAAGCAAGAACCTAATGCAAACAGTGTTAAAGAAACATGGGCTATCAAGAGATTGGCGGGATTATCTGAAGATGGCCTGTATCGCTAAAGTAGTAGGGACTATGTGCCTGGCAGAGGCCTTCATAAGAAATGTCGTGGGGATCATACAAAGAATAGAATTATGCATTTTACGTTTTACGTGGGGAAAATTTACGTTATAGCCATTATCTAAATAAATAGTTAGCCTTTATGGTTACCTCACGTTTATTAAACAATCTTCATATTCTCACTCATATTCGCCATAAAATACCCCTTACTGGTAGTCGGCGTCCTACGTACATACATATATATGTATTTATATATATGTATAAATATAAGGTTTTTATTGAGTTTCTCCCTCGATGCTCAATAGTCTTATATGCAGTTATATATCTTATATAGTTATGCATCTTATATAGGACAGATTTTTATTTATATGAAAGACTATTGAGCATCGAGGGAGAAACTCAATAAAAACCTTTAACGAATAGACCAAAAGAAAATTTACCTGAGAGAGCTGAACAAGTTTTAGAAAAGGATACCTCTACCATCCTCTCCGTGGTGTGTGAAAAGGAAGTAAATGGAATAACCGGCATCAAATCAGAGGCACAGTCACAGGTCCACCACAACCACCTCTGTGATCCACTCACATAATATCTGTCGTATCAGTTCTGAGAATTTAGTGACATTGACATTTTAGATACCTGACCATCCTGGAAAATCTGTAGATTCAATTCCCTCAAGTTGCTCCTGCTGTGAACAAAGAATTCCAATAACTATTTCATGAAGCGTATTGGTTTTTGTTACACGTTAGTAAGGTATGGTGGTTGAAGATTAAATAGTATTAGATTAGATAAGTACAAATTAAATCTCTCGTATAGTTTATTCCAACTTTGTGTCCGAATAAGTGTATTCTGCAATGAACAGAGTACTTGTTGATTAAGATTTTTAAATTTTTACTTGAGCTATTTTTTATCTAAAATTATAACCAAAACCAAATTATAAATAATTTGAAGAGGCCGTACTTATAAAATGAAAACTAAATAGAATATTCAATATTGATTCAAAGATAGACATTTTATTTATTATTAAGCTAAGGTATTTTATAAAATGGCATCAAATAGAGGAACCCTATAAAGTAAATTGAAAAAGGCGATACAACTAAAATTCAATGGCTTAAAATCTAAAAAAAAATTATTTGAAATTCCTGAATATTGATTAACAATTCTGATATTAATAGGCCATCAAATGTTAATTTGAAAACCTTCACACAGACTAAGTTCACCTTTGAACCCTGTTTTCAGTTAATAATCCACCAAGAGAGTCAGAGGAGGTGAAAAGCTCTCAACACTCAAGAGGCTTTTACAGGTCAAACCCGCTAATGACCGGGGGTCCACACGAGAACAAAACATTAACATCTTTAATGTACGGTAGACGTAAACTCCTAAAATTCAGAGACCAGTAAACTTACTTGATAATTTTACTGTTGAATAACTGAGCTATTAGTATATGTTTTCAACGATTTTAATTAAATTCAAGCATAGTTTTATTTATAATAATAATACTAGATTCTTAAGAAAGAAGATTAAAAGATTCCTAAAGTTGAAAGAAAAAACTGGCAACGGTAGGCAGCTGCATGCGATGGATTCTTAAGACAGGAAGTTACATTTCCTGAAGGTAATGCAGCTCAGAGAGTAATTACTCTTAAAAGCTTCCTCTACAAGTCAGAGATGGTAAAATTGATTGATTTCACTAACGCACCAACAGCAATGGCAACCTAGAGCCTAAGTTAGAAATTTTTAGATAGTTTAGTTTGGCGGGGAATTATTTATTAATAGCTATCTATATGAATCAAGTACAGTTCTAAAGATATATTAAGATAAGTCTGTCCACAATTAATACAGTTTGTAAAGGGTGATTCAGTTAGAGGTTACAATTTAAAAATTAATTAATATGCATTGTAGTTAACTTACTAGGAATATTATTATTATTATTACTATTATTATTATTATTATTATTAATCACGCTTGCTGCGGAGGTGAATCCATGGCTTCTGCTCGATATGTTCAACGCGTGTCTGGCGGAAGGCGTTTTCTTTTCTTCGTGGAAGGTAGCCCGCCTTGTTCTTATCCCTAAGGCTAAGAGCACACCGGGGACCCTTTCTTCTTTCCGACCCCTGTGTATGCTCGACACGGCCGGGAAAGTGCTTGAAAAGCTTTTGCGCGTCAGGCTGACCGAGGCCATCGTCGCTGCGGGGGACTTGTCCCCGCAGCAGTACGGCTTCAGATCCGGTCGCTCTACCATCGATGCTATCCAGGAGGTAGTTGAGGCAGTACGGAGAGCGGAGGACCACAACCACTGGTCGCGCCGCGTGGTCCTTCTCGTCACGCTCGACGTGAAGAACGCTTTCAACTCCGCCAGGTGGAGCGATATGCTGTGGGCGCTTGAGCATACGTTCCAAGTTCCCTCCTACCTCCTGCGTATGATAGAAGCGTATTTGTCAGACCGCGTTCTGTTGTACGACACGACCGAAGGTCAGCGCCGCATTCCCATCACTTCCGGGGCTGCGCAGGGGTCCATTCTCGGACCAGATCTCTGGAACTTGTCCTACGACAGCTTGCTGAGGCTAGACATGCCCGATGAGACCCGCCTCGTTGGCTATGCTGACGACGTCGCTGCCTTGATCGCTGCGAGGAACGTCGAGCAAGCAAAACTGAGGCTCAGCGTAGTAATGGCCAAGGTCAACGGGTGGATGCGAGATCACGGCTTGTCCCTGGCTATCAGTAAGACGGAGATCGTCGTCCTCACCAAAAAGAGGATAAACACCGTGTTCCCGGTGCAGATAGGTGACGTCACACTCGAGACTAAGCCTGCTTCAAAGTACCTGGGAGTCATGGTCGACAGCAGACTGTCTTTCGGCGAGCAGATCCAGCGCGCCGCCGACAAAGCCGCTAAGGGTGTCGCTGCCCTTGGTAGGCTTATGCCCAATGTCGGCGGTCCTCGTTCCTGCAAGCGCCGTCTGCTCATGACTGCCGTCCAGTCAGTCTTGCTGTACGGGGCGGAGGTATGGGCTCACGCACTCGAGAAGCGAGTCTTCCGAGACCGGCTTGCCCGAGTCCAGCGTCGAGGAGCTCTGCGGGTCGCTTCGGCCTACCGCACAGTCTCCGAGCCTGCTGTGTTGGTGATCGCCGGAGTCATCCCCGTCCTCTTCCTCGCGAGGGAGAGGCAGGCGATTTACCGGAGGAGGCCTGAAGTGGGCCGGAAAGCAGCTGCCAGGGAAGAGCGCGATCGCAGCTTCGACTCCTGGCAGCGTGACTGGGAAGCCGAGCCGAGGGGACGTTGGACCTTCCAGCTCATACCTTCCGTCCGACCATGGGTGGAACGGCAGCACGGCGAGGTCGATTACTACGTGACCCAGTTTCTTTCTGGGCACGGGTACTTCCGAGCCTATCTGCACCGGATGGGCAAAGTCGCCAGCCCGGACTGTCTGTATTGCCCCGGCATCCCAGACACGTCTGAGCACACCTTCTTTCAGTGCGACCGTTGGCACGTCCGCCGAGCCTCGCTTTCATCTGAGATCGGCGTGGTCGTCAGCCCAAACAACATCGTCGGAGCTATGCTCCAGGGAGAGGGCAACTGGAACTGTGTCCAGCACTATGTCCAGGCCATTCTTCGGGCGAAAAAGGTCGACCTCGATCGGCCTTAATCCTCAGCTTTTCCCCACGGAGGATGCCCTAGTGGCGTAATATCAAAGGCCTAGCCCGAAGTAATGTGTGAAACAGTTCCAGGCTAGTGTCCTCGGTGCCGAGGGAGGTGGTCTAGTCGGTAGTTCACGGGACATCGAGCTCGTGGGAGTCCGACACTACTGAGGGGACAACGAGCCCCTCAGTGTGCGTAAATGCATTCCACCTCCTACCAAAAAAAAAAAAAAATATTATTGATTAATTACAATTAATATGCTATTTTACTTTCACTGTAGCTTACTATAATACTTTTGTAGTCTATTTGCAGAAAGCTATATTATTCTTGTGTTAAGTTATGTACATTACAATTATGTTTTAAGTTAACCGACCTTTGTAGCCATTAAAATAATTACCTTAAGTGAAGGAAGCCTCAAAACTGGCATTGCCTAGGAGGCCCCTATGTTTATTCATCATACAGAAATAATTTATCTTTGTACTTTAAACTATTTATACTGTTAGAATACGTATAAGAAGACTGTACTGTATTGTAATTGGTGATGATGGATAAATAAACGTATTATTATTATTATTATTATATTTTTATTTATACACAGTACCTGGTGGACCTAGCCTTGCTCGGTGTTAATTCATGTTTACCAGTTCATCCAGTTATTATAAAATATTTCAATGTCATAAAATTGATAAATAGAAACCTTTTTTATTGCTCCATGGACTCTTCATCCCATTTGCTGCTTTTTCCTTTGATGGCTGTAGATTCCAAACAGCTGTTATGATTACTTCATTTGTTTACACTTTCCCTGTTTATTTTCGTTGCTATCACGGCAACCCATAAGGCCAATGTTAAATTTTTACAACTTAAAAATTCGATTTATTACGTTATTAGATTTTCTCTGGCCAAGTAATCTGCGTAAAAGACGTTTTTGAGTCATAAATTACTTATTTCCAGACTTTGAAGGAAGTCCTCGGAGCCGTTTTTGAGATAAATGTGCAAGCAAGCATACAAGCAAGCAAGCAAGCACGATAACATTACTCATATAAGAGTATAGGATTTAAGATTGACATTAAACATGGAAAATAGTATCCGTCAAATTACCGCCACGTGCGTCCCTGCAGACTTCAGCCCTTTTGATGAAATTTTCCATCACTTTCTCAATCAATTGTTGTGGAATTTGATGGATTATTATGCGAATCTCGTCCTTCATCCGCTCCGGAATCGAGTTGTGCTTATTTGTGTAAACCTCCTGCTTCAAATAACCTCTAAGGGGTAGAAAATCCCCTGGACTGAATAAATTCATTGATGTGAGGTCACATGATCTTGCTGGCCAATGATGATCGCCGAAATGAGAGATTAAACGGCCGGGAAATTTTGTGTGCAACAACTGACTGTTTCTCGTGCTATATGACAAGTGGCCCCATCTTGTTGAAACCACAAGTCGTTCAACTCGTTATTAACAACCAATTATTCAAACTGCTGCCAAAAATAATTGCTTATCATCTCCCGATAACGTTCCCCATTGACTGTAACTGCACCGCCACCCACGGTCATTTTAAAAAAAATAAGGGCCAATCACGCCACCAACCCACAATCCACACCAAATCAAACAGTTACCTTTTGTGGACGCTTTTTTCGGGTGAATAGCATGACGATTTTCAAGTCCCCAAATGCGGCAGTTTTGCTTGTTTACATAGCCATTGATATGAAAATGGGCTTCATCAGAAAAGATGATTTTGTTCACATAGGAAATTTTCCCTATTTAAAAAAAGGTTTTAACAATTAAAACACGTCCTTCATTCGAATAACGCTTCATAACAAAAAATGTCAATACACAACAATGCCCAATTACAAAACATCAGTTGTTTATCTTGCATTCGAGACCAGTGCTATCAACTTAAAATTGTAACCTCTAACTGGATCACCCTATATATATATATACAAACTGCATCATCAAGGACTGATTTTTAATTATATACAGGATTATCAAGCATCGATCGAGGGAGAAGCTCGACAAAAAACGTTGACCAATAGACCAAAAGCAAACGTACCTGAACTAGTCTTAGAAAAGTATATCTCTGACACCGTCCTGTCCGTGGTGTGTGAAAAGAAAGTAAATGGAATAACCGGCATCAAAGCAGAGACGCAGTCACAGGTTTGCCACAAACCACCTTTGTGAACCACCTCACATAATATCTGTCGTATCAGTTCTGGGAATTTAGTGACATTGACATTTTAGATACCTGACCATCCTGAAAAATCTTTAGATTCAATTCCCTCAAATTGCTCCTGCTGTGAACAAGGTATTCTAGTAACTGTGTCATGAAGTGTATTAGTTTTTGGTTCACTTTGGCAAGGGATCGGGGTAGAAGATTGAGTAGCAATAGAAAACTACAAATAAAGTCTCTGGTATAGTTAATGCAGAGTTTGTGTCCTCTGCAATGAACAGAATACTTGTTGATTACGATTTTTAAACTTTTACAGCACGAATCTTTTTTCTAAAATTATAACCTAAACCAAATTTTAAATAATTTGGGGAGGCCGTACTTATAAAATGAAAACTAAATAGAACATTCAATATTTATTCAAAGGTAGACGTATAGTGGCATCAAATAGAGGAACCATGAAAAGTAAATTGAAAAGGCGATGCAATTAAAATTCAATGGCTACAAAATCAACAATTAATTTAAAAGTACCTAATTAATTTAAAAGGTGGACCGAGCCTTGCTCGGTTTTTTTTTCATGTTTATCAGTTCATCTAATTACTATCAAATATTTCAGCGTCATAAAATTTATAAATAAAGATCTTTTTATTACTCTATGCAATATTTATGCCACACGCTGTATTCTCCCTAGATGGCTTTAGTTTGCAAACAGCTATTATGATTACTTAATTTGTTTACACTTTCCTTGCTTATTTCGTTGCAATTACGGCAAATCATAAGGCCAATGTTAAAACTTTACAGCTTTAAAGTTAGTTTTATTACTTTATTAGATTTTCTCCGGCCGAGTCATCCGCATAGAACATGTTTTTGAGTCATAAATTACTTATTTTCAGACTTTGAAGGAAATTCTCGGAGCTGTTTTTGAGATCGTTGTGCAAACAAGCAAGCATACAAGAACGGACGATAACATTGCTCATATAAGGGTATAGGATTCAACATCGATATATCCCACCAATAATATGAAATTCCTGAATGCTGATTTGTAGCGATATTAATAGGTCAAATGTTAATTTGACAAACTGCTCACAGACTAAGTTGACCTGTGAACCCTGTTTTCAGTTAATAATCTACCAAGAGAGACAGGGGAGGTGAAAAGCTCCCAACACTCAAGAGACTTTTACAGGCATGTCCTCCCAAACCTACGCGTCTCACTGCCTCCGAGCCCAAATCTGAGCCGCCACCTCCGAATTCCAGAGGGCCCGTCTACCTGCGTTGTTGGTTCCACTACTTCCGCAGCGGCCAATCTCCGCCTGCCCTAATCCCTCCCCTCCCATATCGCACTTCTATGAGATGTATATGGTTCTCTGGTTGTAAGCAACAGTTATCTGTCAACACTAAGTGCAACCCAAAAGTATGCAGTCAACCATAGAGCGCGCTTGGTACGAGTTTATGTAATTTTATATTATCATACTGTTGGACAGTTTTATATTCCAATGGTTTTGAAAAAATGGAATTTTAACTTACCCAATTCTGAAGATTTTGGATGGCCGCAGACACACTTGTCTGATGTATAGGGCCAAGTATTCACTTAAATATTATACTATAATGATTTAGTTTGAAATTCAAATCAATTCCATGATTACAATTTTTCTGGCTTTTTATTTTATCTATCTGTACTTATTTAATACACTTGGGGTTTTTTGTGATCATTACTCCTCCTAAAGTTCTGGACTTTGTCAAATTTTTGTAAAGTATGTGTAAGCTAGTATTTGATAATTGACAGACCATATTCCATTTGTGTAAATTATCCAATTCTTGTTGACAATATTCTTGTTGACAATTCAGTTTTGACAATATTTGTCTTGAAATCACACTCAGACGATCCGGCCGTGATTCTAAGCATCGTGTGCTTCTTCGCACACCTGACGAGAGACAGACATCTCGAAATGTAACAAAGGGGCAATGAAATGCGAGCTGGCGACATCCCATCTCGGCGTGTTGGTAGTCACAGTAATCTGTGACCACCGTAGCATTTGCTATAAAGGGTGGTTTTACCATACGAACCTGGTAAAGAGGTATGGCTCCGGTTTATTTTTTCACCTACTTGACAATTTGGACTCTCACTTACACCAGTGGGCCAGAGTTAAGTGAGAGGCAAAGCCGCCATCACGCTCGATAATCCGTTTGTTTATCCGTGCTACCATGTGCGGGTGAACCACATGCCATGTCTCCTTCGTTTTCCACGCGCAGTTCCGGACTCCGTTGAAAGATACGGTTCGTTGCTCTGCGATACCAAAAGCAAATGCGCCGTTCCAGCACGCTAAGGTATTGTTGGCTCCACCACACAGCTATGCAGCCTGTCCTTTAGCGAAAGCTTGGATGGCAAAGGTACAGACATTTTGTAATGTTATTATTTAAAGTATACAAGGTAAATAGGATCAATATACCGGGTGTCCCATAATTTTTTCTTATATTTTTAGGAGTCCCCCCCTAACTTTTTCCTATATTTTTCAAATATCAATCCCACACCACCCCCAAACATTAATGGGTAGTAAATATTTCATTTTGAGTGGGTACCCAATTTTGGCAGCCATTTTGGTCCGCCACATTGGATCCAAAATAATTTGTTCAAATATGAAAGTGGTGTTGTGACCCATCATCTCAAGCTAGATTTTTTCACTGATTACAATTCCGCAATCCGTTTTTTAATATCTTAATTGGTTCTCAAGATATGAGTAGGGACATTTAATTAATTTATTTTCAACCAATTTTAACATTAAAAATTGATAAAGGCCCATAACTACAAAATAATGCTAGATAGTGACAAATAACCATCATCAGTCATTGTTGAGTTATAACTTTCAACAATGTAAATTTTTTGGCCGCCATCTTGGATCCGCCGTTTTGAAATGAGGTGAGTTATTTCAAATATGGAGATAGTATTGTGACACATCATTCAAACTAACTTTTTACGCCGAGTCAAAGTCAAAGTCAAAGTCAAAGTCAAATTCTTTATTGCCGTAAGACTATAATAACTATAGCATTGACAATATGTCATAATATTTGCAAGTGACTGCAATTGCAAAAAAACACAAAATAAAACAATGAATTAAAAATAAAACTAGGCAGAACTTATGTCATTATAATACGATTGAACACTGTAATATTCTTTTTTGATCAAGAGCAGTTTCAATCTTTCTTTAAATTTGCCAACATTGGTCTCTGATTTCAGATTGTTTGGAAGGGAGTTGTATAGTTTTATTGATGAGAAAAAGGTTTGTTTTTCATAGATTGTCGTATTGTGACGTGGGATGGAAAGAAAAGATTGGTTGCGGAGATTATAATGGCTATTATTTTGAAAATCATAAAGTTGTCTTTTTTTATCAAATAGGTCAAACATTCTAAAATATACAAGGAGGGAAAAGTCAAAAGATTGTTGGAAGAAAGTATTACCCTACTTGAATCCAGCCTTTTCATCCCGCAGATTACTCTCAAGGCCTTCTTCTGCCAACGGAATACCTGCTTATGATTTTCTATTTCAGAACCCCAAATCGCCAATCCGTATGTAACATGTGGAAGAAAACATCCATAGTACACCGCCATCAAAATTTCCTTATTTGCAAAACAAAAGATAGACGACGGAGAAGAAAGACGCAGCTGCTTAACCTATTACAAACCTTATCAATGTGATGAATAGTTTAATCTAGAATCAATGATAAGCCCTAAGAAATTAGTCTGCTGGCTAGATTTTATCAAACAATCCCCAATCATAAAAGTTGACTCTAAAAATGAACTATTAGGGGTTTTCATCCTAAAATCAACAAACAGTGTCACTCACTGAACCACTGCAAGAGCTGACTAGTTATGATGAAAGAGTTAATTTCAAGAGACTCTCTACATTTATTAGAAACACTCAGGGAGGTATCGTCTGCAAATAAACAGAGATCAATACCAGGGACACTGCTAGCAATATCATTTATAAACAACAAGAAGAGAATCGGTCCGAGGACCGATCTTTGAGGTACTCCAGAAAAAAAATTTATTTCCTTAGACATACGATTCGAAAGATATCCACGCTCATCAACGTGAGAAATTTAAACAAACTGTGAACGTCCATTCAAGTAAGAAGACACCCAGTCTAATGATTTCCCCCTAATGAACGAGATTTTTAGATTTTTAGATTTTTACAAATTTTTAGATTTTTAGATCCCCCTAATGAACGATTTTTAGATTCTCAACGAGCAGTATGTGATTTACCATGTCGAAAGCTTTACTAAGATCCAGGAAGAATCCAAAAACACCCTCTCTACGATCTAGAGCTCCTGAAACGCTATTTACAAAACTAAACATAGCATCAGTGGTTGAGCAGTTTTTTCTTAACCAAATTGTTTAGTAAAGATTGAGTTGTTGTTTTATAAGAATGGAAGTAGGCGGTTCAAAAAAATCTTTTCGAGAATTTTTGAAAAGGTCGAGGTCAATGAAATGGGTCTATAGTTGTTAAGAATAGTGGGATCTCCTTTCTTGTGAATTGGTTTCACAATAGCTGATTTTAAAGATGATGGAAAGAAACCTTCTTGAAATGTTATATTTGCAAGATAAGATAGTGGATAAGCAATAGTTTTGACTACCTGTTTCAACAATTTTGAGGAAATACCATCACTACCTGCAGAAGGACTCGGTTTAAGGGACTTAATAATTGGCAACTTCCTCTGGTGTGGTGGGATGTAAAGATAGAGAGGATAGAGAATTTGACAACCTATTACAGTTTGATAAGGCAACTGGATCAATTGAAGCGTTTATACTACCAACGTTTGCAAAGAATGTATTGAAAGAGTTAGCAACAATATCAGGGCTTGTTGTAAGACTTCCTTCATGCACTACCTGAAGATGTTTATGGGAGAAGGACGATTTCTTTGGGTTCATTTCATTTACAATGCTCCACACTGCTTTTGAACTATTGTCAGATTTATTAAGATGAGAAATAACATTGTTTGCCTTAGCCAACTGTACTGCAGCCCTGTACCTTTTTTCAGGTCAAGATAGGATCTCCTAAGTGGATGATCAGAACAAAGATCTTTAGTGGATGAATACAGACTGAGGAGGTGTTCCTTCATATCAGACAGTTCCAAATCAAATTTAATTTTCCTAAAAGACTTCTTCTGTTTGAGCCTGGTCTTTCTACAAGGAAAAGCAAGTTCGAAGTAGTATTTAACTACAGATAGAAAAGCGTCAAATTTGTTATCCAGGCCTTGAGCAGAAAACATTGAGTCCCAATTTTCCCCTTGGAGAATCGACTTAAAAATACGAACATTATCGTCATTGAAGGATCTTTTCACCATGTATTTGGGTAAGACTCGAGACTCGAAGAAGAGGGCATAACTCTCCACCGTTCTATGAGGTGGCCTGTAAAGAGAAAGTAGGAAAAATGAAGAATTATCACAAGTGAAAGTAACAGCAGCCATCTCACAATAGCCTTCAATTACAAATTTCCTCACATCAACCGTTGAGAATGTCAAATACTCCTTAACAAAAATGCAAACACCACTCTTATCCATATGAGATCGACAAAAACTAGCAGCTGTAATATCGCCTGTAAAAGAAAACATATCTAGTTCATTTTCACGGAGAAAGTGTTCAGAAAAGCAGATTATATCAGGGGACATAGAATCAATCAAAATGCCGCAACCCGTTTTTAGCCACAAAAATTAGTTTTTCATAAATTCATATATTTTTAGATTTTTATTAAAAATCTAATAATAGTTGGAGTTGGTAGGGCTGAGGTCTGGAAGTGTTTTAGCTCCGCGCCGGCTCCGTGAATTTTACTTCAAAAGTGCAATTTTTTGTCTATACGGCCTCTCAATTTCCGTCAAATTTAACAGTACATCAAATTCCAAGACGATCGATGCATAAATCTTGAAAATCTGTCCGTTGAAAGTGTTTAAAATTTAAAGTTAACTTTTCATGAATTCGCTTCGATTTCAATAAGGTCCAATATCGCTCATCCGCCATCTTGGGACATTCGAAGACGAAGCTCTACAACCAATAGAATCAGGCGACGCCACTTCACTTCGACCTCATAGCCAATCCCATCACAGCTTGCTGCCATCCTCCAAGAATCCTGTTTGCCAAAACCTCAAATACCCATTTTATTGACTAGGTTAGACGTTACCAATTCTCTTTCTGTTATTTGTAAATGACATTCACGCCAGTGTATCCAACGTTGATCTCTGTCTATTTGCAGATGATACCTCAATGAACATCAGCAATGGTTCTCGTGACGATCTTGAGATAGAAACATTTATCCAAAGTAACTTCCTTCTACAATGGATGTCTGAGAATAATCTTTCTGTAAATACAGAGAAAACACTTTTCATGGATTTTAAATTGCGAAATTCTTATGGTGAGACATCAAGTTTGATTTTGGGTGAAACTGAAATCTACTCCTGCCAGCAGGCTACTTTTTTGGGTCTGATCATCGATCCTCGTCTAGACTTTTCAGGACATATTGATAAAGTTTCACGCAAGATCAATAGCTGTATTTTCATTATTCGAAGACTCTCTTATTTTGCAAACACCAAGGTATTACTTACAGCATATTATGGATGTCTATACCCCCACATTAGTTACGGTGTCGCAATTTGGGGAGCCGAGTCTTCAAGAACAAAGGCTCTATTTGTTTTGCAGAAAAAGGCGGTTAGATTGGTTTTCGGAATGCATAGGGATGATTCATGTAGAGGTGTCTTTTCAATAAATAATTTGCTTACCTTCAGTTGTTTGTATATCTACGAATGTCTCTCATTTTTCTTCAAAACAAGCATTTTTTCAATTTTCGCAATAGTAACTACTATAGTCTCCGACATTCCACTTCCTTAACTATTCCACAACACAACACCACATTTTTTGAGAAGCAGTCATTTTTCAGCATAATTAAACTTTTCAATTCCCTCCCCCTTTCATTAAAATCTGAATTAAATGAAATCAGGTTCAGAAGGAGGTTGCGGCATTTGTTAGTGACTATGGAGTACTACAGTGTCCAGGATTATTTGAATGATGAAAATAAAGAATTATTTTAGAAAACATAAGAATCAAATGTATAAAAGTGCACTGTATTTTTAGTTTATTTTATGTAAATATGTTTGACGACTGTCCATGCTTTGTACAAGTTTACGACAATAAACACTCTTGATTCTTGATTCTTGATTACCTAAACGAGGTAAATACACCAGGAAAGTTTGTGATATGGTAAGATTTTATACTCATTATTTTTACAATAGCTAATATGAGCAGAACTTACAACTCTTGAAACGTGGCTTTTCTCATTCATATCCTGCCTTGAAAGTTTGAAAGACTGAAATTCAACCTGAGATGAAATATAGAAATTGTTTAATCAAACTGTAATTTTATTGTGTCTTTTTATGAATTTTTATATCATGTAATTGTATGTCTTATTTGTTTAATGTAGCCTATGTTTTTAAATATGTCAATTGTTTAGCTGTCTCTTTGTCAATCTTTGTTCAAATCTGGAACCTTGTTTCATAGGCCTATTGCAACTTTGCCTATAATTATTGTTACACTGTCATTCGTAAATCCAAGCGAGTTAGGTCTAACCGAGGCGTAGAATTCTATGTTATGTAAACTGTCCACATTATTTTGGCAAACAGAGAGGTGTTTTTCACTGGCTTTTAAGGCTTTTTTTGGGTCACAACTTTGTTTGACCCTTGCATAACGAAAACATGACTATTTCTGATTCTTGTCCTAGCTGCAATCTTCAAATAATTGATGACATATCAGAGTCCATAAAATGTGATTACTGCAAAAAACGATCTTTGCTGCAAAATCAAAATCAGAAACAAAAAACTAAATCAAAAACGTTGTATGGTAAAAAAGTAAAAGGGAAGGTGCAGAGGCCTAGGATTGAAATTAGGGGTGATAGCCATGCAAGATACTGCGGTACCAGACTCCGTGATGCGTTGGGACGCGAGTTTGAGGTTGGCACCATCTTCAACCCGGGGCATCCCATGCTGTCATTGGTGAGGCGGGAGCTGGGCGAGACTGCGAGGACACTGAGGCCTGAGGACTATCTTGTGGTCATCGGCGGAGTGAATTAAGTCAGCGAGAATAGTGTTACCGAACTTGGACAGGAATTAGATAATCTGGCTAGCAAGGTCAATGCCGGTAGGGTCTTGTGGGTGGAGACTCCCTTAAGGTTTGTTGATGTAAGCCAGAATCAAATTATTGTCAAACAAAACCAACTTATTAAACAAAAGTGTGCTTCCAATAAATGGGGATTTATAAACTGCAACTGTTTAGCTGACAGGAATATGTATACTGGCCATGGGCTTCATCTAAATCAAAAGGGTAAGGATCTTCTTTGTAATTTAGTCGTTAACTATATTAGGAACAGTTCTCCACGTGAGGTAGGTCTAGGAAAATCCAATTATGGAAAAAACTCTTTGGCCATAAGTCAAGAAGTCATAACTTAAATACATTCCCAGGTAGGGTGGGTAGTAATGGCTCTGTAAATAAGAAACCTTTTTTGTTCTAGTTTTAGTAAGTGCAAATCAAATGTAATCCATCTTAATGTAAGAGGCATAGCAGGAAAAATTGAAATGCTTGAAATCTTCTTGGCTGAGGAAAACCCTGATGTTTTTATTGTTAGTGAGCATGGCCTAAATCATGAAAACCTTGCAAACGTTATCTTAAATAATTTTTCACTGTTGCATTCTCACTGCAGAGAGGAAAATCATATGGGTGGTGTTGCCATCTTCTGAAATAACAACTCAGATGTAAAAGATGTAAATATTTTAGATTTCACAAACAGGATAAACCAAGATTTTGCTTTTGAAAGCGCTGCAGTAAAGTTTAAAGTTAAATGGAGAATCTCTTCTACTGGGTGCAATTTACCGCACACCTTCAGATCAAAACTTAATTCCTTTCTTTGAAAAACTTAGTATTTTTCTTGAAAAAGCTTGTTTTCTCTCAGATAAATACTTGTTGGTGGTGATTTTAACATTGACATTTAAAAAAAAGATAATAAATCTAGAACCTTCAATAATTCCTTTAATATTTTTTGCCTAACTCTAGCGATCAAAACTCCAACCAGGGTTACAGAAACTACCAGCACTTGCATTGATAACTTCATTTCAAACTTCCAATCTATAAAAGCGGGAGTAATTTCCCCGCTAATTTCTGATCATGACGCCGCCATTCAGTTTTTGATACCAGCCGCTTACAAAAAGAGGGGAAAATTTATCCTAGTTTCTAGGCGTGAAGTTAAACCTCAGAACCTGAAAGAACTGAGGCATAGGCTGAGTAAGGAAAGCTGGGGTGAGGTTTACCAGGCTAGGGATACAGACTCAATGTATAATAACTTTTTAAATAGTTTTTCATTTCATGTCCCAAAAAGAAAACTAAAATTTTTAATAACAATAGCTGTAAATGGATAACAGATGAGGTACAATTTAAGAAAGCACAAATGTTTGAACTTTTTAGTAAATTTAGAAAATCAAATAACTTAATAGATAAACTTAACTACCAATAATCCCGCAAGGAATACAGACAAACTATTTTAAAAGCCAAAGCAGATTGAATGGAATCTTCCCTCACAAATGCAGAAAATAAATCCAAACAAGCCTGGAAGATCATAGATAGGTTTAGGAAAGTTAAGACCCCAGACCATAAAAACTTGATGGTAGGAAGGTAGAAAGTCCTAGGGACATTTGTACTGAGATGAACAACTACTTTGTTACAATCGCTGAAAAAACTAAACAAAACACTTTTGTTAGCGGAACAAACAGCCCTAAGGCCGCGCCCCCAACCTGTCAATTAAATGATTTCAAACAAATTTCAAAAAGTCAACTCGAAAAAGTTTTTTCCAAATCTTTACCGAAAACATCTTCCGGTTACGACGAGATCAGCATGCTGGTCTTGAAGTTCTGTCAAGACGAAATTATTGATCCTTTGCTCTTCATCATCAACAATTCACTTCAAAATGGAATATTTCCTAAAATCTGCAAACTGGCCAAAATAAAACCTCTTTTCATAAAAGATGATGAGACAGTTCTCGGGAACTACCGCCCAATCTCACTCCTTCCAGCTTTTTCCAAAATTTTCGAAAGGGTGGTGTGTGAGCAGCTGACACACTACCTGGAGATAAATGATTTATTATGTAAAAAAACAGTACGGTTTTAGGAAAAACAAATCCACCAAATTGGCTTTGATTGACTTTGTAAACCAATGTATTGACGCTCTCGATGCGGGTGAATCCGTAATAGGCTGCTTTGTGGATCTCACTAAAGCTTTTGATTGCGTTGACTCAAAAATTATTTTGCAAAAATTAAATTCTCTTGGAATAAGGTCTCGAGCCTACAAATGGTTCACCTCATTCCTTTCAAACAAAACACAATTTACCGGAATCCAACATCAGTCAAAATCCAAAATTCAAAATTTTAGGTCCGATGAAAAATAATCTCAAGTGGGGTCCCTCAAGGGTCGATTCTTGGGGCGGTACTGTTTCTGGTATATGTAAATGATGTGCCAGAGGCAGTGCCGGACAGGAATCTTTTCATGTTTGCGGACGATACCACACTTTTTACCAAAAACAGCAACTTTGAACAACTGGAAATAGACACTCACATGAAAATCAATCAACTTGCTCAATATTTCTCAAACAACCAGCTCAGTTTGAATTCAAGTAAAACCGGGTACCTCCGCATTCAGATCAAACAGAGGAACCTCACAAATGTAAATTCAACTTTTGACGTTTTTATAGGAGAGAATAGACTGAATCCTTCTGATTCGGTAGATTTTCTCGGAGTGAGGTTGGACGGTGGTCTCGCATGGACTGATCAAATCGAAAAATAGAAAAAAAGATATCCTCTGGGCTCTTTGATCTAAGGAGAACCAGCAAACTCAACCCAAACTTAAATTTGTCAAAGTTAGTTTATCATAGTTTGATAGAATCTTACATATCTTACTCCATAGTACTCTGGGGAGGCTACAAAACCCATTTAGAGAAGATTTTTATTCTTAAGAAGAAAGCTTTAAGATCAATTTATGGCCTTCCTCCCTGGGAACACTGTGGCGATTTGTTTGTAAAAACATGCATTATGACAGTCCCTTGCCTATTTGTTTTCGAATTGATTATGTATATTAAAAGTCAGAATCTCAGTTCATATGGGCAGAGATCCCACTCTTACAATGCCCGGCACAAAAATAAATTCTCCGAATACCATAGACACTCACTTTTTGAAAAAAAACCATTGTATTTAGGTCTTAAGTTCTTTCAAAACCTTCCATCTTTTGTATCATAAATAGTCAGCTTAAATAAATTCAGAGATACTCTAAAAATTACCTCATTTTTCATAACTTTTATAATGTAGACAGTATTTTAGATCATTTTAACATTTGCACCCCGGCCTGTGAATATCTCACCATACCTACGCTACCATTCCTAACCCTACCTAGTGGCTAACGGAAGAGTTGGCACTATATTGACCTGTCTACCGCTCATGAAGAGCCTACGGACGGCGCGACTAAGTACAAGTAAGTAAGTATTAGAAACTTGTCAATATATTGAAAGCCATTCACAATAATTGAAAACGGGTTGCAGCATTTAATTCGGCGTAAAACAACTAGTTAAAAATGATGGGTCACAATATCAACTTCATATTTGAAATAACTTACCTCATTTCAAAATGGCGGATCCAAGATGGCGGCCAAAAAATGTGCATTGGTGAAAGTTAAGTAGGAATAACTCAACAATGACTAATAGTGTTTATTCGTCACTATCTAGCATTATTTTGTGGTTATGGGCCTATTTTGTAAATGTTTAATGTTAAAATTGGTTGAAAATAAATTAATTAAAAGTATTCATATCTTGAGAACCAATCGAGATACCAAAAAAAAACGGATTACGGCAATGTAATCAGTGAAGAAAACTAGCTTAAAATGATGGTCACAACACCACTTTCACATTTGAAAAAATTATTTTCGATCCAATATGGCGGATCCAAGATGGCGGCCCAAAATTTGGTACCCACTCAAAATGAAATATTATCTACCGAACAATGTTTGGGGGTGGAGTGAGATTGATATTCGAAAAATATAGGAAAAAGTTAGGGGAGGGACTATTATAGGACACCCGGTAAATCATTTACAAATATACTAGTTTAAGTTAACAGCATATTAGCATATCCAAATATTGGACAGATCTATTAATAGAGACAAAAGTTAGTATTTTTGTCTGTTTTTGTATTTTATAATTTAAAAGATACAAGGAAGATAGAAATAATAAATGCTATTCACACATGCTCTTACTTAGGACAACTACATAACCAGTGTTTAAACAAAACTGCCAATGAAGATTAAAGTCAGAAAATAGAAACTAGGTAACAAAAACTATACGTTAACAACTATTTCGACAAAGATACGGGTGGGATTCCCCGGACTAGGGTGTAATTTCCGGGTGGGTGAGATTCCTTAGTTCAAGGTCAGGATTTGGCCGATGTCCAAAAACTTATCCTGATGAGAATAAAATAAAAAAATCAGCCGATTAAGCCGTAAAACCCCTGTATTTCCTCTACTTGGAGCATCATTACTACAACCACAGAACATCACTAAAACCAAAACAATTGTTAGAAGAATTTTTACTTTAATTATATTGTATCCTTGTTTATATAACTCACGGCTAGCACCTCGAGAATTAACAAAAGTTATTTTATGAAATCCTTACACATGTTATGTTGAGGCCTAATCAAGTTGATCGAGCACCTTAACAAGGCTATTAAATTTACATTTCGTCGCATTAACTTTTACCATAAACTCCAAGCAAATTTTGTATTCGATCGAGCTGATCAAGGTGTCTTTTTCATACATATTTAGGTTAATATAATTATTTCTGGCATTAAAGAAAACAATAAAAAACAGAGACTGGAGCGGGAACTAGAATATAAGTCTTGACGGAGAAAACAGAGTTCTCGATGCCAATGAAATTTATCAAACTGTCCTTGTCATAGCACATTGCTTTATGACAAGGTGAAGAATCACATGATTCAAGGGCCATGCGGCATTTTAAATCCTCATTCACCGTGTATGAGGGATGGGAAATGCTATAGGAAATTTCCTAAGGATTTCACTCGGAATATTGTGAATTGGTAACTATGCAGTCTAAAAAAAGGCAACTCAACAATGAAACTGCTCATGTCAGTGGTAAAACCGTAGATGATTGATACATAGAATCGTTATCTCCTGCTCTGAAAAAAGTACTGCTAGGCGATACTTATTATGCTAAGGTACAGCCTTATTTAATTTTTTTACGTATCGAATGTACGTACGTTACTACATGTCGTTTAAGTATAATGAAATAATGGAAGTTCTACCGTACTGTAGTTGGCAGTGACGTCACCCGGCCGTGACGTCATTGAATTATACGTAAGGTCTTCCAGACATATAAATAACTTACGTTGTTAAATCATGAGACTCTCTTTGCTGAAATGTTGTTTCTGACTTATGTCACTTGATTGAACCTTTGTAACTCAGCAATACAACGTATATATTTTACTTGCCTAAAGTTCCTTTTATCTGCCAGTTTTTTAATGGAGTATTCAACACTTCACTGTAGGTAAATAACAAGATTCTGGCGACTAGGGTCCGTCAAAACATTACTTGCTAGGTTTTTCTTATGGTGTTACTGTACTTTATTACATAGTAAGTAATTAAAGTATACCATTGGGTTTTGTGATTATTATATTGGATTTAATTCATTTTTATCTGAATCACACTTGCAATAGTGTAATTTTATACAGAGCTCTCTGCTCTGTACCATGATTTATCAGTTATCATTCACGAAAAATACTTGTTTATGCTTGAAATAAGCGTCTTATACTGTTTTTGTCATAATACATACATACATGTGTAATCTGGCTGTGTGAAAAATATTTAATAACATGTTTTTGTTTTAGCCATTAATTAAATTCAAAATTAGTATAACAAGAAAAAATGTATCTTTTGTTGCTGTACGGAAGGGTAAGAAAATTACTTTGAAAATTGGGTGACTTACATTAAACAAATGATTGAACTCCTCAGTTAAGCAGTAAAAATCAATAATTTGTCGTTTTACTGATTTATAATTCAATTCAATTACTGAAGCGTGCAATAAAATAATCTTATTAGCAGCGTCACAACCTATAAGTAAATAATGAGTAACATATCAACAAAGGCTGCTTAAAACTCAAATCAAACCGAAGATTTAGCCTCAAATTAGACAGATAAATAATTTTTCCATTTTTCAATTTTAGATACAATTTTTAATCATACGATTTTTAACAGCAAAAATGCAATAACAAAATTGTTACACTAATAAAAATGTATCATAGGCCTGTATAAAAAATCCAGTAAATCTGGACGAAAATTTGAACGAAATCAATACTTTCTCCATATACTATCTATAGAAGGCAGAGAGTAATAAGCATGTAAGTTAATAGACATATATACTAGCTGTAGACGGCAGACATTGTATTGCCTTTGACTAGTTAATAAAAATCATCTATTTAAGGGGAGTTGGTACCCTTTGCGAATTCAATGTAATTAAATGGGCTAATAAGTATAACTATAGGTACCATTATCTCCTCACCTATGTCAGCTATCAACACCAAATTTTTACCAGATTTTAACTATAATATTATAAACATGCTGTACCAAAATTATTGTTTCAAACCAAATATTTATGTATTTATAAAAAAAATCAAAATTTACTCAAAAAATATTATTATTTTTATCTTTCTATAGATATAAAAATTTTTCTTTGCAACCTACCTTCTTTAAACTGCTAGGGTAATTCCATTAGGTAGTCCTTAAGATGCATAAAAAAATTCAATGATGTATCTTTAATATTTTTTAAAATAAATGTACCTAAGATAAAAAAAACACAGGTTTCGGAAATTCACATTTAAACGTAGCGCATATGTCACTATCACTAAAAACCTCCAGGACAGTAGGTTTCTTCTTCTTTGACCTCCAATTTTCCAATTCTGTAATGTAATTTTCTAATTTGGGAAAATTTTTGTTTTTTTGAAAATTTTTGTTTTTTGAAAATTTTTTCCCCAATTTTTCTATTTTCTAATTTTTTCCTACAACTATAAGTGAGTAAGGATACTACTCAGCAAATCAGCCTAAAAATATCGTGTCAAATGTTATATTATAATTTTTTTACAATAATAATATTTTCTTACCCATGTATTGTTATATATATTTTTAAAGGGAATTAAACGGAGATTTTAATGACATGTAAAAATAAAAAATATTTTTTGACCCCAAAAAGGTGCCAACTCCCCTTAAGTAAAAAACCACCTTTATGTGAACAATATCTTTGCACAAGGTTAAGTACTCGGTGGACTGGTATTATTTCATGTTTTCTAGTTCATCCAGTTAATACAAAAATGTTATAATCTTTATAAATACAATTTTACATTGCCCGATGAGATTTTTATTCCACACGCTGTATCTGTCCTAGGTGGATGTAGTTTCCAAACTGCTGTTATAAACTACTTGATTTGTTAAACTTTTTACTTTCTCCCCCCTATACATATATTACATGGAAAAAGTATTGTTTTCGTCAAAAAAATTTATTTCGTTGCTAGCAAAGGCCCAATGTAATTTTTTTTCGAATTTGAAATTCATTTTATTACGTTATTAGATTTTCTCAGGCCAAGTAACTTACATGAAACTTGTTTTTAAGACATAAATCAGTTATTTCCAGACTTTCAAGGAAATCCTCAGAGCCGTTTTTTTAGAAAATTGTGCAAACAAACACACAAACACTGCTCATTTAAGAGTATAGGATATGGGGACCCTTTTGGGCCTCTAGGGAGGAACCGATTGAGTTGGGACAAAATGAATGGCTTAAAACATTATCCGTTTCATTGTTTATACCAGGTTGTTTATACTAGGTTCAGGAAGTCCAATGGCTTCCGAAATCGTAAAATTGAAATATTGATACCAATATCCTAAATGATGATTATACCTCGAAGAATATGCAATGAAATTTTAATAGAAAATCTTTTTTAAGCTGATCTGACCATAAGTTACAAATAAAAAAACTTGATAAGATTTTTCAAATTTGTCTATTAATATTTTTAACCAGGAGGGCTGAGCTTCAGGATTCAGGACTAGCTAAATTTGAAGAAGTAAACTAAAAAAAAGGTTCTGGCAGCATTAGGTGGGTGAGTAAACAATGCATTTTTGCCACATATGGGTTAACAAAGATAAGGAATGATGCAAATTGAGCGAATAGCGTTGTGATTAACCGTAATGCAGAAAACGATATGTAATATCAACCCTGCGTAGTCTGCCGACTGATAAGGTGCCACAGTAGATTTGGCAATGTTGCACAGTTTACTCGCGTGCTCAATGAAGAGGCCAGGACTCTAGTGCGAATAATTGGGCTTATAAATAGAACTATACAATCAATTACCAAACCCCTTTTTATCAAATAAAAAATTTAATAAACAAAAAAGTATAAAGGCATAGGAATACTTCATTTTTGTTTTAGCACAGTAACAACATTACATTAAGTAAGTTAACAACACCAAAATGATATTTTGAATTCTGAACAATCAAACTATTATCAAATTAATATACTAGATTACATTTAATCGGTTAATCTAAATGCATGTGAACCATGATATCACAAAAAACAAAAATGATTAAACAAGCCTATATTCACATTATTTTGAAAAATCTGGTTCCACATTGAACTTCATAGTGCTTATCCCAGAATATGTCTATGAGCATGGTAAGTCCCCACGATGATAAAAGGTTGAACATACTTTATCTATCACAAACTTTCATAACAAAATCAATGTACAAACTACAACACCAGAAAAGCACAGATGACGCATTAACGCATTCGAAGATCCCTATCCCGAAACTTTAAACAAACTGAGACGAGGGAAATTCGCTATAACAATCGAATTTTACTCAGACGGTAAAATATTTAGTGTTTCTTACTTTATTTTGGAATTATACCTGGGAAGTCACTTGTAGCGGCACTTCGAAATTTTATATATTTTAATGTTGAAAAACTTGTTGGTCGATTAAAAACTTGTTTATGGGAATCCAGAATCATGAGTCGAATAAAACACGGAGAGCAATTATAAACTGATTGCGAGTGAAACCGAGAATGAATAAATCCACTTTAAAAGCGACCGAAGCCCTTCACGACTACCAGATGTGTTTTCTCTTCTTTATACCCCAACAATTTAAACCAGTTTAAATTACAACAGAAATATATGTTTTTATGTTTTTACCTTCAGATTCGATTTTGAATGCAAAATACTTGGTTACTTCCACCTCGTCGTCGATTATGAGCCATATTTTATCTTATTTCAATGAATGACATATGACGATGGAATCGGGGTAAAAAGCCCTAATTGTTTCCCAAAAAGATCGAATTCAATCTGGTTTTGAAGAGAGTTTTCCTTGCAAATTGACTACATGGTGGTTACGTGGCTCGGTGCAGAGGAGAGAAGTAAAATTCAGACGTTTAACACTGAGTACAATAAATACTTATGTTCAGTCTTGAAATATAAATGTTATATTATTCTTTATTTCTTTCTTTATTTTTTTTAAGTGCCGCAGTATAAGTGAACAAACAACTACAAACTTATCATAGTCACCAAATACTCTAATTATATTAAGGTTGACAGCATTTTCTAAACACGTTATTTGGGTATTTGGGGATGATTTAGGAGTGTCCAGGATAAATTTACAAGAGTGAAAACAATAATAATTTTCAAAAGCTTAAAATGCACTTTTGCCCCTGCTATAATTAGACGCGTTTTACTCTTTTTGTGAGTGTGTAGAGTAATACTTAGACTCCCGTTGGGGATAGGTGATTTACTTGGTCTCTTTGTCTTTGTGATTACTTACGATGGATGTGATTGTATTGTGTATTTATTTGTCCGTACAATTGGAGGAAAAATTTTGTTTGTATCTTGGGAATAAATTAGACGTGACAAATCATTGTACTTAATAAATATTCTGAGTAATCCGGTGTTCATGCAGTTTATTTTATGATTACCATTTCAGAAACACAGTATCTTCTAAAACGATGGAACTGATGATGAGGCAGTTAAGTATTAAGTATTGGTTTAATTATTAACGTCTTACAAACAATCAATCAAACATTTATGTGTAAAAGAAAGAGAGAGAACATTTATAACTTTCTTTGTTTAACTTACCCTGGATTAGACCGAAGGTCCACTCTTCCACCAAAGAAAGGCAACGCAATTAAAATAATACGTAATACAACACAAACTAGTTGAAGTCTTATCTAGATTAAAATCTTAAACTAGTTGAAATCTAGATATTCAAGTCTATTATCATTTTTGTACCAATTAAATACAAATTAAAAATTTACACAAACGTAATTTTCATAATAGGCTACAGTAATAAAATTTAAATGAAACATCACTAGAATTTTTATATTTACATTAAAACATATTTTCAGCTTATTATAGTTATGATTAAATATCAAAAATTTAAATTTAAATTACTGATTATAAAATCCACTTTTCATTTTTGGGACACATATACTTCAATATCTGCTGAGTAATAAATATTTTACTTCCTCGAAAAAGCTTCTTCGGAATCCAATATTTTCATAGAGCTATGCTAACTATTTTAGTTTGTAAATCGATTAAACTACATGATGGACTTGATTATTCCACGTTAATAAATGTGTAATTCTCAAATCGAGGTTAACAACTTCTTTTTCATACTTAATTATTTGTTCATGATTAATCTTTACAGCTTTAGGGTTATCCTCTAAAATATAATTCACCAACCTTTTTGTTCCGACAATGTTTGGCATAGACAATCATTCTACACAATATCCATTTCGTTTATTTTTTTTATTTGATTATACTCATAACATTTTTATGTTTTTTTTATAAAATAAAAACATTTAAGTCTCACAAGCAGGTGTATAGCTTATAAGAGGCGAATAGTTTCTCGTATAATGTTAATAAATTCCAGAAATATGTACGACATATTCTCCTGAGGTACATAAAGTAAACATATTGGGGGAGTTCTTTACGACTCAGGGAAACACATGCTCTTAAATCAACTTCATTTATGAGGCAACATTACAAACTGTTACTCTGTAGGTTTTCCAAGATTTTAACTTATAAAGTTAATGTTTGAAACATGATGAATTGATTGCTATACGGTTACTTCAGCCCTTCAGTTTCTTAAAAACTGACAAGTCTTAAACACTATACCATAGAAATAATATTCTTGGTAAACAAGTTAACATCTCTGAAATATGTGAAGAGTTTTGGTAAACATATTTCATAATTGTAAATTATTAGTATCATGAATTTTTCAAATCTCACTCAATATTTTTTTCTTGGTCTAAAAACCGTCTACATTGTGATTTAAGACTTTTATGTTTTCATATGCAGATAAATAATAATCGTACGTATTTATTAATAGACAAGCATGATTTTTCATAATTACTTTTTGAGCCTGTGGGTATTGAAGGACAATCTAAGCACAACGATTTCCTGTCGATGTGCAAACCCCCCAATGTAGGAAAATAATGCAAAAAATAGTGTAACTGTGGAATTTTCATTTAGCAGGCTGAAAATTGGTGGAGAGGTCTTACGTACAGCTGGGATCATGGTACTAAAATTCTCGAAAAATCCAACTTGGGCAACATTTCTCTACCTTGAAAAAACATTTCCGTACCTAGTTTCTCTAAACGTGTTTTTAATTAGCACAAAACCCATAAAAGATACAAAGAACCAACATTTTTTACCAGAATGTACTGACATTTTTTGTAGAAAATTAAATTTTCGATATAAATATGTTCAAGAAGTATTAGCCTACTAATGACTGTTGGTATGAGTTATATTCGAAAATGTTTTAATTAAAACCCTTGCCATAAGGAATACAGGTAAAATTTGATGTCAAATACTTCCCAGTGAGGCGAATCCCTTTGACCTTCATGAATATTAAATTATATCCATAGAATCCTGATAAAGGTTTCAGTTATTTTACACCTCAATCATAAAAATTAGTTCACTATAAAGGCATGGGTAAGCTCCCAAAAAGATATTCGTTAAGGAATTTATAAAAATATTACTATATGTAATCATTTTCGCGAGCTTTTATTGTGAACCAATTTTGGTTATTAAGGTGTCGAATAACTGAAGTTTTTAAGAAGGTAAATGTCTATAGAAACACAGACCGGAAATGTTTTTTTTCAAGATGGCGACATGTTGCCCAAGTTGGATTTTTTGGAAATGTTGGTATTATGCTCTCAGCTGTATGTACGACCAATTTACAGCTTGTTGGACGAAAATTCTAGAATGCAGCACTATTTTCCTGCACTACCCATTATAATCTGCATTTGCCTCAGGACCACATAAAAGATTAATTTTAAATTTTAAAAATTAACTCGAGCCTTCAGTTTGCCATGTTGGTAAGCAATCAAGTGCATGAATTTAAGGTACATGAATTATAAAACGTGCATGAATATTTCCAAAGCAAGTTACAAGTGTATGAATTCAATTTCCATGTTATGTCCCATCGAAGATTGGAAAAGTGGTATACTATACCACATTTGGGAAAGATTAGTCATACAGTTTTCAAATATGTTTCAGATGCATATGTATGGAAAAATTAAATTTGCTCTCTTAAATATGATGGAACGTCTTCCAAATCACTGTATATTACCAGAAACGGTGTATGTTCAGCCAAAGTGCTCCAACTGGAGTTGGACTAGTTTATGCTAACAAAAGGTGGGAGGTATACGCCACATTGAGTTAAGACACGGTCATTTAATGTAACTGACGTACAACTGGAGTATAGCTAGACATTACATTAAAATCTGTTAACTATTAAGGGAGAATGGGTAAAATATTGATTTATCTTTTTCATCCCTGATTGGGTTTTTCTGAGTGAAGCTCAAAGTTATTGTGATGTTTTAAAGTACAAGCTGATAATCAATCAATTTTTTGCTCTTTTGTTTTCGGTCCCCACTTTAGGTGTTACCTAAAAAATATGTACCGTATTGTATTTTATTACAAAAACACATTGGAATGTGTGAGTAAGCAACATAGTTACATAAGCAAAATTAGTTAAATCTATATCCTTATTAGCTCCCTTAATTTTATGTTTGTTCAAAATTTCGACCATTGTGTGATTTCTAGTTAATTTATTGTACATTATCAACATTAAATTTAGAGTAATTCTTTACATTTTTCTCATTAATTATACACATTATCCCTGCGTATTCGCACTGCTGTACTACGAAAACTTATCCTTTCCATTGATAACTCCTTTGATAACAAGCAGACGCTCCAAAACAGTTGTTATTTAATGTTATGTTTCTTGTATATTTGCTATATTTTCTGTGCACTCTTTCTTACTTCAACTTACTTAAGTGAACATGAATAAATTTCTAACTAAAGAGTCCATTCCTTATCCTTGAAATAATATTTCAGGATACATTTACAGCCAAAATCTCGATTAGTAAATAATTGGTTGATAATGACGCATCCTTACAACAGTAATCAGAGTTGGAAGAACTTTGGCAATCAGTCTTAATAAACTTTCAAGCCATTATACCCACATCCATCGTCAACGTTTTCTGGCATTTACTTCAACTGATGTAATATTGGTTCAAATTTCAAAAAAAAGGAAGTGAATAGTAAAGGGTATAGTTTTCCTAGAGACTAATCACGACAGTAATACTGTGCATATTACTGTCGTTTACTTTTCACGACAGTAATATGCACGCACGCATTCTAACAGGCAGACACCTCTCCGAAAACCGCTTTTTTATTCAGGGAGCACTAAAACAAATATATCCACTAACAACTCAAATTCGAAAATTTTGATGAAAACAATACTTTCTCAACATACTACGTTTAGGGGAGGGAAGGGACAAAAGGAATCGATATATATTTTAATATAGGATTTAAATGTTAAATTATTTGAGTTGCGAGTCTAAATAAAAAATATTTTCTTATTTAATATTTTAAGGCGCTGAATACTCAACCCTTCCCTGAATCCTTCCGCGCACAAGTTTTTGAACGCTGTGCATATCACAATTTCAGGTTTTGAGCAAACACGTGATTGAAATCTGTGGTCCAACAGGACAGACAAGTGATCGAATGCTGTCCATAAAATATTAGCTTATTTACCCCGTCCCATTTGCCCTGAGATAATTTTAAAATGAAATTAGGGTGCAACTAAAGTATACGTTATAAGAGAGAAAATAAAGTTTGCACACTTAAATAAGATGAAGAGATAAAAATTTGCTAATAAAAAAAAAAGAAAAAGTACATTAAAGCTTTACCATCCGATGCACTAACTGACGTGCAACTGGTACACGATTGGACATTATTCAAATTGCATTTTTTACTGTCGGAAAATGGGTAAAATATCAAATTTTAGAAATGGTGATACGAAGAAAGAAAAAGAGGGAAAAACTCAGGAGGGTAAGAAAGGAGGGAGGGGAGATGGTAAGTACAGAAAGAAGGAGAAAAGGAGGGAAAATAGGGAAGAAGGGAGGGAGGAAGGGAAGTAGAGATTGAGGGAAGGAATTAATAGAGGGAGGGAGAGAAATGTTATAAGGGATTCAAAAACTAATAAACTGATTAAATCTTAAAAAAATAAAAGTAGATTCTTAATAAAATACTTAATACTAATCCAGAATGTAAATCATGCCATAAATATACGTCACAGGAGTGGTAAGAAATGAGTCAAAGATAAATTTTTCTCTTTCGCTTTAGGTTCGCGTTTAGTAACATTATGTGTTTACACTGAAAATGAGTCCTATATGTAATGTACTTAAAAAGTATTGGTGTTTAGAAAGATCCTTATTTTTCGATTTGAAAATCGGTCGAATTTTCGACCACTGGTGACCTCTAGTCCAAATTAATTAACAATACATTCAAAAGAACGTGTTAGCTTTAAATATAGTCAAGCATGTTAGAAAAGCTGTTAGAGTAATTACTGCAACGAGAAACATCCACCGCCCACATGCTATCGCGCCACAACGCTACAAATCATAATTTCTTTGTTGTCGTTTTCATTTTATGAATTTGAAACTACTTCTTCGTCTATTTTTCTACTAGTTCAAGAAATTCGAATCTAATGGTGCTTCAAGCAAATAATAAAACCAGATGATTATTTATAGGCTGGGGTTTGCTACTAAAAAGGGGTGAAATCTTTTAGTAAGAAAATGGTATCAGCAAACTGAAAAATACTTTCTCCCTTAAAGCAAGAAACCTACAATAGAATATAACAAATTTATAATAATAAAACAATACTTACCAAATTTTATTGAAATCGGTTAGCAATCATCAGAGATATCCGTTTTTGAATATTTGCCATAAGAATAACATTACAATACGTACTGAGTTTACCGCCAATCGAAAATATCAATTATATCAGCAGCCAGTTGACGTAGACTAAACACGGACGAATACAATACATTGGATCATTCAATTTTTCAAGCCAGATTTAATGGTTGCAAGTATTATCTTTATAGGTTACAGATTTTGTGAAATTTGTAAAAGATTAATCTTTTATAACAATTAAAACACCCATAACATTTGCACCTTAATTTTTACAGAAATGTGAGTGGTGTTATTTTGTTTGCCATCTTAAGCACTAAAAACCATTACGTTGTTATCAAAATCGTTCAGGCCGTTTTTGAGAAATTTGCATTTATGTAGTTTTTGATGTGATTTTATGGGGTAAATAACCTTAAAAATAAAAAATAAAAACTTGGAGATATGGTTTTATATCTACATGCCAAATTTCATAAACATCGGACCACTGGTGTCGTCTCTAGCTCTGTTTGCTCTTATCTACCCACACATCCACCCAAACACACACACACACACACACACACACACACACACACACTCTAAAACGAATATATCAACCAACAACTCAATTTCTAAAATTCTGAGAAAACAATACGTTTCCATGTGTATGGGGGAGAAAGTAAAAAAAACCCTAAAACTGTTCGTTGGAAATAATTTGGAAAGAAAGGCTCATGAATAATATTATCAAATAATATAATAGTAGTTTATGCAACGATTGTATAATGAATGCCTTTAAGCCACGAGTGAGATGTAAGTTAGAACACGAGCGAAGCGAGTGTTCTAAATATCTCACGAGTGGCTTAAAGGATACAATCGTTGCATATGTCGTAGCCACATGCTGTAATTGGGCACTTCATGACGTGTCCAGCGCTAACCGGGCACTTCATGAAGTGCCCAGCTCGCCTGGGCACATAGTGTAATTGAACGGTCTCGTTCAAAATTACAGTATGTGACCAAGAAAACTGGGCACTTGAAGTGCCCAACGCTCGTTGGGCACTTGCTGTAATTATTTCTATTACACTATGTGTTCAGCTCCGATGCTGGGCACTTGATGTAAACACGCAAAACTGCTGTTTACGTTGCTTTTTTCTGTGATAGTATCCGATGTATGTTTACTACATAAAATAATAACATTTTTAAAGAATTTTGTAAAACATTAAGAACGAGATTGTCTAGCACTAAACCAGACAATTCTTGCCTGTATTTTTTATGATGGTTTCTTCAATGTTTTCTGAGTAATTTTGAATACACATAATAATATAAATATTATTATCATTGCTGAAACAACAAACTGTTTTAAAATTGTTTATTGTTTAAATAATACAATAATACAATAATACAATAATGCAATAATACAATAATTGTTTAATAATAATAATAGTGTTAATAATGATGTGTAGCAAAAATAACTCAAAAAACTCAAACCAGACAATTCAGTCAATTTAAATCTTACGCTTTAATTAAATTTAATAAAACATGAAACATTTTACCTAACACATTTAGGTGTAACCAGCGACCACATAGTACAAATAGACGGAGTATGCCTGCCTATGTTACTAGCATTACAGCAAATTAAGTCTGGGCCGCCATATTGTCTAGGTATAGAAACATAAAACAACGTTTAAAACCGCGTAATCTGGCAGTGCTCCCGTCTCAAATATTTCGTATTTTATACCATTTAGCAAAGAGACTTAAGGTTGAAATTTTGCATATGAAGAGTCTTTTAGTTTTAGACGGTAATGGGATCAATCATATTACCATAATAATTTTTGTTCTATTTAAAAAAATGGAAAAAATCCATAACTTTTTATTCAATTTAAAAACTTGATATTCAAAAAGAAGTCGGCTGCTACTTTTTTATTTTTTGGTCAGGTAAACTAAAAAACGGTGAAAATTGTTGTTAAAAAGTTAATTTTTAATCATATTTTTTGAAAAAAAATAGCTGTCATACTTTGGTTGATATCTTAGTTTTTGTGAGAGAGTTTATCCGTGCGGCCCCTGCATGAAAACAAAGTCAATTTTGAACTGCTCTCTACAAAAATATAGTCGACTACAGACATACAAATGTCTTATCAAATCAAAGGTCTGAATCTCACAATCACTATGCTACCAATTATAAAATGGTTTAGAAGCACTTTACACATCATAGGAACGTTACTGGGCATTCCGTGGTGGCAACCTCTCTTAAAAAATGTGAGGACAAGCTTCTACGTTGTCTGTGTTTACTATGTGTAAACTGCCTGTAACCCATTTATATTTGGTACTAAAGGAATTCTGAGATTAAGACCTTTAATTTGATACTATATTTGTAATTTTTTACGAAGTTTGTCTTTCCATGCATAGGGACTAGAAGCAAATGTAGGCTTCACGTCGCGCCTCGTGTAATCCGTCTATTTGTACTATGTTGTCGCATGGTTGTCGCTGAACATATCACGTAAACATTAACATTAACCTATTTTTCATGTTTTAATTTATTACTTATTACTTATTAACCCTTAATAAAACTTATAATAAATCAAAATACAACAAGGTAAAACAGACTTCAAGAAAGTGCCATAAGAGTATTGAAAAGATAAAAAAACAATATTTTAGTTTCTTCTTTGGTATAAATTAAAATTAAAAATTAAAATTAAAATTAAAATAAATTGAAAACACCTAATTTATATAGCATTTTACTATTTCGTTTGTTCTTTTTTCAATATTACAGTAGAACCTCGATTAACCGTCACTCTTTTATCCGTCACTCTCTGTTATCCGTCACTGCTTCCGGGCTCGCAATATGTTGTAAATTGGCGTCGCGCAAAGCACGGAAGAAAGTGCAAGCGCCATTGTGATCGAACGCGACTGTCCGTGGCTAATGACCTTGAGTTTACGCCGAAAATCACCACTCCCACTCAAAGAGTGGTATGGGGGTGAGCGAGTTATTTATTAATCATTGGTATGTTGATTTTTTTGGTTATACGACACGCCTCGCAGTTCAGCGTTACACGGTGTTTACTGTTACACAGTGTGTAGCTAGATACGTACTGTTAATCAACTGCAGTACAGTAACTGTTGATTGTTAATGATGGCTGAAAAACGAATACGAGTCGTACTAGGGCAGGACCAAAAAATCAAAATTATTAAACGTTTGGGGAAGGGCGAAACAGCTACAAGTATCGAGCTGATTTATGGTGTTGGAGGACTCATTTAAAAGATGACGAACTATCTTTTAATGTGAGGTTATGTAATTCCTTACGAACACTGAATGAGCTCAACATACAGTTTAGTAGGCCTGTAATTACCATTTTATGAATGTAATTTAAATATTAATATGTATTATCCACTTATACAGGGTTTAATTTCTTCCGAAATATTTTAAATCTACGTATTGAACAGGTTTATAGTTAATTTCTGTTAACCGTCTATTCTCTTAACCGTCATACTCCCGGTCCCGAGAGTGACGGTTAATCGAGGTTCTACTGTATCAGCATTAACATCAATTTTGGTTAAAGATTTTATTTTAAGTCAGTATGAGAGAATTAACATAATATCATTAAATCAAGCCTTTTTCGTTGCAATTTTTTATTTGTATATAGAACAATAAAAAATTTATATGGAGTACCCTGTTTACTTAACAGCTTTTCAGTAATATACTTTAAATCTTTTATTATATCCCTGCTGATATAACGTAGATTAAAAATCGAAGTTTACATTATTAAATCAAATAGTTGGAAATTCATATGAATAATAAAGGAACCTCAAATTTGTCTAAAGGGATAACCTATGAATGTTAAACGTTATTCAAAAGTAAGGGGTTGCTACAGAACGTTCGATTTTTACTTATCATTATTTTTATTTTTAATAGCGTATTACCTATCATTTTATATTGTTCTTTAGTTTCACAACTATTTGAAAACGATATTTTTTGAAATTTTAAACCAACTATAAGTTTTTATGTTTTATTCTGGATTAAAGGGTTTCTTTTTTATTGTGAAAAATAACTACGTGATTGTTAACTGTTTATTTTTGTCAGGACGTAACTTATAACACAAAATACATTATCGAAATATAATGTATACTAATAATATTTTCAAAACATGTGTGTAAATAAAATCAATATTAAAATTTTTTAATTAAAAAAATAAAAGGTTTAGTAGCAAACAATAACGTTGGCTACTTTGACACAGACACAACCAATGATATAAACATTGGGATTTACTTTAACTAAGATTTTAAATCGACTGCCCAACATGCCTCGATAGTTACAGCATGTGCCCAATGAGCGTTGGGCACTTCATGAAGTGCCCAGTTTCGTTGGGCAAATGCCGTAATTTTGATTGAAATAATCGGGTTACACTATGTGCCCAGGCGTGCTGGGCACTTCATGAAGTGCCCGGGCTGCGTTGGGCACTTCATGAAGTGTCCAATTACAGCAAGTGGCTTCGACACATACACTACTTTATCTACGACCAACAATATACGACAAAATTTTCACTCAAACAAAATTTTCACTGAAACAAAACTTATGACTTTTTACTAATGATGGAATAGGTCAACTCAACTTTGAGGTTAGGCACATAAGCAGACTTAACCATGAAACGTTGTTGAACAATCAGCTGATGGGATAAGTCAACTCAAACATGAATCGTAATGCAACAATCAGCTGATGTGCGAATTGCGTAATTGTTATTATGACACTACTTTCGTCAAATGCCGAGCTCTCATTGGTCTAGAACCAGTACTCTAAAGTGACTCCAGTATCATAAAGTCGTCATTATGCAACTGCTTGGTTTTGGTGTTTTAATGTATATCATTATAATGTTTATTGTAATACCATAATTGGTGCTTATTGCAATGGTCGTAGATAAAAATATAAAAGACATTGTTAAATATTATAATGGTACGAATTAAAAACCGTGAACATTTTCAATCTTTTTTGAAGCGTTATAAATCCAAGATTAAGTAATGGATCAGAATGATGTTTACTTTTCCTGAAGGTAATATAATCTTCTAATTAAGTATAAATCAAGTTGATATATTTAACATAGCAACCTTAATATTATTTAATTTTAAATTATAAATTTTTTTTAAATAAGTAAAAAATAACTTGTAATTCTTGAGAGATTGCAATTTTAATTTTAAAAATATACGAAATTACGATCCTGTAGAAAACACAAAAAACACAAGCAGAATCTTCCTGAGCGGATTTATACCTGATCATTAATTAGGTAAATTCGACTATGTAAATTCAGAGGCTCTTATGTGTTTCGGTTCTTACTCTTATGTGTTTCGTAGAACCGTAGAATAAAATGGTAATATTTTGTAGGAATTTTTCTCTTTAATTTGATTTACAGAGTTTTGATTTTCGATTTAAAATTACAGACGGAACGCGTTCCCGCACACAAGGGTGTTGCCATGTTTTTCACGGGTTTCAATATCCCGCGGAACCATATCCTGACTATTTTTTCAACGTACGATAATAAGCCCTATATTAAAATATAAATAAATAAATTTCTCACAGTATGGAATTTTTTCTGAAAGTGCAAAAAATATAAGTGTAATTATTGTCAGAGTTTAAATCATGGTTTTTAACTAGGTGATATTTTGAGCTAAAACAACTCAGAATCTAAAAAGAAAATGAAAAGTTTACTGCACGAACCAAGTGTTGAATTTATTTTTCTTCATGAAGGAATAAAATTATTTTCTTTAAAATAAAATATCTTGCCGTAATTTGCGCCCGCATGAACGTTTACACGCGCTGATCGCCGAACCTGCGGAGGAATATTTACTACATTCATCGCTGTTTCCACTTTTAGAAGAATTAGCAGCAGCCTCTGCAGTTTTATTTTGGACGTTACAAGTAGGAAAGAGTCCTTTATATACTAGATAAAACTAAAATTTTAGAAAAGTTGGTTATTTGCTACGTTGCACATTTTCCCTTCATAATCGCGGAGTAATGTTTGTCCGTATCTCTCCCGCGAGGGCGACACCGTATCGCCTTTAGCTCCCTCTTAATACAACTTTCCAAAGATATAGTATTTATTCTTCTATATCTTTGAACCAACAAGTTTGTTCTCGTGTTCATTTAAGTTGATATTACCTATCATAAATAATGTCAGAGCTAACAGAGAATCGACATTTGTTCCATTTTGAATAATCATTTATACAGCTCCGTTATAAAATATAGTATATATAACATTGCATTCGTTTTTATTTAAATCAGTGTTGTGTTCGGATTTATGTAATTTTATCCTCGATTACTCTTCTCAATGTGTAACAATTACATGAAAGTATAATCCATTCTTGATCAATATGTAATACTTATATAAAGATACAACAAACATAATCTTTAAGCATCTGCCATTTTCTTCAAGGATTTTAGTGCAACGCCAGGATTGGCCGTGGCCTAAGAATCACGCTTGGATCAGATAAACTTTATTGCATTAAGTAAGATAAATTTCAGCCTTTGTGCAGCTGACAGTGGCAATCCATCTCTTTATCTAAAGTAATATTTTGAAATAGTTGTTTTTTCATAATATTGTTCCCTTTCTTTGTTTACAAGGTTTTTTTTATTTTGAAGCTTGCTGCGTCAGAAACATGATCAAAATAGGAAACGAAATATTATTCTTAAGAAATAATGTAATATAGGGGAGGTGTAAAGTTTTTATTGGCCCCGGAAGTCCAAGAGAATCGATAGGTCAAACAGTGGCTGGTCGTCAATATGGTCAACAAGGGCAGCAATCAGCTGATCAAATAGTTGGAGTTAGTAAACAGTTGAACTGAAACCTACGAGAAGAAGTACAATGACAATTTAAGTGATTGAAATCGCTATCAGTTTAACGTTTTAGATTGGTTCAATTTTGTCAAAAACAGTTTTATAACAGACTTATGAAATCAATAAAGACTTTGACCATTCTAATCAAATAGAACTTATTGAGCCTAAAGTCTAATCTTCATTTCATGTACAATCCAAAAATTTATCATGTCAATGATAAATTGTAAATTAAATGATATTTGAATTGTAATAACAATCTTAAGACCCGAAGAAAAAATTAATACATGCACGGTGATTTCTAATTACTATTAGTGCCTAACATTATTGTAATACATTTATGTGGCATTTAAGCAGGGGCCTAGCTGACATTGTAGAAAGCTCTTATTTTAAAATGTTTCTTCAAAAGTGTCCCGTAAGTGTAGCGTGATGTTTAAATAATTAATTGACGATTTTAGATGTAGAGATACGATACATATATACATGTATAGATACTAGAGGGTTTACAAGTTAACGAATAATTTATGAGTTACTAAACACAAAACGTGACCCAGGCGATAACATGTCCTAGTGTAGAGTTTCTACTCTCCTCCTCACTTTAAATACAGTGTAAAGTATTACACTGTTTTTACTGCATGACGTAAAATAAAACCTTGTTTTGAAGCTCCATGTCTATGTTAAGAACTGCTGCGGTATTCATTGCAGCTGAAAGAATAATAGTTCTAAAATCATCCACACTTAGTCTACCTG
The DNA here is from genome assembly GCA_035578135.1 of Flexamia atlantica. Classification (NCBI taxonomy): domain Eukaryota; kingdom Metazoa; phylum Arthropoda; class Insecta; order Hemiptera; family Cicadellidae; genus Flexamia; species Flexamia atlantica. The sequence continues at coordinate 405,301 of JAQJVK010000057.1, read as the reverse complement.
TCTCATAATAAGGATTTTGCAATTGCACGTAATGCAAATTGAGATCTCAATATCTACTGGATCGATTTATACGGTTGATGTATGATGAGTCAAGTTATAGGATAACACATAGATATTTCTTGTACATGTCTTTTGTCCTTTGGTAACGGCCTCCTGGTTTTTGAGGGTTCAATAAATATTGATATTTAGGTGAATATTAATACTAATATGAATATGAAAGGACGTATTGACTTGTCAACTTTAATTAATTGGAGAGCTTGTGCGATCCATTTACTAAGTACCGAGTAAAAAAGTTAACTGGCTACTTGAGCTAATATACTTAGGCTCTTAGGCTCTTATGCTTAGGTTCTTACTGCAGTAGTTAATTTTTTTACCTATATTAACATTATAAAAAATTCAGATGTCTCGAGATATTTTAAAAAAGTTACTTTTTATGGAGTTAGTCACATAGCCATTGATAGTAACAGGATCCGGGTTTGGACCTTTCCCGATCAAAACGTTAAAAAATGCCACTGGCGTTGAAATACGCAAAATACAAAGATACAAAAAAAATTCAACTGAAAGGACTCATCAAAACATTCTTAGCTCCATGAGAATAACATGGGGAATGAGTATGCAGGTTTTTCTGCCGCAAGAGCGTGAAAATTTAGTGTTTTATATCAATACACTGTAGAACTTAACTAGAAGAAAGCCATACAGCAAGTTTTATCAAGATATGTCAAGAAATAACAAAGTTATAGAATTTATTATTTCTCTTAGGGAACATGAGAAATGGGCATGCAGTTTTGCTGCTACAGAAGCGTGAACATTGAGTATTTTATATGAATACCCTGTAAAACTCAAGTAGAAGGTGCCATACACCAACCTTTATCAAATATGTCAAGAAATAATAAAGATAATAGAATTTATATTGGAGTTAATCAAACTGGCCTTTGACACATCTGGGGAAACGCTTAGTTGGCAAAACTTACAGCCCATTCTAGCGGTAAACTGGTGAACTGTGGAGTTAGCCGTATTGTCCACTGAAACAAATTGAAATTTGCAACCAGACCACGTTATTACCTCAATTAAAAAAAATTGAGTCAGTCAGTTTGACTTCCGAACGCCTCACATCAAGTGCCCTATGAAAATAATAAACGGTGAGAGTAATTTGTAACCGGGTTGAATTTTGTTACAGTAGAACGCCGATTATCCGAACTAATTCGGGACAAGGGGTGTTCGGATAACTGAATATTCGGATAATCGAACATGAAAAGGCAATATTTTAAAATTATATATGTAACGTAGTTCTTAGTAGTAAAAAGGCTAAAATATTATCAAACAAAGATTATTCACGTAATTTTATTATGAAATCTATCAGAATACATAGATATCCTGGCGCGACGGGAGTTTCGGTTGGCGCGCGAATTTGAATTGCTTAAGAATCATGTTCAAAATATGAATTATTACGGCGTTCGGTTAACCGACGGTTCGGATGATCGACGTTCGGATAATCGGCGCTCTACTGTATTATTTTCTAAATATTTAACGGGCAGGGGGGTCTAGTCCCCATGGGCCCCCCGGAGTACATCCCTTGTCATGTATCAAACTTCTGAAGTAAAAAAAATAAATACATACAAATGCGCGGTTGCACTCATCTGCAGCATTGCAGCAGATACACTTCAATATCATGAGTGCGAGAAGCATTTGAGCAGTTATCAGATAGATGGTTCAAATGTCATACAGAACTGATCGTTTTGCTCCTAACTTTGATAAACGATATAGAAAGACGAGTGAGACGATATAGAAAGTTGGAGAGCACCATCAGTCATAAAATGGGTATAGGTGATCTTACACTCATCTGCTGATGTGACCTTTCCCCATCCAAGATTACCTGGAAAATAAACTCCAGTTATTTAAAAAAAATAAGCTTACAAAAAAGAATTTAATGAAGTGAATCATCAGATATAGTGGATTTGTCTTGACAACTTAATATTTATTTAATTATGTTGCTGTCTTGTCGATTCAACCCATCCATCTGCATCTAGTAATTTGATCTGTGAACGCAAAATTCGTTAGAGCCGCTTTTGATAAATTTTTATTTTTATTATCTCCACCCTAAACATAGTGCACAATAGTTTCATGGGGAAAGTATTGTTTTCGTCAAAATCTTTGAACTTGAGTTGTTAGTGGAAATAATTGTTTAAGTGCTCCCTGAATCCCAAAAAGTGGTTTTTGGAGTGGTGTCTGTCCATGTGTGTGTCTATATGGATGTATGTAAACAAAGCTAGAGGCGACATCAGTGATCCGATTTTAATGAAATTTGGTATCTATACTTATTTAATACGCTTGGGGTTTTTTGTGATCATTACTCCTCCTAAACTACTGTGCCGATTTTAATAATCTAGGTGTCATTAGAAAGAGGTTGGCGTGAAGTTTTGCAGGAAACAAAATTTAAAAAGGTTTGACTAAAGGGAAGAGCCCTAGACGCCCTTTAAAGTTTCATATTAGTCCATAAGATTATCAAGGGAATAGAAATTTCAAAAAAAACAGCTGATTGGAGCAAACAAAGTTTTTCAGCAAAGTCATATGTTGTTAATAGAATTGAAACCGTTGCATGTATAGAGTAGAGCTGGAGGCATTTCAGTTGATGGAAGATGTAAATAAATAAACTATTATCCTAATACATACTTAAGGTAAGAATTCAGTTTTAAAAATATTTATTTTGAATCACACGTATGAAGATCTTAATATTCACATATGTTTATATTCCAAAGAAAAATACTAAAAGAAAAAATAAATTCTTATGTATAAATTATATAAATAAAAATAAAAGAAAAAAGGAACAGAATTAATATTCATTATGAGTAGATTTATTGAACCATTTTAGTTCGGTTTGAGATTAAGACGGGTCATACGCTACTTTTAGGGCCGCTTTCCCCAATTAAGGTTTAAAATAAACGTGAATTTAATTTAAACCATATGAATATTCTAATGTTTAAATTGTATACCATGTAATCAGGAAAATACAAATTTTAATAAACTTAAGTTTTTGACTTTAAAATAAAACTAGATTTGGGGAAAGCAGCTCTTAGTCACATATACTGAATTTCAGATAGTTTTAAAAAAATAACGTAAACCCACGAAACCAACTAGCCTAACTTTATTTTTTTACAAAACATAATTTAATTCTTCTTTACCCATCAGGTCTAATTCTAACAAGCCATTTAAAAACATTAGTATTGTCTAAACAAATTTTCAGTCAATTTTCAAACAATAATTTGTTTTGGTTAATTTCCTATTATATTTGTGCATGGGGTATTTCAACTAATAATTAATTTACGTATAACTATTTCATCTTGATAAACTTGGTTGAGTATACGCTTCGATTGGAGGTTATGGTGAATGTTAATGGGAAGCGTTTGTGAGCAATTATCTAAAAGAAAATTACATGAAAATGTAAATTAATTTAATTTAGTTCAACTATGAAATGCTAACCATGAATGATGTAAACAGCATGAAAATGATATAATTTTAACTATTCTTTTTGTGTTTAGTGATGTTCTATAATAAAAAGAACCCATTTTCCAGTAATTACAGCACTCGCTATGACTAGGTACAGCTCAGGGTCAGTCCAATGCAAAAGTTGGAATTTACCTTCCTTCCCCAGTACTTTCTCATGAACTGCTGTATATGTGCAGCAGGTCAGGCCAACTCCTTTGAGGGGCTCTTAATATTCATATAGAACACTAAAGAAACATGGACATCTCCTTAAAGATGATTGAGTATTCACAAGAAATTTAGATTAAAAAATCTTTTGTGAAAAAATCAGTATAACAGGAAGTTCAAATATATAATAAATAAAATAGTTCTAGATAACTGTACCATAATTATTTTTATTTTGAAATCAATACGTAACAATTGCTCGATTTCGAGCAACGGGTTTACTAGTGTAGGTATAAATCCATGATATCTCCAGACGTTTTTTTCAATTTATTGAATTTTAGCGAATTTCCTCCATAGGGAAGAAGCTATTACCGTAGGTCTCATGGTAAGACCTAGGCCCAAGACCATAACTTTTCGTTTTGGGGCCCCCAGAAGCAAAAAACACCATTCGTTAGAATTTATATATATATATATATATATATATATATATATATATATATATATAGAGGGAGGCCCCACTAAGGATTTTTCTATGGGGTTCCTAATCTTTCTCAATAATAGTTTCTAAGTTTTGATTGTATTGACATACAAGGGGGCGTGGCCGGAGAGGCTTTTAAGAAAGTGAATAGGCCTATGTATTTCCGGGGTTCAAGATCTATCTCTGTGTGAAATTTGAACCCAGTCGGTTCATTATTTTTCGAGCTCACTTGCCCCATACATTCAGAAACCACTTCTTCTTTATAATAGTACTAGAAGAACCCGTGGCTTCGCTCACGATAAAAATTAAACATACACTACTAACCCATCAATTATATCGTTTTGCTTTCCCATTTATTTTTCTTGTTGTAAAATCTACTTATTTAAACATATCAAATATACTTCCATTAAACAAAAAACGTTTTTAGAAATTTGCTTTTAGTACGCATATGCTACGACGGGGGTATTCTATTCCTGCCTAAAGAGCCTGTCTATATAAAAAATGTGACCATATCCAGCGCCCCACCGACAAAGCCCCAAATGGTGTTGCTGCCCCTGGGTAGGCTCATGTCCAATATCGGCGGTCCTTCCTCTTGCAAGTGCTGTTTGATTGTATCGGCTGTCCAGTCGATCTTGCTATCAGGTGAAGAGGATTGCGCTCACACTCTCAAGAAGCAAATTTACAGAGACTGGTTCACCCAAGACAAACGCCGAGAAGAATTTATGGTCGTTTCTCCTTAACGCACGGTATCTGAGCTTGCCCTGATGATGATCATGGGGCACGATATAAGGAATGGCACCCTTGGCTTTTTCGACGGCTTTGAATCTGCTCGCATATGTAGCATAGCAAGGCCACACTGTGTGGTCTTGAGCATAGTTACCCTTAATTTGAATTTATTGCACCCCTGTCACAGCAGACCTGCGTATTAGAAATCCCATTTCTTTCCTTCATGAAGGCATGCGTGTTAGAGGAACCATTAGAACATGACTTGAAATTTTATTCACTGCAAAAGATCATTTTCTTAAGGTTTTAGGGTCTACCTTGAACAAAAAATTACAATTCCACTCCAGCAGTTATTAAAAAAGTGCTGTCTTACGTTTTTAGACTCTATATTGAACAAAAAGATTGAATGAGCCATCCCGGCAATTTTTTTAAAGTGCTGTAGATAAAATTAATACTTTACAGTAGCACACTCTTCCTCTTTAAACAGTAGTTTGTTGTCATAAAAAAGAAGTCCTTCAAGTATAAGTGATCAGTGATCACAGAAGTCCTTCAGTAATATCAATTATTTATTTTATTTTTTACTACATACCAGCATTTTATATAGTGTATCGCACTTAAAATATATTCAAAAGTCTTAATTCACTAACCATCTGGCACCAAGTAACAAATCTTCTAATTGTAAACAAATACAATTAAATAGCAGAAAGAAATACCATTAATTTACATAACCTGTTTTAAATTTTACTTTCACATGTTTTGTTAGTAAACAAATCTAACTCAAATTCTTTCAAAATCCCTGACATGGGTACCTTTAAGACGGTCCCAGGGCTAAGCCCTGAAAGTTATCACGAAATTGAAGATGTATAAACCTACTCCATGAAATTCTACATGTATCTACCAAGTTTCGTGGCCATCGGTCCAGCGGTGTCTGAGTTTATCAATGCTATACATATATATATATATATATATATATATATATATATATATATATATATATATATATATATATATATATATATATATACCAACATCCTCTTTTATACTTATAGATAGATAGATGTAGGCCTATTAGTTTAAGGATTATTAGTTTTTTGTGTATCTGTATTACTGTGTGTGGGCTTTCTACAAAAAACTATAAACCTGTTATAAATTGTGTGTGAGTGTGTGTGTGTGTGTGTGTGTGTGTGTGTGTGTGTGTGTGTGTGTGTGTGTGTGTGCGCGCGCGCGCGCGCGCGTGCGCGTGTGTGAACACGTGTGTGTCTGTCTGTCTGTTAACACGATAGCGGCCATAAAAATGGTCCGATCTAAATGAATTTTGGTAATGACATGTAAAGTGGTAAAAATTCGGACGATTTCGTAAATCAGTTCCGTCGTACCGCCGGAAAGGGGAGTAAAGGGGGAAAACCCCCTCAAAAAGGGTTTTATTGAGTTTTTTACATAGACAAATTGTAATTATCTAATTTTTGTTAGCATCATTGAGTTCAGCTCACAAACACAAACAATTAATTACCTTACACATCATTGCTCTATGTTTATTAGTTACCGAGATGTTGTAAGTAATAAACACAGTACATTATCCCAATGTTAACCTTATCGGAAATAAGTAAAATTCTATAACTTCCTAACGCATCTTGATAAAACCTGGTTTATGGTTTCATCTAGATGAGGTCTAATGTATATTAGTATAAATCCCCGATGATTACATTTTCGTGATAGCAAACACAATAATCTATCTTCCTCTCCCTTATTTATAAACATATCTTGATAAAAGTTGGTATGTAGCTTGAAATAGTTCAGATCTACTAAATATTGAATTGTAACCACTCAGTTTTAACGTATCTGTTGCAACAAAACTGCATATTTATCCCCCGTGCGGTATTCTTACGCAGCTCACAAAAACATTTATTTCATTGCTATGATGGATTGAAACATGTTCTTTTGCATTTGAAACTCTCTGAGTATGCAGGTCTGCTGCAACGGGGGTATTTGTATTTCTTTTGAGTTATTTGGGTTAAAATGTAATTTTCCTCCTTCCAATTAATTATCACTTTTATAATTATTGTGTATTCTTTTGAAGTTATATTTACGCTTCAAGGCATGACAAATTCCTGAGTGGAATTTTTAATCCTCAAGGAAGATTAATTTACAGCAGGAAATAATCCAAACCACTAGCATTTGATTAAGAATTCTCATTGAGCTGTTGAGATGGTTAATTCTACAGAAATCAGGGATTACCATCTTGGATCGATAAACAAATAATCGGCAAATTCCGACAAACTTTACACTCTGAGATTGTCCAGCGTTTTCGGATTACAACTTTTAATTGCATTTCAGACCATTTCGGGTTGATTGCTTCAATAAAAAGGCTATTCAAAGTTCTTTCGTTGTTATTACATTCAACAATTTTTAACGCAAGACATTTTTTGCCACTGGGGTACTAGTTTAATACTAGTTTAATTTTTAATCAATTTTTTACTATGAATATCCTGAAATGGCTTGTATTTAAGCGGCTTTTCTTTCTTGTAGTCGATACACTTCAAACACAGTTAATGCGGCAGAGATGGGCAGAGTAGATAAAAAATTAGGTTATGTTTTTTTTTGTGTGTTTCTACGCCGATGACATGTTTAAACGTTTTTTACGCCAATGACATGCCAAACCCGGGTCCTGTTACTATCTAATGGTGACCTTTTGTTAGATAGCATCATTGATCCATAGCCCAATTGACAAATGGTAATTGGTTAGTTTAGATCCTGGTCAGGATTCAAACCGGCAACCCTCAGGTTATGAGGTGAGCACCTTTATCCACTCGGCTAACACGTTAACACGCTAACTTAAAAGCAAGCCAAGCCATTTTAATATATTTATATTTTCTATTACTCGTTCAAATTAACTTATGCTTTTTCCTATTTTATATCTATTGTCATTAATCTTAATTCATTTCTCTCAATACTGTAAGAATTGAGCTTGTTTCCTTTTGAAATGAATATAAAACCAATATGAATTCTAATTTTCTGGGCGCCATGCTAACACTAATGTATTTTTTTCAAGTGAATGAATACAAAAGAATTCTAACATTCAAACCCAGCAATGTACATGTATTTGAATTTCTCTCAATACTGTAAGAATTGAGCTTGTTTCCTTTTGAAATGAATATAAAACCAATATGAATTCTAATTTTCTGGGCGCCATGCTAACACTAATGTATTTTTTTCAAGTGAATGAATACAAAAGAATTCTAACATTCAAACCCAGCAATGTACATGTATTTGAATTCAGAGTTTTCATTTGAGTATGTGGACTAGTGTAGGCCTAATACCATACTGCTGTAGTAAATACAAAACCATTCAAACCCAGCAATTAATTTATAAATGTTTGAATTTGATGAATTTAGAGTATTCAAATGGGCATGGGGACTAATATAGACAAACTAGCATACCGCTTTATTCGTTTGAAATAAATACAAAACAATTCATACCCAGCAATTTATTTATAAATTTTTGTAGTCGATGAATTCAGAGTATTCAAATAAGCATGGGGACTAATATAAACATTAGCATATACTGCTGTATTAGAATTTTTTGAGGAGGACACTTCTCTCTAGTAAAATAATTATTTAACATTTTCGTTTGTTTTAGCAATTTTCTCTTAAATAAGCTATTACCGTCTTTTTAACAGAAAGGACAAAAAATATCCTTTCAGAGTAATCAATCACATTAATATCTGTATACTTAATACAATAAGTTTTTTCTGTTAGCTCCCTTTTTCAGGCGTCCTACTGAACCGATTTTTACGATTGAGGTGTCATTTTAAAGCTCATAATGTAGTGCACCTGCGACAGATAGTTAAAGTAGGCATTTCTTTTTCTACTCCGACCCTCAATGCTTTAATTTATTTATAGAGGGCGCTTTCAACGGTCCAGTGCTGACCAACTTGCTAAATGTAAATCGTAATTTAACAGCTGATTACCTTCCAGCTGAGACGAATTGTCAACCAGTGTTGTGTTCTATTATTGTAAACAAAAATAGAAGATGTAAATAAGAGACAACTTAAGAACAGTGAACAATGATTTTTAGATATGATACTGTTGATTCAGTAGGAAAATCACTCATTTATGTGTATATCGACATGTTTAAAATATTGTAAATTATTAATTTTTATTCATGAACAGAATTTCAAACATTCACATTATTTTTACTTCCAAATAACGATGTTTTTCTTACTTAAATGTTCAAAAAATTTTCCCAGCTAGGAATTAAATCTATAACTGTAAAAGGAAATTATCACATTGTTCGTTAGGCCTGGAAGACGATTTATGAATCCTGAAATAGAAAAAAGAACAAAGAGAAAAATATAGAAGTCATGATTAGAGAGATTAGGGAAAACATGCGTAACATTCGGCAAGAACAGATAACTGCCAAGAGACAAAGACTGAACAGCAGAGCAACATTGTACCTCCTATATTCTTCCAGCGACTTCAAGATTATGTAAGGGCAAACGTGAAAACACATGCGGTATCCTACTGTTGAGCAGAGTTATTTCCAGAAGACAATCAAATTCAAATATAAAATGTTGGGACGATGAACAATGTGTGTGTATGTTTTCCAGCTAAGCTTCTTTAAAAAATTAACATTTCAATTTCAAGTTTAAACAAGTTAACTTTTTAATAATTAAGAGTTTTTAGAAGGTGATTAATTTTTTCAAATTTTACGTTATAGTTTCTCACAAACATAATATTAAAATGCGCAATTTGCGCATGGGACCCCTAGTTTATATTAATTAACCGACTTTTATGTGTACGTATTTTTTGGATATGAAGTGAGTTTATTGAGCTAACGCATTTTTACCCGCACAAATCACAATTTGTTACAAATATTTAACATGGTCTTATATGGGAAATAGAATTTTCATTTTCTGAGTGTCTGTAAGCAAGATAACTCTCGTAAATATCGTCCGATCGTAACAAAATTTGGCACAGACATTTTTGCGTAAACTAATAAAAAAGTTGTGTTATAAAAAATAATAACTTAATTCGATATCATGGTGATACGCTAGTTGTGTGTTAAAGAAAACAATTATGTAATTCGTTGCATGACAGGAAAGTTTTTTAAAGGGAGACAGTTTAATTTGTTTCAGTAACAAAATTTTTCCCTCTATGTGTGCAAATGAATAAAAATACAATGTAAATATATGGAAACAACTTTTTTTTATAAAATCATAAAAAAACATACATTTTTATTTACTATGCTTTTAGCACCCGAAATCCGTGTAAACTAGCACTTAACTCCCTTTGTATCAAAGAGAAGAATACATCTAAACAGGTGGGTGGAATATTGATTTGTGTGTTGAAAAGGTAAATTACAACTTTGTCTGACGGGTGAAAATGTTTTTACCAAGCTTGCCGAGGGCGACCACCATAGCAAGGGAACCAATGTACTTTTTTCCGAAATACACATAACTTGTTTCCCATCTGTACAGATTAATAAATACCAAATAACACCAAATAATAAATATCAGATTAATAAATACCAAATGACTATCGTAGTATTGATACGAAACACACGATTAATTTGTACACAAGTTTATTGTATTGAATTGATTAATCTTACCTTGACAAAAATCTCGTTCAAATAATTTTTGTCCCAAGCTGAGTGTTCTCTTCCGTTTCAGCTGTAAGGCAATACCTACAATCACCTGATAGCACCTGCATTCGTTGAGCTGAAACATATTTATTTGGCTGCGTAAAAATTTGAAGGAACTCGATTTTCAATTTGTTGATTTCAATGTTATTATTATGGGTTTACTTTACTCCCTAGGGAGAAATCACTTAAATCCCAGAGGGAGACAAAGTGTTATTTTACTCATTACAAGTGGTATAATGCAACTAAACTAAATATAGAAGGTGGGGGGAAATACATTTCAGCTACAAATCAGGTCTATTGTATGTTGTTCACTATCCAAGTTGTTAAGTGTGTCCGAAATAATTTATTATTTCGGAAATAGCAATTAGCAATGGAATGTATTTTTAGTTTTGTCTGAGCAAAAACGTAATGGCGGCTGTACCTGCAACTCTGATCAGTTTACTAGAAAATTAATATCGAAAAGGAATAATTGGCTGTGTCACTCACGCAGACCGAGTCTTTGGAAGGACGGAGGTTGACCCAGTGGACCATGGGCTGCGAGACGCCAGATGAGGTGATGGAAGCGATCGATGGCAGGGGCCCCTTGACTGCAGTAGTGGTGGCGGAGACATCATGTCACGGCGCGATATTTCCGCACAATACGATCACGATCACGACCATTCGTTAATGCGAACTTGTTATGGCATAATGGCACGTAAATTGACAATTTAATTTGTAAAATAATAAAACTCGTACTGGAGAAAAGTTAGCGATAGAAAATGTTTAACACAGATTAGGTCTGTACGGTTAAGAATCTAGAGACGGTCAAGAGGAAAGTAAATGAGCGTCAGATTAATGGACTTTGTATCGCACTGGAATTTAGTAGATAATGCTACCTTTTTTTGGAATAGGAACTGCTTGCTTATCTATATTATTAAAAGAATTTCTGGGATTTTGTCCAGAGCAAACCGACCCCTAAAAATATATTTGTCCATACATATTTGGTATCAAATTAAAGCTATTATTCTCTAGATGTGCCTTTTGTTGGTTTGGAAAATATTGCATAAAAGGCCTTCGAACAGGAGGCTTTTGAAATTTCAGCGAAAGTGCTACTATCTGTTGTAAAACCTGTGAACTTTTACCAACTCACATTTGTTTATAAAAATACAGATGGTCAAGATTTTAAATATTTACACAGTTATCCTTATACCACAGAATGTGGGGCCAGCAAATGTCAGATAATATTAATTTATATTATGATTTTGATTTTTTAAAATATAGAAGTTTTTATGAGACAACAGAAAATAATCTATTTTCATTGAGTCGCTATCTGGCAGTCAATGCGGAAGGAGCTCGCTCTTATCTACTAGCCCGCGCGTGCCTGGACCTGCGTGTCTACTTATACGCTCAACTTGTAGGTTAATACGTTTTTATAATCATTTCATTTACGTTTGATCGTTGATCGTTGTGATCATGACGAAGAAGTGCGCTAGGTGCGGTAGTGAGTGCAACAGCGGTGACGCGGCGGACACCGTGTGCTGTGTGGAGTGCAGCGACGTGCTACACGTGCAGTGTGCGGGACTGACTGCGGCCCGGAAGAATACAAGGAACCGTACGTTCAAGTGTGAAAAGTGCAAGGCGACTGGGTCCGTATCTAGCATAAGCGATACTGAAGAATCAGCTATATTAAAAGCTATAAATAACCTACGGTATGTCTTTAACAAGACTCTTAATAAAAATCTAACAAAAATGGAACAGAAAATAAATGAATCTGTTCTAAATAAAATTACTGAATTAGAGAAACGCTTTGAGGCGTGGCAAGAGTCGCATAATACAAGCTTAGGTGGTATAAAAGCGGATAACGTTGCTCTGCGGGAGGACTGCGATGCGCTCAAGACGCGGTGCGACGCGCTGTCTCGACAAGTCGGCGTCCTGACAGACCAGCTACAAGACCTGCAGCAGTACACCAGGAACGACAACCTAGAGATTGTCGGAATCCCCATCACCAACAACGAGGATGTGTATGCTGTGATCGCAACAGTGGCCAAGGCGATCAAGATACCTTGGAGGCGTGAAGATGTCTCCATTGCTCACCGGCTACCAAAGGGTTCACAGAAACATCCTAATATTGTCATTAAATTCACTACCAGGACAGCGAAGATCACCTGGCTACAGGCTTCGAGAAAATTTCAGTTGACAGCGGATACGATTCACAGCAGTTTCCCCAATACACGTGTGTTTATTAACGAACACCTCGCTCCCCACACAAAAGCCACTCTTAGTCGCGCCAAACAGCTGGTAAAGGAGAAGGTGTTAGCCTTTGCATGGGTACGAGACGGAAAAGTTTTTGTGAAGAGGACAGCGGACGGCAGTACGACACGGGTGAGGAGCGTCGCGGAGGTGGAGCGCACGGCGAGGGGCCCGCGACCCGCAGGCAGCGGCAACGGAACTCCGGAGGCGCAGGACAGTCATTAGTGGCACCAAGTACACATCTTAAGTATTCGGTGTGTTACAGATTTTTTTTCATTTTTTATAAATATTCTCATCATGATCTCATTAATTTTTCACCAAGCATGCTCAAAACGCACATGATTTATTTATTAATTTTGATGAATAGATCTATTTACTTATTAACAATTTATCTTTGAAAATATAATTGAATGAATAAAACTAGTATTATCAAAGAGTCTTAAAATTTATTTATTTATTAACAACTTTTCATAATTAATTTGTAGATTAGCATTAACAGTTTTTAATCTAGGCATGCTTATTTGAGATGACGAATTAAATTTATTTCCTGTTGATGCTTGATATATGCTTAAAAACTTGGAGAGGTTAAACGTAAAAGATATGTGGTTTATATTTTTAGTAATGAACATGCTTTAAGACTGCAATAATTTAGGATGCATGATTTTTCGTTGTCATTTTAAGTTATCAACCATTAAACATTAAATATTTTTTTGATTTAGATCGAGTTTTAAACTATTTTTATACGTTCTATTGCGTTGTATGCACAAAAAAGTGGTATGTAAACATGCATTGTTGATTGAATTTATCTTACTGAAATTATATTAGAGTGTTGAATCTTTACTTAAAACCAACGTATTTTTTTATTAATATTTTAGTTTAAGGTATTTATTTTGCTTGCATGTTTCGTATTATTGCTAGATATTATAGGAAAAAGTGCACCGAAGTTTTTTTTCTTTTAAATGCCTGAACATATTCTCTTCAAAGGTCATTATTTATTTGCAAGAGGCAGTCACATTTGTTTAATTTGTAACTTCGTTATATATATATATTTTTTTTAAATTACAGTAGGCCTAGTTGATTTAGTTTTTGCTGTAATGTAATTTTGCTTCAGTGCAAATAAAATCAGTTTATTGTTATTTTTTCAAATGGAGTTGCTTTGTTTAAGTAAACATATGTAACTGGTTATCAATTGCATCACATTGATTACATAAATGATTTTATTCGTAAAGTACTGTATATGACAATAATTAAAAAATTCCTTTCAGGAACTAGATTACCTAAGTTAACAAGATTGGATGTTGTTTTATATATATTTTTTTTTCGAAATGGATGATTGTAGTATAATGAGTGTTTTGCTATCTCGGTTCACACCGAGGCCAATAATATCGCTCTAGCAGGTCCATACACCGGGCTGTGATTTGAGGTGTGCCCTTCAGCAGTGTTTTTTATTTATCTCAATAGTTTTCAAAATATGGAGGAGATAAATTTGTTTCTTGATTATTATAGGAAAATAAATTGCTCAAAAATTTAAAATTTAAATGACATTAATCTTTATTTTAAAACTGATGAAAGCTGCTTGAATTTTTTCTACATGAACATACGTAGCTACAATAAAAACTTTGATTTCCTTTTAATTTTATTACAGTCAACACATCTTAGGTTTGACTTTATTGCACTGGGGGAGACATGGTTGGGTAGGGGCGGGGGAGGTATGGAGATAGAGGGTTACAAACCTTTTTGTACATCTCGTGGTAAAAATCAAAGTGATGGAGTTATATTGTATGTGAGTGAGAGAGTGAATGTGTGTGAATGCAATGAACTGGAGCTGGGCGACGTAAACTGCTTATCATTGGAATTTCTCCTCCAAGATAAGCGATGTAATTTACTAACGGTTTACCGAACACATGATAGCGACTTAGACAATTTCACCAATTCTCTCAAATATTACTACGAAAATACGCTCGACTCAAAAACTTACATTTTAATGGGAGACGTCAATGCAAACATTTTGGACTCTGACAATAAGACGGAGAGATACTTGGACGTTTTGTATGAATGTGGTTTTATGTGTGGCATTGATGTTCCCACCAGAGAGGTGGGAAATAGTAAGACATGCATAGACCACATTTTCATTAAGCACTATGACTTCAACAAGTTACGCACGGCGGTGGTGGGGACGGAGATTACTGACCATTACAGTGTGTGTTTACAAGTTAACTTTGCACCTCCGACAAGACAACTATCGCAAAAGACGGACTCTTACATTGATAAAAAAATTGCTTAACGATTATATTAGAGCCATCGACTGGACTCAAAATGTACACACTCGACTGGACACACACACAAAATGTAAATGAATGTTCAAAAATTTTGTTTGAAAAAATTCATGAAAGTGTCATTAAATCAACTAAACAGCTTAATAATACTAATTCAAGATTCAAGAAATTGAAACCTTGGATTTCACATGATCTAATTTGTAAAATAAGAGAAAGAGATAAATTGAGTAAAACCGTAAAAAAACAACCTTTTAATACATATTTAAAAAATCGTTTCCACGCATTGAAAAATAAATTAAAATTTGAAATACGACTAGCCAAAAACAATTATTATAGGAGTAAAGTTCTAGAATCCAAAAATAACCCTAAAAAAGTTTGGAGTGTTCTTAATGAGTTAGCTGGTCGGGTTGTAAAAAAGGACATTTTTCCTCTGACACAATTCACTGCAAACAGATCCAACACCGACTCAGACATCGACATGAGACAGCAGGTGGCCGACGAATTCAATAACTACTTTTCCCACGTTGGACCAAACTTAGCAGCAGCAATAGATTCGGGCGGGCCACCTGTAGTTGACGACGCTGACTACGCTGTTAATTCCGTCCTCACTCTGCGCACTGTGACTGAGCAAGAACTGTTTCACTATGTGACTAGTCTACGGGGGGGGCTCAGCTCCGGGGTATGATTGTGTATCAGCTGCTTTACTGAAGGAAAACTGGGAGACTTTAAGACGACCACTTTTACACATCATTAATATGAGTGTCCGAAGCGGTGAGTTCCCCGATGCCTTTAAAGTAGCAAAGGTTGTTCCCCTCTACAAGGCAGGAGACATCACGAATACCTCAAACTTTAGGCCAACATCGTTGTTGAGTGTGTTCACTAAGGCCCTTGAAAAAAATAGTAAAAGACCAATTAACTGACTATTTAAATGAACATAACATTTTAACTTCTCGGCAGTTTGGTTTTAGAAATTCAATAAATATTAACGATGCACTGTTTGAAGTAAATAAAGATTTAAATATTGCAATTAATGAAGGTAATCGGGTCATGTTGGTGTTTTTTGATTTAGCAAAAGCATTTGACACAGTAGACAGATCAATTCTCCTTAAAAAACTTGAATTGATTGGCATAAAAGGACCGGCTTTGCAGTGGTTTAAATCCTATTTTCAAAATAGAAAGCAGTTTGTCACAATAAATGGCGTTAATGGTAATCTAGAACGAGTAGACTACGGGGTGGTTCAAGGATGTACGTTGGGGCCGTTATTATTCTTAATATACATAAATAACCTTGTTAAATTGGATATAAAATGCAAATTTTATCTCTTTGCAGACGACACCTTGGTAATGTTTAAGGGGAAAGATTGGAATTCAGTTTTTTCTGATGCTGCAAGAGATATTTCTAAGATCAAATACCCCCGTTGCAGCAGACCTGCATACTCAGCGAATTTCAAATGCAAAACAACATATTTCAATCCAAAATAGCGAGATTTTACATGTTTTTGAAAGCTCCATAAGAATAACATGGGAAATGAGTATGCAGGTTTGCTGCTACGGGAATATTAAAACTGGGTGGTTTTAATTCAATATTTAGTAGATCTGAACTAGAAGAAGCCATTTACCAAGTTTTATCAAGATATGTTGAGAAATAAGCAAGATATAGAATTTGTCTTATTCCCCATAAGGTTAACATTGGGACAACGTACTGTGTTTACCACTTTCAATATCTCGGTAACAAATGGACATAGAGCAGTGATTCAAAATACTAAATTGTTTGTTTTTTTGAGCTGAATTCAACGGTGCCAACAAAAATTCGATTATTTTTATTTTTCTGTGTAAAAAACTCAAAAACCCATTTTTGGGGGGTTTACCCCCCTTTACCTCCCCTTCCGGTAGTCCAATCGGGCTGGTTTCCGAACTCGTCCGAATAATTACTACTTTACACGTCTGTGCCAAATTTCATTCAGATTGGACCATTTTTACGGCCGTTATCGTGCTTAAAGACACACACATATATATATATATATATATATATATATGTATGTATGTATGAAAATGAACGAATAGTGTTTTTTGCTTCTGGGGGCCCCAAAACGAAAAGTTATCATGGTCTCGGGCTTAGGTCTTACTATGAGTACTACGGTAACAGCTTCTTCCCTATAGGGGAAATTCGCTAAAAATGGTTCGATCAAAATGTTCTCACCCTAAATGTAGGAAAAACGAAATTCATGCAAATTTCCTTAAGAGGACCCGGGGACACATTTAACAACGATCTGAAAATCCATTCATGCGGAATTTTTCCAAACGATATGTGTGACTGCCCGCGATCGAAAGAGTCCAGAAATACAAATATTTGGGAATAATAATTGATTCTAAACTTTCGTGGGTCGATCATGTCGCTCATTTGAACATGAAATTGAGAAAATTCATTTTTGCTTTCTATCAATTACGCCAAGTTCTTGACATTAAAGAAATCAGAATAGCATATTTTGGTTACGTCCATTCTGTTTTGGAGGGGGGAATAATTGCCTGGGGTTGCACATACCCAAGCATCTTGCAAACATTAATGGTCACACAAAAGGCCATAATTAAAGCAGCCCTGGGCAAGTGTCGTCGCTACCCTTCGGATGCTCTATTTAGTGAGATGAATGTACTTGATTTAGACAACTTTTTATAAGGACTTTAGCTATGTACATCCACAAACACTTTGACGATTTATTTGAACGCGTTACTCACGACTACAGAACAAGGACAGCACTTGGGCAAGGAATACGCATACCGAGACTAATGAGACTTTTCAACAACTAACTGCTATTACCTTGCCCATCATTTATTCAACAACCTTCCTCAATATCCACGGAATAATCAATACTCAGTGACTCAGTATAAAAACACATTTTGCAATGGCTTACTACTACTGGAAGAGACGGTGTAGAACGACTGCTAGTTTCGACCTACAGATAGACAATGACGCGGCAGCTGATACGAGGATCGCCTGGTCGTGTGGCTGTGTGAGTGTGAGATGTGGTATGCGAGTTGTGTGTGTGGGCGCGTGTGCGTGTGCGTGCGTGTGTGTACCTGAATCCAGTGATTAATACACAACATTAAACAACTTGGGAGAAGTTTGTACCGGCTGTCTACCAAAATAATTTTTTTGTCATTCAGATACAATCACAATTTATTCATCTTATTAATTTTATTACTTAAACTTCCGCCTGTCCCCTTTAGTCAAATAAATAAATTTAATCTTTTTAATAAATTTAATAATTAATAAGCAATAAACCCGATTGAAAATAAATTAAAATCTGAGCAATTTTGTTTCTTTTTTTCTTCGAAAATGTCAAATAATTACTCATCCCCACGCACGGATTTTTCTATGTGGGGATATATTTCGCTTATAATAATATCACAGTAATAATTAAGTATCTGTAATTATTAAGTAATAATCAGTAATAATTAAGTATTTGTGTAATTTAGCATTTTAAGTACAATTCTGTGAACCCTTGTATATAACTATAAAAGCGAAATAAACTATTTTTGATTTTGATTTTTTTTTTTTGATTGAGGAAGAGTATCTATTCTATCGAAGCAAATACCAGTCTGTTATCATTTTAATTTTCAGTATTTCTTTTCTAAAAAGGAAACTTAAAAAAAGGAACAAATGTAACTTAGGAGGTGCTCATGAATTGTGGCTTTCTAACAAACAATTGGTGCATATTTCAACGTTGGGAATTATAATATACCAATATTAGTTGAAGATGTATCTAAAATAAATCAAATTTAAAATACATTATAAATGTGAAACAATTATTTTGTAAATTTACTTGGAATGTGAAGGATATTTCAGTGATTACGATCAGCATAACGTTATATTTATGGACACTTTCAAGGAAGTTAAATTAATGAACTCCGAAAATTCTATGAAGAATTTCTTATCCATATTGAAGTTTCAAATCTTAAGCAATAGGTTAATTTTAAAAGTTTACTTTGATGAAAAGTTCAGCCACGGGTAATTTAAAAAAAACGCAATGAATTTCTCTAGAAAAAACACGACAATCCACACACTTCCTCATTGAACGGTTTTTTTACTCTACGGAACCCCATAAATAATCAACATGAAACCAAAACTTAGTCACGAAGTGACGCAGGCTGCTAGTTTATTTGAAATTGATTTAGCTACATTACAACTATTAAATAAAATGTCTTAGAAATTATTTGCTAAGTAAATTATAATTTAAGTAATAGGATTAATTACAGAACACGCGTGACTGTTTTTATGTCAATTAATTTATGCCAGTTAATTAAATTAATTCCTTTAAAGTAAATATGTTATTTTTAATGGTATTTCGTTTTGTAAAAACTTTACAGTTGCACTAGATTCATCCGAACCTGCAACACACCACCTGGTTAGAGAAAAGTGGAGAATTGTGGGGGGGACTGAAAAGAATTTAATTAAATTACATCGTTTGTCTTGCCAAGACTCAGAAACACGGTTCTTCCTCGTCGTAGCTTCACGCGGAAAAATAATTTAGAAACTGACTTGAATGTTTTTCACTTAGTCTATGTACATGAACAATAATTAATTATGCTTTACATAATAAGTTTATGATTATTTTATATAAACTATATTACTTACACGCTTTTACCTACTCGAATTTCAAGAGACTGGCAAGAGAAGCTATGAGGACGTCAACCGTTTGAAGCAGCTTTTTTAGTGTGCCTCTGTAAAATAAGTATTCAGGATTATTTATTAAGTTCTATAGTATTAAAAAGGTTACAATATGATTACACAATTAATTAAAATTAATTAAATATTTTTAATATCATGGAAACACCAGCGTCTAAAATTCAATTTCTTTTGACAATTTTTTAACACCTCAGATGAAGGAAATTGCCTAAAATTATTTAATGCCAGCATAAGAGGTCTATGGAAGAATGAATTATAATAACTTTTTATTTATATTCCCTTGTTGGGCAGCACTCACCTCAGTTAGGTTATCCTTCGGGACTCTTGTCAAGGTTGAAAACAAACACAAAACACGGGTACACGAATAAAACACTTACACATATAAAAACGAGTCCCCAAAGTCTTTTCCCGACGTTTCGTGAGACCCATTAAAAACTTCTCGCTTTTTCGAGGGTGGAGAATACAAACCACACATGTATTCATTGCCACGGCTGAGTCAGTCGAGGTTCGCGCGCGGGAAAAATTAACCGTCTCCACCCTCGAAAAAGCGAGACGTTTTTAACGGGTCTCGCGAAACGTCGGGAAAAGACTTTGGGGACTCGTATTTATATGTGAACGTGTTTTTATTCGTGTACCCGTGTTTTGTGTTTGTTTTCAACCTTGACAAGAGTCCCGAAGGATAACCTAACTGAGGTGAGTGCTGCCTAATAAAGGAATAGAAATAAATTATCCTCACCTAAAAAACATGTCATTCAAGAATAGAATAACTTTTTATTAGAAACTAACCAAGTTATACACAAAATAAATATAACAGTTCTCAGTGAAACACGGATCAATAGAGATGAATTGGCTTTATACCTCATTGCTTCTTATTGTTGTAACGATTGTTACAGAGCTGGTGGAGTATTTTGTTATGTAACTAATAATAATAAAAACATAAGCGTATCAAACTTAGATGTAAAAATTAAAACAGCGGACGTGTTAGTGGACAGTGGCATGTGAGAGAACTTTTTTCGTACAACATATTTTGTTACATCATGTAAAAAATATTTTGGAAATAAATATGATTCTACTCTATTCTATTTTATTCTATTCTAGTTTTAAGAATCAAAAATGATAAAATGGCTTAAAAAACCCCAACGTAAATGGTTCAAAAAATAACTGTTAAATTTAATGCAGATTATAAATTATTAAGAAAAAATCTAGAGTATGTAAGTTTTAACGACTTGTTAGTTTTCATGATAGGTTAAGTAAAGAAATATGCAGTTGTTGTAAAACTATAGTAAGTCAAAATAGTACGTTAGTCAGAGCCAAAGTAATAAGTCCTTGGCTTCTTAATAAGGTGCTCACAAAACTAGAAAGAAATAAATAGTTATATAAATCATTTAAAAAGAGACCCTACGAAAGAAATTTATTACATTTTTATCATCGTTATTGCAATTATTTAAACGGAGACGTTAATAAAGCAAAAAGGCTTACCTTTCAAAACAGCTTTTGGATTGTCAGGTGGTTCTGCACGCCAGTGGGCCGAGTTTTATGATTTTTGATTTGTTGGATTTGTCTCTGCACCGAATGAATATTTAAATTAGATCATTAAAGTTATTTAAACTTGTTTTTAATTAACTACACTAATCTTGTCGTTTCGAGGAGGTTTTTAAACTAAGAGTTCAGTTCAGGCCCTGTACCGATCAGTATTTTCAAACGGTTTCGTTAAAATATGTTAAATATATTACTTCCTATGTTACGTTGGAAAAATCCATAGCGGGAAAATCAACGTTTACTTCAACAAGTCCTGAAGGATTCTTTAACCACCTAGGGCCATATAATGTTAGGGTATTTTGGAATATGGATATTGAAAGTTGATTAGTATACAATTTACGCAAGAGTAAACAATTGAATCGATTTATTGGTAAATTGATTGATTGATTCAGTTTAATTACATGAGATCGCGTCACGGTAGCTTTCTGTGTGGACAATGAAAAAATAGTTCAGGTCCAAAATTTAATTGTAATTTATGCACAAAGCATTGTAACATGATTGTTTGAAAAAACATAATGAAGTGGGAAATTGCTTTATTCATATTTATTCAAATTCAGATGCTTCTAGCATTCAAAGACCAAAGAACTAACTGATGGATTAAGATAATTTTTAAATTTTCTTGATAATTGTACACTATTACAAATAAATCACAACTTAATTTTTAGTTACATACGAAGACAACCATGTCATCCTAGGAACTACTAGGAAGGAAGTACGTATTAGGCTAGTAGATACTACATCATTAAGAAAAAACTGTAATAGTTACTAACCTAGTTGTAGCCCACTTTTATTCACCTCGTTTTGAGAAAGCGCTAGTACTCCTTAGTACGAACTTCTTAAGTACTAGCTCTTATCCACTTCACCCAGTATTTTTTCTCCAATAATACTCTATTAAAAAAATCGTCAACACAACGTCCAAAAAAGATTTGTGTATTTGTTAAACTTCATGCTTAATTTCAGTTCTTTTTTCTCATAACTTAACTAAAATATCATCAGCCACAATTAGGCCATAGCCATTTAATTAAAAGTTAGATGACGATTCGGGAAGTCTTACAGTTATAACTGATATTGCAGAACTGGCAGAACTCCTATCCCATCTCTAGGGCTCATCAATGCAAACTTGGGTTTCCAGCTACGTTCTGTGATAGATATGATTTTGGGGAAGATCTCAACCTATAGATAAAAATGTATGCCTTCTATTTATCTTGTTTATTTATGAAAATACCTTGACTACAATGGTACACACAGTGTGTCACGAATAGGAGCACCATTACGACTACAATCAAATTACTATTTTAACTTGATAATTATTTTCACAGGTTAGGGCTACTATTATGTATTGTAATATTAAAATACTATTATAATATTTACGTAACTGTAATTTTTTTATACTAAAGTCCTAATTGAAAAACGTTAAATATGACTACGGAGGAAAACATTTTCAATCCTCACCCCGTTCGGTTTAAATCTATCACCATGTTATTTTATTAACAGCGTTTGGAATTCACTGAGTGTGCTGCAGTGTTTTTTTTTTTTTACCACATTAACACTCTCAAAATTCTGGGTTATCGAAATAGTTTCCCCAATAAAAAAATATAACTAAATACTTAATGGTCGTAAAATTGTAAGTTTAATGTTATAAAAATATTGAGCAATTCTTGACTTTTTCAATCCACTTAAAAAGTGTCAAAGCATGCTCCATTAATCATGTGTTAATTCCCCATCAAACACGTTCGATAATCTCCTACGATATGACTGAGCTACTGCCTAAACATTTTTCTTCCGCCCCCTAGAAGTCCGAACTTGACCCCGTTATACTATTTGTTGTGGGGGCGGGGGGTATTTAAAAACATATTATAGAGTCGTAAAACTTGGACTATCTGCAGAAAAGGAATGTTGAGGCATTAGGTAAATCGTAAATATTGCGCAAGTCGCAGGATGCTGGGAGGGAGCTCAAATTAAGGGTTTTGATACCGGGGACTCGGGAAATAAAAATACTGGTATTTCTTAAAATTTACCAGGAAAAGAAAGATGAGGCCCCTTTCGCATATACCGGCTATGCTCGAACGTGTTTTGGGGAAATTAACTGTCGGTTTAACATATGTAGAGCTTATCGTGGTTACAACCCTTATCGAACAACAAAGGCCTGGATGGCATATGTATTACCCTTTAGAGAGGCTAACTTGAACTTGTATTGAGCCCTAGGTGGATGTTGGACTTAAATTGAACATTTTTAATATTAGCTGCTAGACCTGTCTGGTAGACGGGGCTCAAATACACCAGATTTATGTGGGACCTAGTTTAGGACCTACAACTTCTCGAATAATAAAAGCTTCAAAGTGCACAGTTGTTAACCCCGTCAATTTTACGGGGTTAAGAGATAAGTTATTTTTAACCCCTACTAGACAGGTCTCAAATTACGGACGTATATTTGCATGAAGTAAACTATTCGTTCTGCCCCTGCACTAGGACTTGTAGATTTGTACCACATTAGGGCTTGTGCATCTGCTCAAGGTAGGCCCGCTAAAACGGCGGTTGTTATATAATTTATATGTTATATTAGTCAAAAAGATATCGGCCCCAAGAGATCTGTAAAAAGAACCGTGTTGATAAGGCGTATTTAAAAGAATTACATGACATACATGAGATCGCCATTTTAAAGTCGATCAGTTAAGTGATTATTGCTGACGGGACTAGATTTGTCGCTAACGATACGAAGTCAATTAGAATTTTAAAGGAGTGATGAATTTGTGTTTGACGCTCTGTTAAACATTGGTGAATTCCAAGCACTTGTACTCCGTAGTACGATTCTTAGTAAGTACTAGCTTTTATCCACTTCACCCAGTATTTTTCCTCCGATAATACTCTATTGAAAAAATCGTCAACACAACGTCCAAAAAAGATTTGTGTATTTGTTAACTTCATGCTTAATTTCAGTTCTTTTTTACCACAACTTAACTAAAATATCAGCCGGGAGACACATACAGCACCAGACATTGTACTAGCTTTGGAAATAAAGATAATCTACAAGATGATGTCAATTATAAAGAAGCATAAACAGATTATATTTATTTTTTACTGTTAAGGTGGGAATAGGCCTAGTATGGGCCTGTTCATTCATACAATAGTCTTTGGGGCGCGTCCAGGGGCAGGACTAGTCGTATTACTCAGTAGTCCTCGTTTGGGACTGTTTATTTATAAAATTGTCCTAAATTAGGGCTCGTCCTAGTATGGGACTACTTAACTCGCGCACTAGTCCTAAAATGGGACACGTCCTGGGGCAAGACTTGTCGTATTTCACTGTAGTCCTAGTTTGGGACGTCCTATTTTGGGACTAGTCCTGATTTGGGACGCGTCCTGAAATGGGACTAATCGTCCCTCTCGTCATCGTGATGCTGTCGTTTAGTAGTGGTTTTATAGCGGTTTTGCATGGATTTTAGCAGATTTTCCCCATGTTATTCTTATGGGGTTCAAAATTTGGCACCGACCCGCCTGAGATCTTACTATTATTTGGGTATGTTGTTTACCTAGGTGAGTACATTTGTAAATGGTATATGTTATTATTAACCCTGCAGTATATTTTTAAATATAAAATTATAAAATTGTTCAAAAAAATAAACTGTGGTCTTTACTGTCCGATTTGTCTAGTATTTGGATATGTTGTTAAACTAAGCAAATGAACTTGTAAATAGTATAAACTAATTCTATCTACCCTGTATCTTTTAAAATATAAAATTACAAAATTAGGTAAAAATCCCAACTTTTGTGTTTATTAATAGATATGTCTAATATTTGGGTATGTTGTTAATCTAGGCAAGTGCATGAATAAATGATATATATTATTTTTATCTAGCCGGTATATTTTTTAATGTAAAATTATAAAATAGGCCAAAATTATCAACTTTGCTATTTATTGTCCGATTTGTCTAATATTTGGGTATGTTGTTAACTTAAGCTAGTTTACTTGTAAATTATATATGTTAATCCTATTTATTCTGTATATTTTAAAATATAAAATTGCAAAAATATGTAGAAATACTAACTTTGGTCTTTATTGTCTGATTTGTTTAATATTTTGATATGTTGCTAAGCTGAGCAAGTGCATATGTAAATGGTATATATTAATTATATCTACTCTGTATATTGTAAATAAAAATAATAAATTTGGGTAAAAAAAAATTAACTTTGGTCATTATTGTCTGATTTGTTTAATATTTGGATATGTTGTTAACTTAAACAAGTGAACTTGTAAATAGCATATACTAATTAAATATAACCAATAACTTTTAAAATATAAAATTACAAAAATATATAAAAATTCTAACTTTTGTATTTATTTACAGATCTGTCTAGTATTTGGGTATGTTGTTAACCTAATCAAGTGCATGTGTAAATGGTATATATTAATTATACTTACCCTCTATATTGTAAATTTAAAAAAAACTTAAATTAACTTTGGTATTTATTGTCTGATGTGTCAATAATGTGGATATGTTGTATGTTGTATATTTCTGGGCTGACGCCAAAAGCGCGTCCGTTCATGGAGTAACTTTTTAGACCGTCATATTTTTATATCTGGTATGTTATGATAGTAGTATATTTCTGGGCTGACGCCAAAAGCGCGTCCGTTTATGGAGTAACTTTTTAGACCGTCATATTTTTATCTCTGGTATGTTATGGTAGTAGTATATTTCCGGGCTGATGCCAAAAGCGCGTCCGTTTATGGAGTAACTTTTTTTGACCGTCACATTTTTATCCCTGGTACGTTATGGTACACTAACTATGTGTTGATAGTGAGAGAGTGCCATGTATGTTACTGGTGTGGTGCATTTCTTAGATTAATTTGTGAATTTATTTGTAAATTTTCCGCAAAAGGTATGTACTGCAGTAACTTTTTTTACCGTTATATTTTTACCTTTGGTATGTTATGGTACAACTACCTGTACCAATTACCCTTGTGCACTAACTTTGGTCTTTACTGTCCAATTTGTCTAATACTTGAATATGTTGTCGTATAATCTTAATTCATTTGTAAATACCATGTGTTATTCTTATCTGTCCTGTATATTTTTTAAAATATAATGGGTTAAATGTTAATTTTTTGATTTGTTTAATATTTGACTATGTTGTTAACTTAAGGTAGTATATTTGTAAGAGATATATGTTAATCCCATTTACTCTGTATATTTTAAAATATAAAATTTAAAATGGACCAAAAATATTAACTTTGATGTTTATAGTTTGATCTGTCTAATACTTGGGTATGTTGTTAGGCTAGGCAAGTGCATGTTAATGGTGTATATTAACTATATTTTCTTTGTAAATTCCAAATTATAAAATTATAAAATAGGCTAAAAAATACTAACTTTGAGCTTCATTGTCTGATATGTCTAATATTTAGATGTGTTGTTAACCTAAGCAACTGAACTTGTAAATAGCATATGCTAATCAAATTTTACCACTAACTTTTAAAATATAAAATTACAAAAATATATAAAAATGCTAATTTTGTATTTATTAACAGATCTGTCTAATATTTGGGTATGGTGTTAATTTAAGTAAGTGCATGTGAAATGGTATATATTAATTATACCTACCCCGTATATTTTAAATTATAAAATTACAAAACAAGCAAAAATATTAACTTTTGTCTTTATTATTTGATTTGTCTGTGTTTTTAATATGAAGTTAACTTATGTTAGTGCATGTGTAAATTATATACAATATTTCCATTTACCTTGTATATTTTAAATTATAAAATTATAAAATAGGGAAAAATCTTAACTTGTGTATTTATTAATTGATTCATCTGTATTTTGATATGTTGTTAGCTTAAGCTAATGTATGTTTATAATGTGTATATTATTCTTATTTACTCTGTATATGTTAAATTATAAAATTATAAATATTGATTGAAAATTAATTTTGCTCTTTATTGCGCAATCTTTTTAGTATTTGGATATGTAGTTATTCTGCGTTAGCAATTTGTAAAACCTGTATATTATTGATATCTACCTTCTATATTCTGTATTATAAAATTACAAATGTAGGTTAAAAAAATTAATATGGCTTTCATTGTTCGTTCTGTCTATAGTTTTAATATGGTATTGATGTAAGCTAGTGCAAATGTAAATTATATGTATTAATTTTGTTTACCTAGTAAATTTTGAATTATAAAATTATAGAGTAGCTAAAAATATTAACTTTACTGTTTATTGTTTGGATATGTTGTTGTTCTAGACTAGTATATGTGTAACTGGTAACTTTTATTCCTATCTACACTGTAAAATTTAAATTATAAAATTACAAGGTAAAACAACAGGTTAAAATAGTGATTTTAGTTTTTATTGGCCAACTAAACTGTGCTTTTGTTAATTGATAGTCCTTAGCCAGTAAATGTGTAAATTGTACATAATAATCCTATTTGCCCTGTATAATTTAAGTTGTAAAATTATAAAAACAGGTAAAAATATTAACTTTTGCCTTTGTTAATTGATCTATCTAATAATTGGATATGTGTTAGTTGTAAGCTAGTACAAGTGTAAATTGTATTAATCATATCTGCCTTAAATATTTTAGACTATAAAGTTATAAATATAGCCTAATTTTTATAACATTTATCTTTATTAATTGATGTCTAACATTTGAATATGTGGTAGTCCTTAGTTAGTACATATGTGAATTCCATATAATCATCTTAACGAACCTGTATATTTTAAAATATAAAATTATAAAAGTAGGCAACAAAACTAACTTTTGTTTTTATCAACTGATTTGTCTGAAATACAGAGTAGATATAATTAATATATACCATTTACATATGCACTTGCTCAGCTCAGCAACATATCAAAATATTAAACAAATCAGACAATAAAGACCAAAGTTAGTATTTCTACATATTTTCGCAATTTTATATTTTAAAATACACAGAATAAATAGGATTAACATATATAATTTACAAATAAACTAGCTTAAGTTAACAACATACCCAAATATTAGGCAAATCGGACAATAAATAGCAAAGTTGATATTTTTGGCCTATTTTATAATTTTTCATTTAAAAATATACCGGCTAGATAAAAATAATATATATCATTTATACATGCACTTGCCTAGATTAACAACATACCCAAATATTAGACAAATCTATTAATAAACACAAAAGTTGGGATTTTTACCTAATTTTGTAATTTTATATTTTAAAAGATTTAGGGTAGATAGAATTAGTTTATACTATTTACAAGTTCATTTGCTTAGTTTAACAACATATCCAAATGTTAGACAAATCGGACAGTAAAGACCAAAGTTAATTTTTTGGACAATTTTATAATTTTATATTTAAAAATATACTGCAGGGTTAATAATAACATATACCATTTACAAATGTACTCACCTAGGTAAACAACATACCCAAATAATAGCCAGATCTCAGGCGGGTTCAGTGGGTCGGTCCTAATTTTGAACCCCATAAGAATAACATGGGGAAAATCTGCTAAAATCTATGCAAAACCGCTGTAAAACCACTACTTCGTTTTTATTCTACTATTAACTAATTGATTAATTGAAGTCGTGAGAGCAGTTATAAAGTGAAAAAAGACAGTATTTACGTGATCTCTTGAAATAATTAAACGAAACAGTACTGCAGAGACTGTCAGCTGTGATGTTTACAAATAACACCTGTAGCGTTGCTCCAGAGACTTATCTTCTTAAATTAAAATCTCAAGTGGTTTCAAGATACGAGCAGCGACCTTTCTTATACAATTTACTGTGACACTTCCATTTAATTTACATTTCTTTATTCTATTTAAGTCTATAAAGTATATGTATTTAATACATAGTAATTGTGTCTAAATTGAAATATTCCTTTTTTTGAGTAAAATATAGCAATTAAGTACATGGTAAATGGGAATATGGTACATGGCGTTCCGTGCATGGAACATAGTATTATTAATATTAAAGGGGATTTTTAATGTAAGCTCTTCTCTCAGTAAAGGCCCAACCCAAGAACCATGCACAGGCAAAGAAGCATGGACGGGCCACCTACACCTAAAAGCGTAGTTCAGGTACAATTTATCAGTCAAAATATTTTAACTATAGCTTTTTAAGGAAATTAATTCATTTTATTTAGTATTTTGATGTATCAGGCAAGAAGTATCATACGAAATGGCCCTACTACTTAAACGTAGTTTTAATAGTAAGGGCCATTTATATAAATAAAATTGTCAATTGTGTATTTAGCGAATTTCCTATGGAATAATGAATGAGCTATTGGAATCACCCTTACAATAACTCTATGACCACCGAGGCGTGAATGGGACCATGATAATCTTAAGTTTTAAAACCCCTGGGGCCCCATTCTTGAAGCGGGTGAAAATTGAGTATTGAGTTATTTTTCAATTTACCTGTCAGCTGTTGGCATTGTTTAATCTTCAACGTGGGTTATCAACGTCTCAGACTAAACATCTGTAAAACTAAAAAATACCCCCGTTGCAGCAGACCTGCATACTCAGCTAATTTCAAATGCAAAACAACATATTTCAATCCAACATAGCGAGATTTGACATGTTTTGGTAACCTCCATAAAAATAACATGGGGAATGAGTATGCAGGTTTGCTGCTAGAGGTATATTAAAACTGGGTGGTTTTAATTCAATATTTAGTAGATATGAACTAGAAGAAGCCTTTTACCAAGTTTTATTAAGATATGTTGAGAAATAAGCGAGATACAGAATTTTACTTATTTCCCATAAGGTTAACATAGAAACAACGTACTGTGTATACCACTTTCAATGTCTCAGTAACCAATGGACATAGAGCAGTGATTCAAAATACTAAATTGTTGGTTTTTTTCAGATGAATTCAATGGTGCCAACGAGAAATTTTATTTTTCTTAGTAAAAAACTCAAAAAACCCATTTTTGGGGTGGTTTATCCCCCTTTACCCCCCCTTCCGATAGTCCGATCGGGCTGGTTCACGAACTCGTCTGAGTGATTACCACTTTACACGTCTGTATCAATTTTCATCAAGATCGGACTATTTTTATGGCCGCTATCGTGCTAACAGACACACACATATATATATATATATATATATATATATATATAAATTCGAACGAGTGGTGTTTTTTGCTTCTGGTGGCCCCAAAACGATAAGTTATCATGGTCTCGGGCTTAGGTCCTACCATGAGACCTACGGTAATAGCTTCTTCCCTATAGGGGAAATTCGCTAAAACCCAAATTTAAACATCGATAAATTTAAGAAATTATCTCTTTTTCGTGGCTTCACCCAAATAATTTAGGTATATATCAATTTAGTGTTATGCTATTTAAAAAATGGTTCAAAGACTGACCAAAATTAATAAAATATTGGATCTTTTCCGTTAATTCACCACCACTATTTTCTTTTGTTTTCCGTTAGTTCACCACCACTCAGAATCTAAAATACAGTAAAGAAAGTCGTTCTGAGTAATTAGGAATATTGAATTTGGGGTTTCCTTTACCTGCAGCATTCGTGACCGCGCTCAGGGCCAGTCTAGACATTAATTAGCGAGCGGCAACAATGAATTTTTTAAGTGTCGCAAGTGAATGTAACAGTGAGGTCAGTTCTGTGCGTTTTTTACGTTCATTGAGCGCCGGCTAATATAGTATTGGTTATTAGTCGATGTTAGGACCTAACATAACCTAACCTAACTTAACCTAACCAACTCATCAAATAGATTAAGTATTTCTGGCTACCAAAGTAACTTTAAAGTGTAACAACGTAATTAATATGTGTATTGTTTTTGTGTTTGTGTGTCAAGAATAATGTTAAAAAGTTGTTATAATACTCTTACTTCGAACGAGTAATTGTTTAAATTGTGAGTAAAAATATTATTTCGCAGTATTAGGTCCATCCCGATTAATTCTCAGTCTATGGTTATTAGTTTGTAAATGCGAGGTTTAACAGAAAATACACTTAAATAGCTACTTACGCGAGTACATGTGGCGTAAAAAATACGGACCGTAAAATCTGATTGAAAAAATGCTGGAACATATTTCACAGTTCAGCCACCACAGTAAAGAGGGACGTCGTCAATTAAAAATTTGTATCAGTTTTCAATTTCGTTATTTATTTTCCTTTCTTTTCTTGTTTTTAAATAGGAAATATTATAAAATGTTGTAAGCTAAACCTACTTTAATTTAAAATAGAATTGGTGGCGAATTAACGGAATCATGAGCAAAAAATAGTGGTGGTGAATTAACGGAAAAGATCCAAAATATTTAGTATCAAAAAGTATTTAGCCTAATTGGAAACGGTTTCCACGATTACTAATGCTATTGCCTACTAAGAAGCAGCAGTACAAGTTTGTTCCTGTCAAACTCATACTTTTTTACTCATCAATCATTTTTTACTCACCAATCATTGCTTTTTGCTTATTGGTGAATAAAAATTGGCGAATTGGTAATCAACTCATCGTATAAGATATCCATATTAAATTTATAAATCTTTAAGAATAAATGTCAATTGAAATACTGTTCGCAGAAATCGTGTAGCTAAATTTATTGAATTAACTAGGAATAGATTAGTTTCATCCGTGCCTTCATTTTAAAACAAATACAAAATAACTTGGTGAGTGACTCACGACTCACACGCAAACTCACTTCTCAACACACATCTCATCCATTTAAATCCATCCATTTTTATCAATTTAATTTAGTGTACTATCTGACTCACACTTTCTCCCTTAAAGCAAGAAAACCTACAATAAATAATACACATCAAGTTTTATCAAAATCTTTTAGTAATTAACGAAGATATCGGTTTTGTGCACTCCGTTTTTTCTCGATTAAACGGAGTATGGGAGGTGTATCCATGATAACAGGCTTACAAATATCGAGTTCTCTTTTTATAACAACAAATAAAATATCATTTTGGAAGAAAATAATTACTATTCTTTAAATAAAATTGTCTAATTTTCACCTATTTAATATTTTGGCTCAATGTGTTTAAATTTAATTTAAATTATGGTTTTTGAAAGCGAGGGTAAAATACAAAAAATAAAAACGAAATACCTAATGTTAAAGTGGAGTAGTAGGTAAGGTATTTAAAATGTTTAAACAAATCCTAGAATCTATCATGAGACAGTTAAGAAGGTAAATCCGGAAAAAATGAAATATACAACCCCACATTATGTAGTTTTATAGGTTTACTCTGGATAACATAATACGATGAAACATCTTGCATTGGTGATTTACAACTCCAGACTGGTAACTCAATGTCTGTTTCGCGGCATTTTAATTTGAATAAAAGAGGACAAATTGTAACATGTAGCACAATTAAGTTGGGTCCCAACTTAGGTTTTGCTAAGTTTGTAGAGGTGCAATAAACTTGAAGTCTCAGTTGCAATGTAATCATCGCAATGTTTGGTAACATAATTAACAAAACTATTTAAATGAAGTTGAATTAATTGAAGAGACGATAACCAAACATCTTAACAGCCCGGAATTTGCTAAATAACTGTAGACATGACGGATTAATTAAAGGATTAAAAATTGAGCACGATGATATTCTTTGACTGCAGGGGAAACATCTAATGCAAAAAGATATCCATATTAAATTTATAAATCTTTATAAATTAACGAAATACTATGAGACCAGAAATAAAATCAAAAAGCATAACATGGGGAATGAGTATGCAGGTTTGCTGCTACAGGTATATTAAAACTGGGTGGTTTTAATTCAATATTTAGTAGATATGAACTAGGAGAAGCCTTCCGTGCATGGCTTTTGAATATGTCTTTTGGAGCCCCCCATAACTTTCGAATATCTTGTTTGTCATCTTGATGATGTGTGTATGATGATATACACACATCATCATATACATTAGAGTTTACGCCTTGGAAGTCAACTTAGAGTATACCTCAAAAAATGTTATTTAAAAATCTATGAAAGAATCTAAAAAAATTTTTTTTTAACTATCGTTATAGTCTTCATATAAATTTAATATAGTCTTTACCATATTTGATATTCTGTACACGGGCAAAAGCTGACGGGGTAAATTCTAGAATTAAAGAGAACAGTTTAGTTGATATGAGTAGCACCAAATTTAAAGAGCAAAAATAGGTATTAAAAAGTGTATCAGGGCTCATGTGAAGTAATATTCGGGTTCAAATCCCGTAATCCTTTCACTAAATCATAATTTAGGACTGCAATAGCAGAGATTTCAGCCCACCAATCATTTTCCCATATTTCTGTCTTCCACGCGATCCTTTCACAATCCTACTTTGAAACAGCGGGTTCTGTATGCATTAGATATTTCACTTTCTAAGTGTTTACTAGTTCAAAGGTTAACATAATAAACGGTATCAGGAAACTGAGATACTTTCTCCCTTGAAGTCATTTAAAACCAGAAAACTTATATAATGAAATAAAACAAATTAACAATTAAATATCTCACAATTACATACCAAATGTTATCTAAAATTGGCTAGTAATTAATAGAGATATAGGTTTTTAAATAATTGGTCATTAAAATAACATTGGACAACATAACAGCGTATACCACCAAACTAAAATATCAATTATCTCCGCAACCAGTCGACCTAGACTAATAAATAAAAAATCTGCATTAATATAGGGGGGAGAAAGTAAATACTAACTTAGCCGGCAGTATTTATATCCGTTTGTTTTATTATCCACAAAGCATGCAATCGACACTGAGCAAATTTGAAAATAACCCCGTTGCAGCAGACCTGCATATTCAGCGAATTTCAAATGCGTAAAATATATTTCAATTCAATAGAAGTTTTTTAAGCTCCATAAAAACAACTTTGGGAATGAGTATGCAGGTTCGCTGCAGCAAGTGTGTTAAAAATTGGGTGGTTTTAATTGAATATTTAGTAGATATGAACTATACGAAGCCTTATACAGATATATTCAGCCCAGAAGTCCTGTGGGATGCGCATGCGCAATGAAGATTTCCCCTACCACGAGTCTCAGTACAGTCAAATTTCAAAATAAGTCATCTGTCAAAACATATGATTCTTTGTTTGCAACAATATTTGTAATGTTGTCATAGGCCATGTGGGATTTTAAGTTGACTATACACAACCGATGAAGGAAAAATAGTGGTGGGGCTATTCTCCATCTCTTTCGCACTTCCACTCCTACAAGACTTGCTGGCTGATTAGATCTGTACCTGTACCAAGTTTTATCACGATATGTTGAGAAATAAGGAAGATATAGAATTTGTTGTATTTCCCATAAGGATAACATTTGGAATGAGTATGCAGATTTGCTGCCACAAAAATGGAAATATCTGGGGTTTTATACTAATTTACATTAGATCTCATCTTGATGAAGTCACAAACCAAGTTTTATCAAGATTTGTTGAGCAATAAGCGAGATAAAGATTTAAACTTATTTACCTTAAGGTAACATTGGGACAACGTACTGCGTTTACCACTTTCAAAACCTCGGTAACCAATGGGAATAGAGCAATGATTCAAAATACTAAATTGTTTGTTTTTTCGAGCAGAATTCAATGGTGTAAACTAAAATTAGATTACATTAAATTTTTATGTAAAAGACTCAAAACCCCCATTTTTGAGGGTTTATCCCCCATTACCCCTTCTAACAGTGGGCCGATCAGGCCAGTTTACGAATGTCCGAGGGATTACCACTTTACATGTCTGTACCAAATGTCATTAAGATCAGAATATTTTTTACGGCCGCTATCGTGCTCACACACACACACACACACACACACACACACACACACATATATATATATATATATATATATAATTTGAGTTTTGTTTGTACATTGCTTATAATTATGAAATATTTGGTTATTTTTGCGTTTTGAAGGTCAGAGAATCCGAATCAAGCCTTATCTTAATTTATGTCACGATGTGTGTTGGTAACGCTCAACATCACACTTTAGACCGCTTTTCACGCAAAAACTAGAGTACTTTAATGGCTGAAACTTTTTTCCTGTATAGTATGCACATATGAGAGGGTTTTAGACGAGTTAAAACTAGCGTACGTCTTTTTGAAATTAGCAAGCTTCTAAAAACCGAGTTTTATTTGATTTCGACCAAGTTTGTTTTAAATTTCCCCATAATTCAAGAGGATGACGTTTTGTTTACATTTTCAATGTTCCAAGCAGATGGTAGTTACCTTCACTGATGGATTCGTCGTTACCGATGTTTTATGGCTTTATTCAGTTTTATGTTTTGGTTTATAATATTTATTTTCAATTGACATATACTATATAAAGTTAATATTTTCCCATTCATTATACATTTATCAGGATTTTCATCCTTATCTAACTCTCGGACTCCACCACAGACAAAGGCCGCGCACAGACCCCCTCAAAGATCACATATTAATATCATTATGCCAGTATTAAGTGATGGAATGTTTATATTCAAATAGATGTTAAAAGCAAGACATTTCATAGAATGTGAAACCAGCTGTCTGTAAAAAATAAAATAAATCACTGACTAGAGATACTTAAAAGTCCTTCCTTCCTTATAACAGCTGTTAATGAAAGACTTAATTTAAACCATTTTTAAAAAACTGCGGGACGGCTATGTTATTTTGTTGTTATTCAAAATAGACCATAAAAACATTAGAAAATACTTTGGTGGTAACGTATATTCACATATACTTAAAAAATTACAACATTTAATTATAGTAAACTTGCTTTTAATCATGGAAAAACTAAATGACAG
This sequence comes from Flexamia atlantica, assembly GCA_035578135.1. NCBI lineage: Eukaryota > Metazoa > Arthropoda > Insecta > Hemiptera > Cicadellidae > Flexamia > Flexamia atlantica. The sequence goes on along the minus strand of JAQJVK010000057.1, from coordinate 369,370 downwards.
TCAGATGTAAACAAACTTGTTATTGTGAACAAACAGATGATAATAAATGTTAAGCAATTGAAACAGACGAGAAGCACGAACACTTCACCTTCCCGCCGAGCCTGAACTACTGTCCTTGTCTTCAAGGAGTTTTCTATATTTCAGTTGGTCGGCGTGTTTTTTAAAGATTCTTCCATTGTCGCCTTTAACTTTCCACACGTTCCGCCCTAGTCTCTTTAGGATTATACCGGGTTTCCATGTGACACTTCCATTTTTGGTTTCTGCCCAAAACACAGGCTCATTTAATCGAAAGTTTTTAAAGTTAGTGGTGGCTTCTTTACTTTCACTTTCTTCTTCTTTAGCTTCTTTACTTTCTTCTTCTGTTTTGTCAACTGTTAATTTTACTTTTTCATTCTCACTTTTTCTTTGGGGTTGAACTAAATCTAAGATACATCGTAGTTGTCGTCCTAAAAACAACTCAGAAGGTGACATTCCAGAAGTTATATGTGGAGTTATTCTCTGTATTTAAATAAAAAGTTGTTTAAATCAGCTTCTAATCCCTTAGGAGACTGTTCTTGGCAAAGTTTTCTCAACGCCTGTTTCATAGTACCAACGTACTTTTCAACTTGTCCGTTGGAACACGGATGATGAGGTGGAGTGGTTACGTGGTGGATTCCAAATGCTTTACAAAACTGTGCAAATTCTAAGGATGTAAACCATGGCCCGTTGTCTGTCACGATGGTTTTTGGGATTCCGTATCGACATATCAATAGTTTGATCTGTTTGATTGTTACTGAAGTCGTCATAGAGTTCAACTTGATAATTTATGGCCAACCAGAGTATGCATCTACGACCAAAAGAAAAATACTATTCAGGAAAGGTCCAGCGAAGTCAATGTGGATACGAGTCCAAGGGTGATTACATTTCGGCCAGTTGCTGAGGAACTTATTCTGCGGTTCTCTTGCAGCATACAAGTTGCACAATGCACAAGTTCTTGCCACGTTTTCGATGTCATTGTCCATCGATGGCCACCAAAAACGATCTCGGGCCAATGCTTTCATTTTGACCATTCCTAAGTGCGTGTCGTGTAGGTTCATAAGCAATTTCCGCTTAAACTTTTCAGGAACGATTGTTCTAATTCCCCATATTAGGCAGCCCTCGTGTACAGATAACTCATTCTTCCTTGACTCGTACGGTTTTAGCTCTAGATTGTTTGTCTTGTTTGGCCATCCACTTAAAACAAACTCTTTGACCTGACTAAGGGTGGCATCCTTCGACGTTTCTTCACTGATTTCTTTAGCCGTAACTGGTAGACAATCTATGTTACCTGAGAATATCAGTCCGACCACGGTGCTATAACCTTCATCGGCTTGGTCAAACTCAACATCTTCCTCAAAAGGCAAACGACTTAAACAGTCGACCTTTCCAAATAGTTTAGTGGAAACATACTCGATGTCAAAATTAAAATTGGTTAAAAACAGAGCCCATCTCTGTATTCGGCAAGACGTGGTTACTGGTACTCCTTTTTTGGATCCGAATATTGACAACAGAGGTCTGTGGTCTGTTTGGAGCAGAAAATGTGTGCCCCAAAGGTAGATGCGGAACTTTTTAATCGCATAAATTAATGACAAAGCTTCTCGTTCAATTTGCGAATAATTTTGCTCGGCCTTGCTCAGTGTTTTAGAAGCATAAGCAATCGGTTTCTCTTCTCCATTAGGATACCGGTGAAAAATTGCGCAACCAATACCCACTGAAGATGCGTCAGCTGCCACTACTATAGGCAAATTACCGTTAAATGGTACCAGAATAGGAGTAGAGACTAAAGCATCTTTAATACGATTAATTGCTTGAGAACATTGTTCTGTCCACATCCATTGAACGTTTTTCTGCCGTAGTTTGTTTAATGGTGCACAGATCTCAGAAAAGTTTGAAATGAACTGGAATAAAAATTTGCCATTCCTATAAACGATTCCAACTGTTTGATGTTTTGTGGTTCAGGCATATCTACTATGGGTTTTACTTTGTCTTGATTTGTCGAAATTCCTTCTTTGGAAATACATAGACCTAGATAATTGACTTTTTCTTTCATGAAGTGACATTTAGCCCTGTTTAAACAAAAACCATTGTCCTCAATGCGTTTCAAAACCTCTTTCAAAGTGTTTAGATGTTCAGCGTCATTTCTTCCGGTTATGATGACATCATCCAGTAGGAAAGCAACTCCATCTAATCCAGAAAGCATAGAATGCATCTTTTTCTGAAAAATTGCCGTAGCAGGAGCTACGCCAAAACACAGACGGTTGTAGCGCATAAGACCAAAAATTGTATTAATAACAAGGAGTTTTTTAGATTCTTCGTCCATAGGAACAGAAAGGTAAGCATCAGAGAGATCAAGGGTAGTAAATTTCTGTCCAGATCCTAACTTGGTCAATAAATCATCTTGAGTTGGCAAAGGAAACTGCTGTACCTTTAATGCTTGGTTAAGTCCTGTTGAAAAATCAGCGCATATTCTAATAGCTCCATTTGGTTTTCTTACGATCACGCAAGGTGCAGCCCATTCTGAATGATCTATTTCTTCAAGGATACCATTTCTTTTTAATCGGTCGAGTTCTTCTTTAACCTTGTCTCTTAAAGCTAACGGTACAGGTCTTGCTTTTTTAAATACCGGTGTAGCGTCCTCTTTTAAGTACAAATGAGCAGGTGTCTTTGAACATTTATTTTCATTGGGTTGAAAAACTTCAGAAAACTCTTCTACAAGTTTGGCAAGTTTTTGTTCTGTGTTTTCTACTTGTAAAGTTTGCTTATGAGGTTCTGAACATATCTGTTGCAAATCGGAAAGTGACATTTTGTGGAGAAATAAAGGTAAAATCCAATCTCTTCCCAAAATATTTTGTTTGACACCTGAAGCAACAAAAACTCTGAGTTTAGTTTTTACGTTTGCAAAAGAAACATGTACATATATTTCACCAAGAAGGTTGACACAATGACCCGTAAACGAAGTAAAATTTTGCTTACACAACAAAAGATCTGGTTCTCCAATCTGTTTCCAAGTATGATCTGAGATTATTGAAGCGCAGCTACCTGTGTCAAACTGCATCTTTACAATCTGGTTGTTGAGTAAGATTTCAAGAATAAGTATAGGGTAAAAATACGCTTGCTCTCGGATTGAAAGAACGTCTTGTATTCCCCCCAATGAGAGTGTCTCATTACATTTAGTTGTACCATTCTCGACCACGTTACTACTAAGATGTTTCTTGACTTGCCCTGCTTTACATATTCGCGTTATGTGATTTCGACTTCCGCATTTGTAACAAATTGGATTTTTAATGTTACAATTCTTTTTAAGGTGTTTACCACCGCATGTAAAGCATGGTCCCAGAGATATTATATTACAATTTTCTTTTTGAGGAAAACTGTTTAACGAAGCATCCTTTACTGAGGAAAGAGAATTAGCTACATTAATGACTTCTGAGAATGTTTCATAATCTTTCTCCATGAGTTTGGATCTTATATTACTGTCACATATCCCCATTACAAAAGCGGTAATAAGTGCTTGTTGAAAAAACTGAATGGGGAATTGACAATCACTTACCTTGTGTCTCAAAATATTGGCAAACTCTGTCAGACTTTCACAGCCCTGACGCAGTGAGAAAAACTTTACCCTCTCTGCAATGGCTACCTTTTTACTCTTAAAGTTGTCTAACAACAGTTTAAAAAGTTCTTCATATTTAAATTCGTTTAAATCATTCGGTCTACAAAGGTCAATTAGTGTACTTAACACATTTGTACTTAAAGAATTTATAAATAACAAGCTTTTGGTTTCCTCATTGTCAATTCCATTTAGTTTAAGACCCGTTATAAACTTAATGTGCCACACATCGATCTCTACCGTTTCCGGGTCGAACAAGTCACATTTAAAATTGCAAACTGTTTTTTCATTACGTACTTGATCGTTATCCGGATCGTTTTGATGTCGTCTAGGCATTGTGGGTTGAAAGACTCGTCGCCAATAACGTATATTCACATATACTTAAAAAATTACAACATTTAATTATAGTAAACTTGCTTTTAATCATGGAAAAACTAAATGACAGTGAAATGTAAACACTTGTTATTGTGAACAAACAGATGATAATAAATGTTAAGCAATTGAAACAGACGAGAAGCACGAACACTTCAGGTGGCATTTAATCAAGGCATTTTTTACTCTACGTAAATAAAATTTCATGAAACAGGAAACTGCTTTAAGATTTACTAAGTACGCACGGTCTGCTGCGAAGAGGGTATTTCCTGCCTCAGGGCCACTCTGTACTATAGCACAGATTCAACGATAGGCCTACTGAGTATAAGCGTTCCCAGGCAGCGACACCCTTAGGGGTTTTGTCGGTGGGGGC